>CM056995.1:94523328-94580828 GCA_029891345.1 Dryococelus australis | reverse complement strand
CGCCACCCAGGCCTGTGGGCTTCCTGGCACGATACATGCAATTCGGATTGCCGCTTATATATTCTGCCCCGGAGCGCACGTGACTCGTAGATGGCGGCGGAGTCGTCCGTAGAGCGTGCAGTCAGTTACGCTGCGCAGCATTTTGGCATGCGTCTCTCTCTCTCTCTCTCTCTCTCTCTCTCTCTCCTCTCTCTCTCTCTCTCTCTCTATATATATATATATATATAAACACGGATGCTTATCAGGTAACTGCAGTGATCAATTTAATGGCAGGGTGCACATGGAAACGAAATGCAAGTTCTCGATGAGATGGCGACATAATCATCAGTGGTTGGCTGTGTCAACACAGTTTTCTGTGCGACCCAATAGAATCCAAAGACCTGGGATACTAAGGCACAAACAGCCCGAATCTAGGATGAGTCCGACTGCGGATGAGTGTCGATCAGATGGAAGCTGATAGATTGCCCCCTCTCTGGCTTGTGGGAAAAAGGTAAAGGGCGTTAAGGGCCTTCGTGAGGCTAAAGTTATTTTCTGCGTTTTGTTTTTGACGTTTTATATTTCGTTGTGATAAGAGTAATAGTCTGATACAAATATAAAAGTGAAGAAAAGTGATTTTTCAAAAAAGAACGAAACGAGAAATTGGAATTTCACATTTGTATACATACATATTTTTCGTACAAATCTCAAAAATGGAACAAAATAATTACGTTAGAATACTGCTTGGAATAGTAGCTCATGCTATTAGAATATGATGGAGAATTTGTTTTGAAAATCTGTTACGCTTTTCGTCCGTATTTACGTTCTACTTTTAACATAAAATTTAAGGTCTAAACTGCTAGAAGTAAATGTAAATTACTTTCCACGGATGAAGCAAACGTTGTATTTCAAGATGATTGCAACATGTCACTCGTGTGACATATATAAACACTTTAACTGAAATCAAAATTTTGTGTAAATAACTTCTGAAAATTGTACGAATCAATATTTTAAGTTAAAAGTTATATTTTAACGCAAAAAAAAAACCATTATGGAAGTCATTTTATTTTAAATTAAGTTATTTGTTGTTTTTATGAACTGATCATCGATATCGTGTTCTCGAAACCATATAAAACTTAGTCAATATATTATATATATGTATGTGTGTGTGTGTGTGTTTGTATGATATAAAGTAGTTTAAATGTGTATATATATATATATGCTTTTAAACTACTTTATATTACCCTTGAAGGAGGCTGCGGTGTGAAGAAAATCGTCTGACGGTAGGCTAAAGCCAGGTACATGCTATAAATAATTGCAAACTTAATCAAATAGTTGAGCTGCGATAAAATTTCCGTCTCACAATCCTGAGGCAAAACTTACGATAGCTCAACTGATCATATACTTGCTATTTTCGCTGATTATATGTCTTTGGCTAGCAAGTTGCTGTAAAACTTGCATCGAAATTCCCGAAGTTCTTAAAAATAAAAAAATTTAAATAATCGAAAAAGTTTTTTTCTTCGTATTTTTTTTTTTTTAGTTCTGTTCGTGGCTGTCAGTCATATTTTCTGTTGTCTACGGATACAATGAATGTGGCAAACGAGAATGAAGTACAATGACAAATATCGTCCCCTGTAGCTTTACTATCTGTAACATTTAATGTGCAATAATTAATATAAGTCTAAGGGGAGCGTAAAATCTTATGCATTGATTCTGAATAGAGAATTTTTATAATGTATGATAGTCAAGAAATATTCATTAAACTACAGTCCAGAGATTTTTTATCAGATATATACAATTTTCCTTGTACCTAAGTATTAAAAAAGCGCTTATAAAGTTCACATTTTTATTTTATAATATAATTATTTTAATTACGAGAAATATTTAGCCTAATGTTGAGAGGAAAAACTGACCTTCGCATTGATGGTATCATGCTCAAAATGCTGCATGGCCTTAAAGCTTCATACTTCCAAACTACACGACTAAGAATTTACCGCTAAAATTATTTTACTTCGCCAAACGTTACATGTAAATTAATACTGACATTCAGTTAATAATAATTCGCTACGTACAACATTCGTAATCCACAAATAAGACTTGTGTAACTTTGGTTTACCCAATTATTATGGGATTTGTAGAACACCGCAGATTGTTACTGATATGTTCGTATAAATGAAACGGGGATACAAACAAATTCCATCCACTATCGTTTTGAACTTATAGTAAATTTGTGAATTTCTCAGCTACTTTCACACTGAAATTTATCTTCATGGGAACAGAGTTAACACACAAGTCACGTGTCATATTTCTACTTATAGGCTGTTCGCGATAAATTGAAATTTTTTAAATTAAATCGGAAAATGTCACTGCCCCTACCTGCATATATTTTAACGAGAGCAATGATTTCCATGCGCCAAGTGAAGTTGGTAACGAAAGTAGTTCCATGTCTTAAAGCTGAATTAAAAGTGTTACGAAAAAACAGTCGCGATTACTGAAATTATTTGTTTTGCTTTAAATTTTTTCTTATTGAATGTTAGTGTAAGAATTAGCAAATTCGTAAAATATTTGCTTTTCTAATAACTCCACAATTTCAATTGACCAACCCATGAATAAAGCGAATAGGCTCATGGCTCTGTTAATTTTACATATGGCTTAAGAATATACAATGTCCATACAAGTAGATCTTAAGCAAGGCTTTCAAAAGTGCTCAGCTTACCATCAACAGCCTATAATTATTTTATTCCCCGAAGGGGTACATGATCATCTGACAAATGGTACCCAGTTAAATTAGTATCATTTTCTTCCTATGTAGAAGAAGTCTATGTAAAGAGAATAGAAACTCTGCGTCACTACTACAAATTTAATATTGCTTCTATGACATTAAAATGCAAATAGTCCTACCCATATTTTTTCAACTTACGTACCTACAATCTAAGTCAAAGTTTATAATTTCTCTAGTTGTAATTTGTCCTAAAATGTATTATTCCCTCTCAGAAATAAATTTTTTTGGTATTTCTCTTGTTTGTCCAAGCTACCTTGCCAAATACGAACATTCATCTGAATATTCCACCACTGTTTACCCAAGCGAAAGTGCTAGAGGAAGTCTGCTCAACATTTCTTAATGCCCATTCAAAAGTTAGTAAAGTAATCTTAAAAAAAAAAAAAAAATGTTCAAAAGTGAATGCAGACAACTCTTCATCCAGCTTGCACAGTTTGTATGTTTTCCTTCATGTTGTCTCTCTCAAAAGAGTAAATGTGACAAATTAATTGCTTTTCAACGTATTTTTCAAATATAAGAAACAATATTTTTTCGTTTGTTTTCGTCGATGTGAAGTTCTTTCATGTTCACCTCTGCACATGATCTGTGAGATTTAAGGGTATTATTTTTTTTTAGTCCGAATGTTCAAAAGACCCCAGCATCAATGGGAGAATAAATGCGAGAGTAATGTGACAGCGTGACATTATACACGCGGGAGAATCCATCGCACAAACGTACGCAGCGGTTTCGAATTTTTATATATATATATATATATATATATATATATATATATATATATATATATATATATATATATATATATATATATATATATTCCCCGTTTTCGTGCTCCCGACGAACATCACCGTCATATGGTATGTATGTCCTCTGGCAGGCAAAGCGGCCCCGAGGTAATAGATATATAGGTTCACGTGTGTGCCGCTTAAGATAGAGACGGGACTTGTGTGCAAGTGACAGCTTCGTGTGTGCGTCTCTCTGCCTCTATCTCTCTCTGTGACCGATGGGCGAGGTGTAAGGGATGATCGTTCGCCGTCTGCCGTCAAACGGAACGAAACAATGCAGCAGCGGGGATATTGCAAGCCCTGTGCCTGTAGAGCGAGGTGCTTGTATATGTATACACGCACTCCTACACGCACAAAACATCCGTCTTCCTCGCACGCCGGTCCCTAGTTTTTTTTTTTTTTTTGTGCGTTCGTCCCATTCTCTATAAATTTCTATTCACCTTTTTCTATCTCGCTCGCGCCCGCCGAATTTCTGTGGTTCTCTTTTTCTCTCCTTACATGCGCGTTCGTGAGTAATGTCCTTGCGTTGCTGTCGTTTGTTGCACAGCCGCGATGGATTCTGCTGTGGCGCTGTTTAAAACGGACGTTATTAAAGTTCCTGCCAAAGTATATTCTTTTGCGTCCTAAAAACGGGAATTTAGTAATCAATTAATTTTATGTAAATTGTGAAACAAAAACTAACGATACTAACTACAAGACTGAACATTATAATATATTTTCTGGACAGTATTTACTGTTATGTAAATGAAAAGGCACTTAATTAGAGTATTTTAAACATTAAAATAAGTTTTAAAATATATTGAAGAAAATCGTGAGAAAATGTATATTTTGTGTGACGAGTTAGTGTGAATACATAATACAGAACTGTTGTTCCATATTCACAACTATATGTGAGTGTGTAAGACAGAGTACAGAAGAACACTTTTACCCTTGCAGGAAGCCTTACTCTTATCTACTTGAAGTTCTGGGCACTGACATAAGGGTGATTTCTCTTAACAAACATACATGAAACACTCATACTGAGTACCATAAGAATTCTACTCTACCAGCAACGCTATAAAAACAGACTATCCGTAGATGAAGCAGAATATTTACTGAAAATTGCTTTACTTGGTGTAGTGTATTCAGTGCAAAATTGTATTTTAATTAAGTAAAATCAGCATAAGAAGCTCACCTTAGCCTCTTGCAAAACAATAATCTCCCTAAGTAATCAGACAGCTGTCAGTTAAAATTCCTAAACACACCAAATGAAAGTGTTCCTTAATTTTATTCAATTCTGATTTAAGCTTATCACACAATACTGGGTTTCTATATTTTCCTGGCTCGGTAAAAAAAATATATAATGTCTGTAGAACACAAGAAATTTATTATCTGAAGTTGTCCGTGAGATAATAAATAGGATGTTCTGATTAGATGTGCACAGTTTAATACGTCTCAGCTTCACCTCAGGAGCAAAGTCTACAGTTTAAAAGATGCAAAATATGTACCATATATTGAGGAGTTTTCACGAATAAATTACTCAACCATCCTCTTCTTCTACCCTCTCGCGCACTCCAGCAGCTATAAACCATATGTTGAGCAACATCTTGAATGCCGATGCCGTCTTTATACTAATAATTAGACGAATTACAAATACCGGGTCAGCATCCCTGGCTGTCATATTTGAAATCTTATCAAACAAGATGGAGACCAGGTCTATTCATAATAATTACATTTTCATGGAAAATTCAAATGTTAAGTTAACGTAGCTAGTATAGGACTTATGGCTTAGATTTATTCAAAAAAAACACTCTGTATTAATGACTTCATGTGTCGCTGCCTACCTAGGCGAACCATAAACGTTACTAACTCGTAACAACACAATGCTAATCATGAAATAAAATATTTAGGGTATGAACATGATAGATGAGACAGAAAATAACAATACAGATCATATTTCCATTAGCATCTTATGAAATAATTATTACTTTAAAATATAAGCACCTTACTAAACATGTATTTAAATATGCAAATATTGGTGTATGCTAATATTACTACCAATGAAATGTTAGATTGTCAGACGTCACAATATTTTAACAAATAAAATTTAGAAAACAAAAATAAAATGTAATTCATAATACAGTGCGATTTATGTCATACTCGAAATTAAATATGCCTATAACGTACACTTGTGTATATTTTAAACATTTGTATATTATCTTTTTATTTATTCGAAGTTACCTCTACGATTCACGGCTTCTGTAATCTTACTAAGACACACATTTGTACAAAGCTTTTATTTTATCTCCCACATTCATTGCCGCATTTGAAGAATTTCCCTGAGGAAATAACGAAAGTGTGAACATCTTATCAGTGGAGCCTACACTGCCGTACAGTAAAATATGGTTTCGGCACAGTGCCCGCGAGATATTCAGATATGTACATCGTCCATTGCTCAGGCAGGGTCTCTACGTGTACAATGGTTTTGTTCTTACATGGTGTGAAAAATGTCGTGTGCTTCATTCCCGGAATGACTATCGATTCCCACAGAATTACGCGTGCCATTTTAAGTAATCTCACAGCTGAAAGTTAAAACAACACAGACATTTATTTATTCTTGTCACGTAACTACGACTCCTCGACACTATCGTGTGTGAAGAAGGTTTCCAAAGAGTATGTTATTAAATGTTTCTCTCGTAAGGAAAATAACACGCAAGATGTAGCGGAGAACCAAAAGCGAAGAAATTAAATTGAATTTAGTTATTTTACAACGAAGTACAAAAAGCGGAATCGTGCGAATAATATACATTAACAAGAGTGGTGCATGCTCTAATGTGCGGAGTAGCCTCAAAATGTCCGCTTGTTGTGGATAATATAGTCTGGAAGCATTTAAAAATCACGCGTAATCTAACTGCATTTATTGCATACGGCTTTTCCGTTGTCAATTGATCACTTTTGCAGACCTGTCTATGCTTCTTTAGGCCATTTGTGTGCCGCTCCCTCCCCTCCACATTTAAGTTACTATTACTGTCCAGTTAATGAGCGATAGTTGTGATAGTAAAATAACTCGTAGAAAAAATATTTGTTTAATCCAAAAATATACTTGATGCCATATTAAAAAAATGTTCGCGAATTTTTCACAACAGTGCATAGGCTTATTTAGAAAGTACAAAACGGCCAAAAAAAATTCTCATGTATCCATGGTAAATATCTTACACTTATTTAGGTAGTATTTTAATCCAAAGTGTAGTTACCAAATTCGTATAGCAACCACGCTCAACATTTTCGTTCTTGCACCCTAGTGTCTGCTGAACATCTCATTCACTATAGGTTTTTAATTTTTAATATTTTGTTGTAAATGTTTATTAAAATGATTACAGTATGGACAAGTAAATATATAAAGGGTTGAGCAAACCCTCTTTATACGCGTAAAATTTTGCTGACACAGGAAATATTTTTCGTCATCTGAAATGTGGAAGTTGCTCTAGAGAAGATTCCAATTTTTGTTTCGTTGGAAATTTTGATTGGCCGACAAGATATCTTTTGAGAGCAGCTGGATACATACTTTGCCTTAAGTAATTTTTTGGCACAAATAAATATTTCCGTGTAAGGAGAGGGGGTCAGAGAGAGGGTCCATGTTCTTCGGGTTAGGAAGACCAGCTCGCTTGAGGGAGTCACGACAGCGCCGTGCCACAGTCATCCCGACAGTGGCGAGCCAGCCTGGTGCGCGGAAAAGAAAGGAGACGTGTATTCAGATAGCTGAGCCCTGTCCAGGCGACATGTTGGCTCTGCATGCCACCCGGGCATGTAAACAAATCACGGGGCCCTACGCCCCACAGCCTGTATGCGACCCTGGTCCCTCTTAATACAAAATGCGCGATTCTCGTTCAATTTTCCCATTACCGGATCCAAATTACGTGAGTGTTGCTAGCCGCGCGATATTCTGATCTAGACTCTTTACTACAAACTGAGCACTTTTTGAAAACTCTGTTGAAGATCTACTTGTATGCGGATTGTGTATTATTCCACCATATGTAAAATTAACATTGACGTTGGTCTGGTCACTTTACTCACGCAAGAGTCAAGTGAAACTGTGGAATAATTACGAAAGTAAATATTTCACAAATTTTGCTAATTCATACACTTAAGCGCATTAAAAAAAAAAAAGAAATAAAAAGACTAACTTAAGTATTCCCAAAGTTTACCTGTCACTTTTAATTCAACGTTGCCACATGGAACTGCTTTTACTTCTTCGTTGCCAACTTTACCGCGCGCATGGCAATTAGTGTGTCCACTAGAACATAAGCACGTAGGTGCAGTGACACTTTTTAAAGGTTGGTTTTAAAAGTGCTGAAATATACGTGAACAGCCTACAGGTGGGTGGTCACTACACTTTGTGCCATGCCAACTTCCACACCACTAACTGTTTCCACGACGTAAATCGGCTACAGATTAGCTCAAAAAGAGAATGAAAGTCGCGCCCTATAAAATGGAAATCTGCCTTGTGGTCGAACTGACAGATCTGCCATGCAATTTTGGATCTGGAATACGCCGTTTTTACTAGTCTCGGCTATTGCACAACGTGAACGTGCGGACAATCCTGACAAACCCACAAGTGCCATGGAAGTAAGTAGTGCCACATACAGGAATGCCGCGTTCTAACAGATATTTGTCACGTGACTCGAGTTTGTAAACCAAAATTACGTCTTTAATAATTCAGTATTTAGTTGTTAGGGTGTAACAGAATTTCACTAGCCAATAATTTCCCAAACACGAACTCACCATATCACTTACCAACCTAAGAAATATATGTGTAAATGTATAATTAACTTATTTTGAAATAAAAAACTTTGTTCAGCACCAAAATTAGAGATTCAAATTATAAGGAAAGTTTTAAATTAGTGTATGGTTGCCGTAATATATTGTGAAATATTACGCCTACTGCAGAAATGATGTAAAATATATAAAATAAATATCAAAGAAAAAATAATTAGTACGTAACATTGCAACATTGTTTGTAGTCACCGTAATGCATTCTAAAACGTTAATAACGTAATAGTAAAAAAGACGTCACATAAAATAAATTCAGTTTCTATCGGCGACTGTATAAAATAAGTGCGTTTGTATTTACACACTAAAATTCTGTCCACTGATTTGCACGCGTGTATTCATGAAGCAGCTACTAATTTACTTTAACGAAGGATCTATTTGTTCATCCCGTTAGTGGCTCTGCCCTCAGGTGCTAGAACTACAAGTTGGTGCGTGGGTTTACTCTGGAGCAGGGTACATACAACTTCCTATGTGGTAAGCAGTCCTCCGTCGAATCTTTCCCTACCACCTTTAGCATCTCTCCCTGCACCTTTCTTACAGTTGTAGCGAAACTTACCGAGAGGGTACTCTCATGGAATGAGGATATCCACGTTATGAAATCTTATCCTCCCAACGCACATCCAGTCAAAACTGTGGTCTCGATTTCATCTTTTTTCCAGACCATCACGTGGAGCGCGGTGCTACTGCAGTATTTTGGCGGTAACATTAACAAAGCCCAGGAATTGAAGAGAAGCTTGTGGTATGTATACAGCCAACCTTTCAAAGCCCAGGGCACAGCAGCATCTTATCGGGTTACCCCGAGCTATTGAAGAGTACACGTTTTGCCCCTTTTCGCCGTCTAAGGAGTTTAATTTAAAAACAAACCCCCTCACATTAAATGTTAAGCCTATATATAGATAGCCGTCTGTAGCAAAGAGAATAAAAGTATCTTATCGCGTTCATGCGCTATGAGTCCCCTAAATCACATTTTATAGCTTTCCGCCATCTTAAAGGTTGGATTTTAAAAAAATCAGAATATAGATAGGCTATTAGACATTTGTATAGGCTATCTTTTGAAACCAAGTTCACAAAGTTATCTCATCGGATTAATGAAATACTGATGAGTACTCTGTCGAAAACACATTTCACCCCTTTTCATCCTCTAAGATGCTAAATTTTGAAAAATCCCAGTCTTCGCCGTTGACTCTATTCCTTAAATTTACATGTTTCTGCATCCAGCAGTTTAGGGTGTGCGTTAATGAGTGAGTGAGTGAGTGAGTGTTTTAAGTGTGTCAGTGTCAGTCAGTTGTGAGAATTCATTTTATACACTGAGATTACATTAACTTAAATTATATTCTCGGGATATCGTTTCTATGTATTATTACGACTGCTGAGTATTGGACTTATAGTAGTACATAAATGAACAACATGATGAGTTCGAACATGGCCTAAAATATGTACTGGACAATTCGCCGAATCTCTCTTGGTGCTGTGTAACGGATATACATTTCGTAGAGACCGCACAACTTTCTTACCAAAGGATATTTGCGTTATTTTACGAAGTAATAAAAGTAAGGATTAAAAAGAGGCTCGAGATATTTCAAGGAGTACAATGACAGAAAGAATATGTACACTTTATAGCTATGTTTTCTACACAATTAAAGATTTTTTAAAGTGTTTCAATACGATTTCCAAGAAACCGACACAAATAGGTATGCTGCATCTAGTTAATCGCAGCTAGTTAATCAGTGACAAATGTTTTACCCTGAATACTAAGTCAAACAAATAGTATGTTTTTTTTAAAGCAAAATCAATTAACAGTTTGTATTGGGACGGGCTAGCAGTAAAATTAGTGTCATTAATTAAATACTGTAAGCGTAGTGTTGGAACATCACATTCAGTGCAGGATGTATTCACGTGTCAATTATTTAGCCTACTTCTTGGAGATGAGACCACTTTTCTGTCTATGTGCCTGGGTGTATGTATTTTTCTAGTTCTTTGTGCGTGTGTGTATCAACAACCCCCCCCCCCCCCACCCCCACCCAACAATCCCTCCACCCAAAAAGTTTTTAAGGGGTTAACCGAATATTACCAAACTCCGTACACACGTCATAGTACTTAGTAAGGAAATCTGAATTTTATAGTTTTAAAACAAGCCGTGTGCATACTTTCAAAATGGCGGCATTTTTAAACTTTAGGGTGATTGTTATATCTCAGAAACTATTCAACCGATTTAAACCAAATGTTGTATGTTGGCATTTGCTCATGTAAGTATTGAATTTAGAGATGTATATTGTTGTTGGGCGGCCATTTTGTAACACAGCCCATATGAAATTTTAATATTTTACATTATATATCGAAAATTATTCAACCAAATCTAGCGAAATGTATTACTTAAGTAAAACTATGATAGTTGGACAGGCGAAAATATTAGAGTTTCCATATAGCTTGATTTTAACAATAATCGTTATTAAAAAATTTTACGTCAGTGTTTTTTTATCGTTAATATATTTTACTTTAAGTTTTCCGCTGCCATTGATGTCGATAGTATTAGACTTTATGTAAATTCTATTTACAGAAAAAAATAAACACTTAAGCATTCCCTAATCAAAACGTGTGTATCTCAATATTCCTGACACAAATATACAATTAATCGTTTATTTTATACGTTTTTAAAAATAATGTTAACTGAGCACATCTGAAATCAATATGTGAAAAATGTCACTATTCCTAACTGCATGTATTTTAACCCGTTTGGTCACGCATTAAATTGCGAGCCAAAGTGTTGCAATCGTGTAATATCATTAAGTGGATTTGACTTGTGTCTAGTGTACTTTTTACATTCAGTCGACGACGTGTTGCGCGCTCAAAGACGTCACTATCAGCCATTCGTAAAATGAGAGGTGTGCAGTACTGGTCCTAAATATACTTCATGTACAACATGGCCACGATCCTGGACACGGAGACTGAACAGGTCAACAAGCACACTGGCCGGCATGCTACCCTTACAAAATTTGTTTCATTCTCTAACGTTGAATTAAAAGTGTACAGAACGTTTGTGAATACCGAAATTATTTATTTTCCGTTCTATTTTTTAACACATGCAAGAGTAAGAATTTGCAGATTTTTTTAAATTTTATTTTATAATAGTTTTACTCGGCTGGGACATGGATAAAATGATTATGCTAGTTGACAATGTTTATTTAACATATGGGGGGAAAATACACAACGTACATACAAGTAAATCTTAAGCACGGCTTCCAGAAACGCTCAGTTCACCATGAATAGCATATCCGATGCTATTGCTATTCTAGTGTGTACAGGAAAAGACTGTAAATTTAAATGTTATGCTTTAAAAATTGATTGAGAGCCGCTCTCCTTAATTCAATGCCAACATTGCTATAAATATTTGCCGTCGATGTTTAGTGGAATGGAGAGATTTGGGCGGCTCTTAACATCAAGGTCTTTAGAGCCGATGAGGGTGATTGTGGTAAGTATGTAGCAGCGCCGGAATGAATGGAGATCCCCGAGAAAACCCACTGACCAACGGCATCGTCCGGCACGACTCCCACATGCGAAACTCTGGAGTGACCCGACCGGGGATTGAACATGGATCGCCGTCGATGTTTAGGTTATACTGTGTTACTTGAGGGAATTTTTTCCCCCACAAGATTAGAGACGGGTCCAATAAAATAGAAATCTTGTAGACCCCCGGAAAGATTATCTGCCCCGAACCTCGTCTCTAAATTAATTTGTGAGGAAAGATACTATAGGCAGTTTTCAACGCATCCTGTGTACGGTATTAAAAGAGCTCACTAAATGACGGTTTTTTATGCACTTGCATAAGAACGCTATAAATTTCTTAACCCATCTGTACCAGCAGTTAAGTACCTAGGTTTTTTAGTGTTCGCCTGCTTTCGTGACATCTCGCCTCTGTAAATATAAATAGCTACCCAGGGTAATATTATGGTTAAAATTACTTACACTTTAATGGAGGGAAGATACAGAAGGCAGACATGTGCAGTAAAGTCTTGTTGGTCGTAAATGTTGTTAATATGATCAGTTGATCCTCGGGTTCAACAAAGATATGACGCCATTAAGGACTTTAGTCTTATCCATAATCTTCATGAACAATAAAGATTCGAATCATCGTGATTTCACCTGGTGTTTCACACGCACCGAGAAATAATTTCGTTTTGAATAGAACAAAATTTGGTTGGTGCAACAAAATAAATTGTTTGCACGGGAACATTTAAGTATTTTGTTGCGGAAACCAAAAAAATTTTTCTTCTTATTTTGTTGGTCCAAAAGTTAAAAAATTTTTTTTGGAGATACTAAAGATTTGTGCAGGTGTAGGTATAAAATTTTTTCTGGTAAGTGTTTTCAAAAAATGAAAACAAGAAGATTATTCGAACCCGTGACACGTGCACTTTTAACGCTCCGTTTTTGCGACCTCGTCAACAGCGAATGTTCTTACATGCAGTTTGTTACTCGTCACACAAAGACATTAAATATTGTCTAGTTTTATTGATTAATTTTTGGATTTATGTTGAAATTGCTTTACTGCGACTGTTTATGCCATTATTAAGGATAAACATAAGCAATACACTAACAAACACTGTTATTACCCTAACTGTAACAAACATTATGAAGAACCTATCGAGATGTGAATTCGAACGAAGACAATCAACTAACCCGATTACCCTACAGCATTGATTGTCAAAGTGGAGGGCGGCCCCCACCCCCAAAAGAAGGCGTGACGACATGCTAAGGGGGACGTGGGCGCCAAAGTATAGAAGCAAACTCGATATTGCCCAGTCATTTACGTTGTGCAGTTTCTTCTATTCGACCAAGAATTGGGAATCTTGTCAAAAACATGCAAGGTCATCCATTTGTGTTCAATAAGCATTAAAATGTAATGATTAAATAAAACCTTTAAGAATTTTATTCGTTTTTGTTTTGCCCTTATAATAATTAAGTTTTGAAGGAGGTGGGGGGGGGGGGGCGAGGTGGTTTGTAGAAGGGAGGCGTGATAAAATAAAGTAAACTAAAGTTTGGGTACCCCTGTCGTACAGCAAACCAAATAAATTTCGTTACTGGACCAAGTCGATTTTTTTACCGCCAATAATTCTGAGAAACTGGGTATTTCAGATAGTTCCCGCTAACCAAATTCTCATTCAATCCAAAAGAAATATTCGTGTGACTCTTATCATGATGTTTATCATGTTTACGATATGACGAATGGTAATTAAGTTTTTCGCATACTTATTATTATTATTATTTTGTTATTTCCACAACACATTTTTAGTGATGGGATTTAAAAATATGTATATTTATTTACGTCATGACAGACATGCTGGCAGACGCCAATGTTTGTTAGTTACGCTACATGCGTATAACCTGGTGTAAATATTGGTTTATTGCTGTGCGTATTTCTTATCTTAGCCGTGTTCATGTTTACTGTGGCAAATGCTGTAGTATTTTCAGAATTTAAATATGTTTTAACGTAATTTAATTCAGCACTTTAAAGGTAAAATTTAACAAGTTTTCATGTGATATATATATATATATATATATATATATATATATGTGTGTGTGTGTGTATATATATATATATATATATATATATATATATATATATATATATATATATTACAGTTTTCAATATTTGGCAACATAGTACTCGACGTAATGCTTAAGAGGGATTTTTGAAAATACTCCAGACTTAAGTCCCATCTCTCTAAGCATAATTTAAATTTGCCGAGGAAAAATGTAATACTTTCAAATTTTCTCGGCGACAAGTTTTATTCGCAAGATTTTAGCTGATCAGCCAGTGCTGCAGATCCAGCTTCTTTTAAAAATGTAAAAGTATTGTTCTAAGCGGATTCGAGATTCAACATAGTTGTAAAATTGATCCTCAAGGCCGATGGTGTGCGCACAGCGCAATAGAAGAAGGCCTCTTAGAGATATTTATTGTGGAAACTGACATTCAGAACTACGTTATGTATATAGCAATGGGTTTGCTATTTTTTGTGTATGAGATGTACCAGTTCCAGAATAGCCGTTAGGCAACTTAATAGCTAACTAACGACTCCTTTTACGCGGCAATTGCAGGAACCTTTATTTCATTCTTTCTTCCAGCTCTCTCTCTCTCTCTCTATATATATATATATATATATATATATATATATATATATATATATATATATATATATATATACATATATATGCACACACACACACATTTTGATTACTAGTATTCTACTGAACGTTTCCTGAGAATTTGCCCACGCAACCTTCAGAAGCAGATGTCTGGTGGATCTACAGAGTAAAATTTTTTGAACTCAGCTAAGCCGAGGCAAAATAATTGATAGAGTTAACAATGTTAAAGTGCGAGTTTTTTTTAAAGATACAGTATTAAAACTATCCATTGAATGTTTTCTAAAAAGCACATTACTCTTCTGCCAAAATTCCATTAAATTATTAACTTTCTGCTCAGAGTTTAGTAATCAAATTATAATTTCTTATTTCTGAATCCCGTATGATTATGCTATGCACGACAAATCATTTATTAGCGATAATTAAATGTTTCTTCACTAGTTGAGGGGATATTGGATTGAATTTTTTACAGTTATATTTAATTTTAACCATTCTCAAATGGTTTTTAGGTGCCACATCGATAGAATGACATGTATTTCAGAGTGTGGTAAATTAAGGCAGGTAATTTTTATGTTTGTTTTTACACCCACAAGACTGAGTTCCTACACATGTACTCTCACTCAGATTGTTCACTCTATTGGTTCTGGCATACCTCTACCATACACAAAATATCCTACAACTACGAAAGAATTGAATTTTTAAAGTACAGTAAATATTTCAGAGCCGCTTACATACGCAGTGTATATTCATTTCAACGTTAGCTAAACAGATTACTTTGACCAACTTGTGAAACTGTTGCATGTAGAGTCTACTAAATATATGTAGATCATGCTGGAACAACCAAGTAAATGTTCGGCTCAAAAAATTATTTTTAAATACTTAATTTGGTTCAATAATGCGAATAAAGGCGTTGGAGCAAGACCACTTTTGCTGAGTGATCGAAATATTGTTCAGTACAAACAATTACTGTTCAAATAAATTTGTTTTGGTATATGAAACACAAACCTTTTACTCAGTTCGCACTCGGCCCTTCGATGTTCCCGTCAAACTTTAAGAATTTTTGTACATAATTAGTAACATTTAACACGGATATACTTTTTGTGTGAGAAGCGTGTAGACCAAGAGCTAAAGCCGGTTTTTATTTACCCTTGATTGCCAAAAGTGTCATAGTGATTCTTGGAAAGTCTACCACTTATATAATCAGAATATTGCAGTCTTAACAACAATCAGTGATGGGGGGGATGAAATATAACATCATCAATATGGCCATCGAGTCACATTTACATATAGGCATTACAACTGCTGTAACTTGTTACACCTTAATGGCAGAGAGTTAAATGTTTTTTTTTTTTAATTCAAGATAATTTAACGTTTTAAAAGCTTACTGTGTAACATTTTGTATATAACTTGTAAGTTTTTTTTATTATTTTCATGTTTAGCTTAAAAAAAAGTATGTTTTTAAAGTTCGCCCAAGGATACAAGGTATTTTTGTTAAAGAACATTTTGTTAACTGGTATTAACTTTTTCTGTTTGTTACGCCCCTTTGGGACGTAGCAAGGAATAGGAAAAGGCAGAGAAAGGTACACTAACCTACGGTTAACACCAGACACACAATTCACAAAAATTCTCATATATTAGATCACAAAAAGATTACACAAAATGAATTATTTTATCCAATATAGTGTAACACTGTTTGATGCTGCCAAACTGAGGCAAGGCAGGAAAATATACTGCAACATACAGAAAAATAAAGGTCTTAACCTGTCCCAATAAAATCACAGCAAAGATAATTCACGTCTTTCAAAATGAAGCATAAGAGACAAAAACCAGCAAAACCGTTACAAGCACCCACTAAAAAAAGACAACCTAGGAATAAAATTTTCATTTAAAAAATCACTATAATTCCCTCTATTAACAGAGAATAGAAAAATGTGGTAGCTATCACTCGTCAAAAAATACCAGTCTTAAAAAAGATATTTACCTTTAATGTGGCACACGTGATACATTGCCTAGAAAAATCGCCTCTTACAAAATCTTTTTAAAACAGCCATTTATGATAGTTATAGAATTGATGACGAAGAATTACTTCCTCCAATATCTAAGGGATACCAAAAAATTAAAAGTAACTATTAAACAAGACCTACTCTTCCAAATGCAGGGAAGAAAAAAATATTTCTACCATTCCACATTCCAACTATGTAAGTAATCTACTAATTACCAGGGGCAACATACTAAAAACTAAACCTAAAAAATTACTTAGCTTTTCAACTTTCAAAATTGCCGCGCCTAGTGCCATAAAGCCTAACTGCGTATTGCGATTTCGAAGCTATCTCCTCGCCAGCCAGCCCGCATCACTCATAGATGAAGACGGCACCATTATTCAGGCTGGCAGACGCTTATTTATACACCCCAAAGTACGGCTCAAAATATCAAGAAGAAGCAAGAAAGTACAAGGAGTATATGGAACACACTGGACGTACGCATAGTTCCGAATACTATCGTGGGGGGGGGGGGGGGGTGGCGTGACGGCCTCGCGAACGCTGAGCGCTAGGAGCCAGTATAGCCTTGCGCCTGGTTCACTCACGTTAGGCGTGCGTGGCCTGTCTACTGGAAGCGGACGAGTCAACTTGAGAGAAGTTCTGCAAGGTATTTTCTGCAGCACAGTAGTGTTAATTCTTCACTAACATTAGGCCCGCGTTCTAGTAACATTTCTTTAATAATCTACAATCAGTGTTCCAAAAATGCAGGCTACTATTTCCATGTTTCTTGACTATAACTTTGACGTGAACGAAACGGCTTTCTACATACGTAGTTTCATACAAACATGCGGGCAGGGCAATAACGGGCAAATTCAATTTTAACAACTTTGGCTATATTGCAGTCGCAATTTAGGAGAAGTTTATTTTTCACCACAGTGTTCAATACCTACACGCTCGACCCAATTCACTAGGTGAGGTGCGTTGTTCATAGCAGTACATATTGCGAGTATTATTATTTTTAAGCAGTTCAAATATTTTCACATAGTAATTACAAGATATATTGACGTATATTTCAACAGTTTATAATACCATACACGCGGACAGGAATTAAGTTCTTCGGGCTGGCAGGACGGTTTGTTTGGCAGGAAAATGGAGTACACACACAATTTCTTGAAGTAGACGAGTTGACACGCTTGTCAAATTTGAAACAAGGCTTCATGTTTTTTGTTTTAGGAAAGTTACTGATAGATAACTGGAACAGAAGGATGTAACACAGAATAAATTGTATGCCTTATTCACACATTGGGCGTTATTGACGAAGTTGTGAAGTTTAAGTACAATACATGAGAAAAAGTTAAACAAGCTGCTGCTACAAGACCCATGGCATAGAAGAAATAAAAAAATAGTACTATGAGTATAAGCCTCCCAGAAGGTTTTGATGAAAACCGACATGAATATCACCTGACATGCCACAGGCAACTCACTGCTATCCCTAAGCTACAAGGGAGTGATTCTTTTCAAGATAAACTGGTTATCCTTAAATCATCCGCATCAGCTGATTTGCCGTAGGTTCTACACACTGAGTGTTTGAGAAAAAATCTGTCTTCTCTGTGTGGAGACAGAGAATAAAACGACGAGATGAAACACTAAAAAACTGTGAAACTTTGGTAGCTGAGAGGTCTATAAAAGAAGCTGCAACTGCACTACAAGATTATCCCATGCTTGTTAAAGAAAAGGACGTAGGTGTAGTTGCAAAAGAAGTCCGATACCATCATTCTTGCCGAAAAGAATATCTCAATCGAGCAAAATCTCACCAGCTACATGGGGAAAGTGTAGCATGCGAAAATTGTACCAGTAACAAGAATAGCCACTACCTACCTGTCTGAGGAACGCCTAGGTAGTTCTTCGTATACTGCTAAGAAAATTTAAAAAAAATCTGTCAATGACCTTTCGAATAAACTTCATTCAACCAAAGTGAGCAACAAACAAGGTTTAGTGCTGTATTCATGTGAAATTTCATCCGATGAAGCAGTTGATCTGATAATGGACTATTCAACTACTACTGGATCTAAAGTAGAAGAAGTAGCATTGTATCTTGGAGAATCATACCACCCGATGCTCAAGAATCCCAGTTAAAGCATCCTCTTACTGCCGAAGATGTTTTGTCAGGTGAGTCAAAATGTCCACAGCTGTTAGAATTGTTCTACAGAAATCTTTACAGTGGCTCATCAAAACCTGTCTCGAATGCCAGAGTTGATAAAAAAAATTGTAGTCATCAGCTCACGACGACATTTTATTTCGAAGTGGAGGCAGAATAAAGCCAACTAAACATTTGTCATTAGACCTGGGTATAAAATGCACGACAAGCAGCAGAAAACTTGTGAAAATATTAAATCATCAGGGAAATTCAATATCCTATCACATTGTCGAAGAACTTGAAACAGAACTTTCTTTATCACTATAGAGAAAGGCAAGAGTAACGCCGGAAAATATTCGACAGATATTGTATCTTTTCACTGAGTTGGTCTGGGGCAATTATGAAGCAAACTTGGAGATTTTCTCAGGTGGAGGTACATTGCATGATATTTTCGGAATTTGTTTCCAAAACAAGGAGGAAGTTTTTACAGCAACATAAGAGGTCAGTGACACACTGCAAGTCACAAAATAATTCCTGAAGAAGACAAGAACCTTCCAGTCCTCCTCCAGAATCTTAGAACCATACCCAAAGAAAACAGGGCTTATAAATTCTCTTTGCTCCTCTATAGTTAGGTGTCCTGTAACAAGTGACTGGGAGGAAAGTTTGGAGAAATATTTAGTTTGGATGCTCCCAGTCGAATGTCGTAAAACACACCGATGTGGATAGGCTGGAACTCAAAAACATCTTCCAATTTGTTACCTGCTCAAAGAATTGAGTACATGGAAAACATTAGCTACCACCAACCAGGACAGATGTTCTTCTCGAAACACTGAAAATATCACAAGTTACATTTAAATGTGGCCAAACAATTGTGCTTGTTCATTACGACCTAGCGACAGCAAAACCTTATCTTTTAACACAAAATCAGGAGATCCCACATTTGATAACGTCTTCATTTACTTTGGCTCATTTCATATTGAACGAGCGTTTTTAGCACTCTTGATTATTTCAATGATGGTTCAGGAATAGAACATATTTCGACCGAAAGTAAGTACTTGCATCTGGCTCACTACAGGGAATCTTGAAGGGGAAGCATTACAGCCGATGCAAACGTCTCCACATATTGTTATGACTGGCTTTGCAATGCAGTCACTTCCGGAAGTTTTTACAAACAAGTCAAGAAAGCAGAACTGTGAATATAGAAAAACAAAATGTATCTAATGACTTGTAGTGGTAGTATGACAAAAGAAACACTAGAATAAGTTCTGAGTACAACTGAACTAATGCGATTGCATGAAGAGTACAAAACTTCCACAGAAAAACTATAAATGGCTTGCATGATAAAACAGCACAGTTGTTCCAAAAGTACATTGATTTTGTGAAAATTTACAAGTTTTTCTGTAGAGCATATAGGACCTGTAATGTTGACATATACATACAAGCCCTAGAGAAAACGTTTCCCATTTTCTTTGCATGTAACAGACTCAATTATGCTCTTTGGATGACAGTGTATCTTCTTAAGCTTTTAAATAATGAAGAGACATCTCCAGGGGCAAAAACAGCTCTTTATAAAAGAGTACTAGCCATCAAGTGCTCAAGCTGTTCTTTTGCTCGGGTACCTGTGGACATGGTGCTAGAACAAATTGTGAATAAAGGTTCTGCATCAAGGTTTGGTGGTATCACAGTCTTTACTAATTCTGAGTCTGCCGTAGCAAGATGGATAAAAACAAGGTCCATCAGAAGCAAAGTTGTGACTCATTTGTTAGAGTTTAGTGAATTATTGCATGTTAAAGACACGAAAGTGGAACTTCAAGGTTGTAGTATTGACAGAAACAACACGGATGTTCTGGAAATCATGAATATAATGGACAACTTTTAAAATCCTATAATATAGAGCCTAACACTATCAACTGGCGAAGTGATCAATACTGAGCTGGTAGATGAGCTTGTAAGAACTTACGAAAAGTGACAAACAGCTTTGGAAAAATTCAAAGATATGTACATTGTGGACCCTCAAAGTGTAAAAAACCGGTTACAAAAAAAACATTGTTAAAAATTGTGATGGCATTCAGCCAAAACACCTGCGACGGCTTTGCATTTGCCGTCGTGCATAGTTTCAATGACGACAACCAGCGGACAGCTAGGCTTCCCTTTCCATTTTTGTTCCCATTCCCCACCATATTTCCTCTCCCAAGTTTTGAATGGAGCAGTCGAATTATTCCACTTGTGCACGCCTACCCCGTCACCTTCCTCTTCAACTACCGGATCCATCTCTACGAGCTTCGTCGACCAGTTCAACATGTTCGACGTATTTTAATTCTTGTTTATCATCGCAGCACATAGGGGCTTCATTTACTGTCAGTGATTTCATTCTACATAACGGGTGTTAAAATTCATTTGAGGGAAGGTGCTGGCAACATGCGAAAATACGGTGAGTTGTGGATTCAGAGCGATCATATTTTGTAATGGACATGTAGGGTTTTTAGTATTGTAGCTGCTTAGTGTGTGCTAATATTCTGTGGGCGTGCTATGGTAATATTTATTTTTCTAAATTCATTTTTAATGCACGGTCCAAATCTTACTCTCGTCTTAGATTGTATGTAAATGGTTTGGTGTGATATTTCAGTATTATTACAGCTTGCAGTTTGTGGCCGCCCATTTACTAGCCCTAATCTGCTGTTGTTTTCCTCAACTCCATCGTAACGTATTTTTTAAATGTTAGTAAAGTATAAGTATTTTATAGCTGGTTGCCTTGTGTGGGCATGATTGAGGCCGTCCAGCTAGCTACAGTTGTTTTGCAATCATTTTTATCTATTTTAATGTGTTCAGGTTTTTATCCGTAGCATGCTTTGACAGGGCTAACCCAGCCGCTGCGCTACGTTGCGGGGTGCTACATATTTTTACGTGACGTTAATTTTTAATTGTGTTAAAGTTTTCACACTACAGTACAAAGTGTAATAAGAAATTAAGTTCACTGAATGAACTTCATTTTGATAAAACGTAATTTGTATGCTGTTTAAAGTCATATGTGTTTTTAGAAAACACGAAGAAAGTGTCAGAGTTAGCCAATCAGATAAATTGGCTTGAACAAATATAGCTCTTTTAAGAATTGAATTATGGTTAGAGCTTTTATAATCACCGTTTGCCTATTTATAATAAAGGTGCCTCAAGGTAAATGATTTTTCTATTGATAATGAATGGTTGTGTAAACTGGAATAATAATACATGTTAAGGGTAATCAATGCACTTTAATCGGTCAGCTAGCAGTGATTTGCAATTGAGAATTCTGGATGTGGAAGGAAATTATTTGTTTACGTATCATTACGTTTAACGGAGAATAAAACTGAGCGTGATTGATTTTATAAGGATTCGTGCTGTTGATGTTAAATAATCTTGTTGCGCAGTTAGGTTGGTAAAATGTCTCTGAGCTGTCACAACTTTAAATGGTTATGAAAATTCCTTACGCACTATCTAAATCAAGTGTTTGTACCAAAACTGTTGTTTTTCTCATTGAATGTGGCCACGCTGTAAGTCAGTGCAAACTTTGAGCTGAATAATTATTATTTGAATTATGTTTTTGGTAAATAGTGAGGCTAATTATTGCATTGGTCTCATTGTAACTGAAGTATATATTTAAAATTAGCTCTTATTTAAAATACAGAGGACATTAATTGATTCAGTGTACCTTTCATTTGTACTACTACGGTACACACCCACTAAGGCCTGGAACACATGGCATACTCTACGGGCCGAGCCCGGCACGATACAAGGCTAAAATGGGCCCGACCGGTCGCCCGGGGACGGGCGTCAGGCGTTTTCCGGTGCCGTGTGTTCCCGGCCTAAGAGTCAAACACAGTTAGAAGCTACGAAGTGCACACGAGATCTCTTCGGGAGACTGCTTTACCTTGCAGCAGTTCAGAAATGGGACATTGAAAAGGTGATTGAGTTTCCACTCACACTGGTACCACTGTGCATACATTATAATATCAAACGTCAAGTGAAGAGAATCCACTGCAAGTTGATGCTTAAGGTACACATGTCCGGAAATGCTTCCTTATACCAAAATACTACAATACCAGTGAGTAAGGTTCTTCGGCATACCCGGTGGCAACCGAGCAGTGTAACAGCACGTACTGGGTATTACACGTGTAGGTTTAAAGGTGTATTGCACTGCCCCTTGACGCACAGTAGGAGGTCTCATTGTCTGGCAACCGCGTTCCCCTGACCCAACGCCTTTGGAATTCTACCTTTGGGGCCACGTAAAAACACTGGTGTACGACACTGCTGTGAATACCAGAGAAGAACTTGAGGCCAGGATTCGTGCAACATTCGAAAACGTCAAGAACACGCCGGCCATCTTCAATGATGTGCTCCGCAACATGCTGCGGCGCTGCAGAACATGCTTCGAATGCGGAGACAATTTTGAGCAGCTACTGTAATCTTTCCTTGTGTAATAAACTTCTTTACAATACTTATTCACATGTACCATTTTTAATACCTGACGCCACCCTTACACCCTATAATCCTCCATTTTGGTTATAAGGAGGTATTTCCAGACATGGGTACCTTGAAATACTACCCAGAAACAATGTAGCCGAACACATAAACTAGTTGAAAGGGAATAATTAAATTTAATTGTGACATCAGAAATACTATGGATGTAGCAGAAAATTCAATCTCATTAAAGAGTGCAAATTTTTAAAACAATGACATTTGATTTAGGCGTGTTTCTCAGATAACAAATAATATCTGTCATTTTAATAGCTCTTATCATCGCTAGCCTCTCTCGTGACTTGCACTTCAAAGACTAAGTTAGCTTAGTAATTTTCAAAATAATTGCAAATCACATTAAAGTTGGAATTAAAATAAAATATGTTCTCCATTCAAAAATAACTTGCGGTAGAGTCTCTGAATCTTAAAATCGGGTTTTCACAAGTGTAATTAAATAGGCAAATCAGTTACATTCTGAAATTCAGAAAAAAATTGGCGTCACGGAGGCGTCCAAAAATTAATCGATTAATTCTTGTCTCTGTGCTCTCGGAAAAATATATTCCGTAGTCAACCCCAATGATTTACGAGAGGCGAAATAAGCCCATAACGAATCTAGTGCACTTCGAGTTCAGTTTATTTTTAAATTTTGAATAAATTTGTTTGCCAGCTGGCTGTTTTCGTTGCATTACAGGTTTGTATTTTTTAAAGTAACTGCAGAAACTTGTATTCTCCATTTTATGTTCATTAAAATTACGCAAAATGTTAAAACAAAATTTGGAGCAGACTAAAATAGTCTTCTAAGTTTCATTCAACGAATAAATGTAAGTTTAAATAAAATGCTGAACGTAAAATTTCCGTTCTTGCCGAATACATCAAAAATAAATAATAAATACTTTTAAATTCGCTAAAGACTAAAAAACACTCAATACAATAATTTGAACTTTTATTAATGTAACTTAATAGTTAAATGATGTACGTATTAAGAATTTTCCGTGGTGTAGTGGTTTTCACATCCGCCTAACACGTGGAAGGTCCTCGGTTCGATCCCGGATGGAAACATGTTGTTTTATTTTTAAATATGTTCTAATTTTGTCCTTAGTTTCACCGTTTCTTCTAGTTACAAATAATTTTACAATTAGACATTCGCGTTGAAAATTTTGTCCCGTCTCACTTTTGAGACTTATTTTAGAATGTGAGTAGAACACAATTGTTCCCCGGCGTTCGTAAAATCGGAGAAATAGCAAAACGAACGAAATGTGCATTGTTTATCATCGAAAAGATAATAGCTTCCGCGTGCTCCTTAGGTTGTGCTGAGTAAATCGCTGCTGGCGACAGATTTGTTTGTTTACGTTCTGCAGGGCGGTTTTGCGATACTGAATTAAAATATTTTCTTTGATGTATCCAGAAGGGAATGTCATTAAGGAAAATGAAGAAAAATAACAAGTCACAGCAGTTGGTTGCAATGCGGTAAACGTGTCGCACTTTGGACGCATTCACTTCCAGTAACACTTTATGTAGCCTAGTTCCGTCAATATTATGAAGTTAACTTATTTATCAAGCCACGTTAGCAATTCAAATAAATCGTGACATCTGATTGCAGCGGATATGCATCAAGTAATCTAAGTAATCTTCCCTCCTCCTCCCACACGATGTTCACCCCGCTTCACTGCTGTGAGACTTCCCCAATTAGGCCTACCTGCCAGCGACAGTTCTGTAGTCAGTGTTAAGAGTGAGGTGAACTGAAATAGTTTTTGTGAAATAGTTGTTTGTGCAAATACGCGTATCTCGGTAAATAAATGTTCTGCAATTGCGACTTTTTGTCACAAAAGATAAACATCAATTATTTATGCCCACATTTTTTTTTTTTATTTTTTTTTTTTACTTTCTTCATATTAAGTGTATTATTGGAAGGAAAAAAAATTCTTGAACATGGTCAAATATCGCATTTTTAAAGCTTGTGCATGCACTTTTCTTAAGCGGCAAGAGAAAAGTACAATGATACGGGCATAGTTTAATCTGTGTGCTTTCACCGTGTGTAATAGAACCCCGCTGTTACAGATCTAATTTGCACAGTACAGCGTCACGACGGTAACACTGCACGCCTTGCGCGTAGGAGCGATGAGGCGCTAGAAGTGCGAGTTAGTGTCGCCCGTATCGCTCCCTCGCTTCTTGACCTCGGACGCGCAGCACTGCCTACCGGCTGGCAGCTGCAAATTTTAAATAGGAAACCCCATGTTAAGGAAATTTCGCCTCAATGCGTTAATTTTTAATATAGATGTTTCAAACAGAAATGTATTCTTCACGAATTTTTTTGAAGGAGTTCCCTACAGCAGAGATGTTCCCATAACATGTACCTATAGCCTGTTTGCAAGGAACAGTTTAAATTTATGTTTTACAAAAAAAGTAGCCTACATACTGCCTATCTGTATTGAAAATTTAGGCTCGTAGGAATCTTCTCCTAAAAATAAATTCGTTAAGTATACATTTTGTTCAAAATATCGCACTTAGTGATACTTAGGTAACATGAGATTACCTGTTAAAATTTCGCAGCTGCCAGCCTGTAGGCAGTGCCCTTAAGTTAAAAACATAAGCAATTATACAGAATGATCTAGCACAGCACCGAGACACTTATAAAAAAATAAGGCAAAAACATAATAGATCTATGTATCACTTTTAATCTAAAGTGATTAGTAAGGAAGTTATGCGCCTTCACATATCGAAATTCAAAATACATTTCGTTCAAAATATCACAAATTACTTGCGGTTAACGATCAAATCAGGGAATGGTGTTTTGTGGAACGGAGATCTTACACCTATTAAAATACGGTTGGCAATATCATCCTCCTTTGTGGAGAAATTGGGGTTTTATATCTTTATTTTTGGATAAAAATTTGTAACCCTAAGACGTGCATGATTTTTAAAAGCATCTCATGAATGACCACGTGGAAATTAATTAAAAAAAGTTGTCTTCATATGAACAGTTATCGATAAATTCATTCGTAAACCTAAAAACTGAATGTCTGTTTCCCGACAGGCAGGCAACACACTAACATTTTAAATTAGGATTTTAGTCTTATATTTTCGTAAGGAGTAATTTGCTGGAGTTTGCGATGTTCTTCAAAAACACCCGGTGTATGTTTCGCTACTAATTGAGCACATTTGAAATGAGCCTTTGGGAAAAGTACCCAACCGTAAAATCATTTATTTAAACGGTCACATTAAACAGCAAGCGTCGAGTTAAGTTCGCTGCTATGTTGGAGAAGAAGTTCCTTCACTACACTTTGCATTAAAAGCGTAGTTTATTTGCGGGCACATGATTTGTTTTAATTTAGTTTATGTTTATGTTCAAATTAAATAAGAGTGATGATTAGAATATTATCATAGGCTGTTCACGGTAAATTGAGCACTTTTTAAGGCCCGTATGAAATTTTCCTTTCATCCAATTTCCATCTTCCTGCTGCTTTTTAATATAAACATTGTTATGTGACCAATAATCATACTGTGTACATTTCTCCTCCATCAAAATTTAATTCCTGAGGCTGCAATAGGATATATTTATAAGCGGTTAATGCCTGTCGGGAGGGCCTTGAAAAGTGATTACTTTATAGTGAACAGCCTGTAACATATTTACTTTCCTAGCAGCTTTACAGTTTCGCGTGATGGGCGCGTGAGTAGGTACACAGTAATTTTTAATTTCGCGTATGGAGGAATATCACAAATAGGCATGATAAATCCTAAGCAAGGTTTCCAAAATGCCCAGCTATCCGCGAATAGCCTATACTGACAAGCCCATCTTTTTCATACGTTCTTTTCAAAACAACTCAATCAACCGTGGACCATCTATACTCTTGGAGGATTCGACACGCCGTCGAAAATGGCATATCGTCGCCCAATCTGGCCTGCGGCGGCATGCTGTATACGCAGTTTCCGAGAGGGCTCGTCTGGTGATATAGATCGACGGGGATCGAGAGATCGATGTCCCCCGCCGATGATGCACCGTCCCGGCCGCCACAGGTCGACTTCCCCGCCGGCCGCACAGAGCCCGACCACGAGGCGCAGATCCTGATCATTGTGCCGCGTCCCCGGATTGGATCGTTTGTCTCGTCATTGTCCACGGCACAAGCGCCGCTGGCCCGAGACGCGTAGACAAGGACCCGGTGACGAGATGACAGCCCGCACTACAATAGTTTTCATTTTCTCCCTTCCTTCTTTTCTTCGGTCTCTTCTCGGTCGAGCTCTCACACACCAAGAGATATCTCGAATTTCCCCACACCACTGGAATTTGTCTACAAAAATTTCCTTCGCCGATACAGAAACAGACTGAATAATGCGTGTTAAGAAGATGGAACGTGTGCTACAGTATGGTCTTGGTATGTTAAACACTTTTTCAAACAAGCCTTTGAAAAATTACTTTACGTATCACATGCTTGGTTCTTTCCTAAAAAATGTCGTTCATCACTATTGCTTCTGTTAACATTCCAGTATTTTATTTTCGCTTCAAGTTGAGTTTTTATTTACTTTAACTATAAATTACAATAACTCGTTTATTATTATAAATGAGTTATTGTAATTCATTAATTAATATGAATATAAACAGGGAGAAAATGGGTGTGTTAGCGATTCCTACCAATGAAAACTTCTCATGTAAAATATAATTAAATCGAATGCATACAAACACGGTGCATCCGCGCTTTGCTGCAAATTTTCTAGACTTGGTTAATCTTTATTTGCATGAGGCGGGGCATAACCTAAAAGTAAAACTTTATCAGGGCTTCAGAAAATCCAGAAGTAACCACGATATGAACTTTACGTGATATACTAAATGTTTTCGACTTTTTTTTTCGACGCAATTCAGTTACTTGCTCTATTCACGTTAACAAGAACTAAACCGCTATTTCACGGAAGACATTCGAAACGAAAATAAGCAAATTTCAATCAAAACTAGAAAAATATTCTACTACATAACTTCAGAAATTTGTTAGGCCACGTTTTACTTCCACGACCAAATTCACAACACCGGCCCATATTCCCTAACATAATATGACTTCCTGAAATCATGCATGCTGCATTTATAGAAAGAAAACAAGAATATTTAATTTATCAGCGTTTCTTCATGAGCAAAGTATGTAGAAGTGTGGAGTGTATTTACTGAATTTGATCTAAAAGAGTGAAGTTGAAAAGTATGTAACATCACAGATGCAAAACAAGCTAGACTAAGAAACTTACGACGCAATCAGTATTTAATATTGTCAATCGAATAAACCTTTAATTTTCGATAGATTTGCTCAAACACAAGCATTCTGCAGATACCACGTGTAAAAATTATTTCCCTAATGGTCTCGGTAATTAAATTTATAAATCGGGAATACTGAATACACTGTAGATACGTGCCATGGAAATTCTAAATGAGTTGAAGAATTTCCTAATTAGTGGTTCCAAAAAAATAAACTTTTGCCAATTACAGAGAGAGAGAGAGAGAGAGAGAGAGAGCTATATTCCTGTTGTCCTCTTACCCAGACATTTTATGCGCTGACGCGTTTATAATACTCATAGCCATGAAGGGCACAATTAATTTGTTATTTCCTTCCTTCTTCATCATAATGTGAAATTGTTGTTTTAAAAACTTTATACTCGCAGTTTTGAAATTCTTTGATTAGTTCCCTTGAGTTTATCTGTTTCCAGTCAGCCGTAATTGCAGGGGCTGTTTTAGCACAAACGGGGCGGATCACAGTGTTACAACAAGGCAGCCCTTTCAGTAAATTTGGACATGAAGATTAATAATAATTACTGTAAATTCAGCACATATTCAGGGCTACAAAATTTACTGCTGTGTGGGAGTAGCAGCCCTATTTTGTCTCTTATTGGGGATAGTATTTATTGTTACCTTCTCATTGGATGATGAGCTTCATTTGCTGATCCACTGCGCGAACTTGTTTGCTTACATCTCTAATATTTTCCGATTTCTTAACGAAGTGGTTATCTTCCTTTTGTTCGAGGGTGAATAACATCTTTAATTATCACTTGGCTAAAAGTCATACATGTCTTTACTGCCTGTTTTTAATATGGAATTACCTATCAACGACTGTAAAACACTTACGAGAACATACTTTACACCGTGCAGGACAGATCTTATAATATTATAGGAACAGTAATTTCCACTAGGAACACGTAAAAATCGAAATTTGGCGTGCGTAATTGATGTAGATTTTTGAACTTCCGAAGTATATGAATTATCCAGTCTGAAATTAATACTGCTATATTTCATAAACTGCTACATTTCATAAACTCTGCAGTAGAAAATGTGCGAACAAAAAATAGCAATTGTGGATTTTTTATTTTTTTTATTAAAAGCTATAGATAGATCTTATCGCACGAATTATAAAGCGTTTAAAATATTAATGTAGGTATACAAAAAGTATGCACGGATTCGATCAGTAATAATAAAACACACATTGATAGTATAATTAATGGAAATCAATTAAAATTCATACATAGACGCTCATGTAAACATTTTAGAAACACCTCAAACATCAAAACAATGTGTATTGGCACATGTTACAAACCTAGAAGAAAAATCTATTATTACGAATCAAAGAGTGAAGCAGAAATGCGGCTTGCCAACAACACTACGCAGAGGCATAGGAATTAGAAAACGTTTCGTTCAGAGGAGAGTGAGATTTACAACTGGATTTTACCTTAAATGCACGCAACAAACATCCACGACTTGTAATGTGAATAAATGCGTTTATCGTTAACAATATACAATATAATATCAAATACAAATGCTAAAACAAATATCGAAATAAAATCGTGGGAAACCAGGAAGACCTCAATTTCTCCTCCCAGATGGGACTTGCATTTTGAAGTAAGGTCGCTATTAAGCCATTTATTTGCTATAAAAATTGTTATTTCAAATTTCTTAGGAAAAAAAAAACAGTTTCCAGAGGAGGGCAACTGCCCTCCTTGCCCCCCCCCCCCCCCCTTGACGACCATGCACAGAGTGCTCAAAAAAAAAAAAAAAAAACGGAAAACGCGCAGTATGTAAAATAGGACAAAGTATTGAAAATTCTATGAGAAAGAACCCGTGTACGGAAATGCATAGTTTGGCTGCTATAGTGCGACAAAACTTGGTAAAAAAAATTTTGTGCGCTACAAAAAGAAGCGCAACCCATTATCCATTACATTGGGCCGTATCTACTACCAAATAAACAAAATGGACTTTTTTTAAACCTACAATACTGAATGAGGGGCCGCTGTGGGTTCTACGTTTCAATACTCCGAATAATGTTAGGGTTAGGTATAGTATTAGGTATATTCTAGACGAATTGGATAGAAGAAATATTGTGTGATAATGTGTCCTCTTAGAACACAAGCAAAACCCTATTCACGCAATTACTGCCTATAAATGCAAGGTCTCAAATAGTCACTAGAAATTAAGATCGGCAGATAGGGCAACAATCGGCTTTAGTTGTCAAAAAAAATTACTTATCAGCAGATAAAATTATAACTTGGAATAGACTTTCAAAAATTGTATTAATTCAAAGAAAATTATTTCAAACAGTAAAATAATTCATAATTATTAAATTGGAAGAATAAGTAATACTACACTCGGCAAAATAAAATATAAATGAGCACTTACCGTCCCTTTTGATATTGCGTAAAAAATTTTTTAATTTGCACATTTACTTAGTGTTAATTGGTAGAATATTCAAAATATGCATTCAGGTTTGCCAATTGTCAAAATTTTACGTTGATTGATAGAAAATGATTTATACCTCAAGTGTCTTCGTGCGCGATGATGAAAATTTAACGCCGGAACATAGGTGACAAATTATGAATAAAACGTAATCTTGGTAGCATCTTGCAGCCGTGACATCCCTTTTCTCTAGCAAAATCAGAAATTATTTATGTAGGCGTGCCTCTTCCAAGTATTGACACTTGCCTATACATAGACGACACAGGCCTATACGTAACTTATAAAGTTCTGGTACCGTATTTTCACTCGCGATTGTACTATCTAAATTAATTTAAAAAAAAGAGGAAGAGAAGGCCGGATCCAGACATCTTTTACTCTTCGAGGCAATGTTCCGCGCACTCAACGCCCATAGGTGACTATGTAGGTTTCAACTTGGAACTAGCATATCCACTTGAAATTCCAGGTAAATTTCTAGCCGCCAGGACGACCCTGTCAAGTTTGTCCGGTATCCAACCAAAAACAATGCTCGATTTCGTTGCCAAGGCCTCATGAATGAAACATTTTCAAACTTGAGGTTTTTCAAATACGCCATATTACGGCCGAGTTTGTAATCAAGCGTTATTCAAAATTATGTAACTTTTGTTGGCAATCATTAAAAAAAATTATACAATTTAACTTCTGAATTAATTCAGCAATAAAAACACTTTAAACTTAATTATAAGCTATCAAAGAGCAAATGTATTTTAAGAATTAGAACAGTTGTAAATTTCCTTATTTTAAAACGGCAGTATTTTCGTTATAAACTTTCATACATATGAAAGCAAACTAGAAACGTTAGTCCAAATTAGGTTCAACAAGCATTTAGAGGTTTGGCAAAATACATCTCAGTATAAAAGTTCATGTTGCTTATATGTCCCCCTTAACAACAATAACATAGTAATATAATTAAATTACTACCGTAATAACATTTAAATTGCATACGTCACAACAGGTAACGTGACTGGAACACGATGGAGCTCCACCGCACTTTGACAGAAACGTGCGAGGCTATCTGGGTGCCACGTATCCAAATTGGCAGAGGTGGGGGGTCTGTTCCATAGCCGATATGGTCACCAGATCTTACACCCCTCGACCGTTTGTGGGTTCACAATGAAATATATTGTAGGTACACGAATCTCCAGTAACATGTATGAAAAATATCTTAACGAACCAACCCAAGCAGTGCCTGACATACAGTACGCACAACACAAAACTGACTGAACATTTCGGCAGGATGGGGGAAGTCATGCTCCAAGGAAAAAGAGCTTGAAGATGCAACTAGATGGGGTAAGAACTCGAGGCAGGCCAACAAGGTAATGGAATGAAGAACAAACAGACCAGAACGCCCGCGCTGCAAGATGATCATGGCGAGTTTTTCACCTTGTTTTATCTGGCTTCATATCAGTCCATGCCGCTTCGACATTACTGATATTTAAGATGAAAATTCTTTCCTGGCGTTGGGAGAATATTAGTTTACGGCTGCTCAAACCACTTACCCGCATTGTTGTGCACTTTTAAAAGCATGCCAATTTTTTTAATATAGATATAGAGGAATTGAATTCACTCATAAAACAGCAGGAATAGGTTGCCTAATCATCGAGATTAATTTCTCTAGGGTCAGTTACCGAATAATGTGAATACAGCATGTTACCAAAAAAATTCGACGAAAAGGTATTTAACGTTTTGCTACTGTCTCGCTCGTAGGTTCAAGTAAACACATAAATTACTTACTAGTGTATCCAGTGGCTCCGTTGCCATTCTCTGGAGATACAGGTTCCCGAATCCACGATGTTTGATTTTAATGTCTCACAATTCGATATCAGTGATTGTCAAACTTCTCTTTACAAAGGCTCACCAGGTGTATATTCTATGTACCCCTTCTCTTCCCTCTGCCGTTTCAATACCAGAATGTAGGATTATTAAGATAAAATACTCATTAATTATCATCGTAAAATATACATTATCATAACAAACTTGTGTTTAAAAAAATTTACTGCAGAAATTAAAAAGTAAATTAATAAAATTAATTATAAAACCTGTTTGGCGGCGCATAGGACAAATACTACGAACACCAGTGGTCCACGGAAACAAATTACTCATTGGAACTTTCTATTTTTCTCTCTCTCTTTCTCTCTCTCTCTCTCTCTCTCTATATATATATATATATATATATATATATATATATATATATATATATATATTCACGGTTTCGCTCCCTACAAATTAAGTAGACTATACCAAGTTCGTCAAGGGATGGAGGTTTTAATCACATCAGATAATTAATTATAATTTCTTTATTTTATTACAGCAAAATTCTCTGAACTCGAAATCTGACAGTAAATTTATATAACTTACTGTTCACAACTAATTACTCCAATTTAATACAATCTATAATGATCACAAATAAAACAATTAAATAGAATCATTAAAGATCAGTCCCAATAGATAGTGTATCAACCTATTCAGATATTCGGTAAAATATGTGTCCAAATGGGTAGTTCGAATATTTACAATAAAATCCGTATTACATTTCCATTCAGTCCCATCTCAGTTTAGTTCATGCCTCGCCAGTAGCAATGTTCTAAAGTCCTCCAAGCGCCCTCACGCACAGTAGGCTTCACTCGTCAGTTTCACACCCTCTCGTCCATTCAAGCCACGAACACCTCGTTCGCCGTCGTCCCGCAATCTCCAGTCGTCGTCCATACTCATCTTCTCCCGCGCACACTCGGCCAGGCGGCCTCCATCAAAGACTGCCGGTCGCTGGGTTGCGGCAGTATATACAGTGCCTTAGGCAACCATCTAGAATCTTCCCTAACTCGCGTGATGCGTCGCGGAGGGCTGAGGCGCCAGCCAGTCTCACCAGAACATTCTTTCGTCGTCGCTAAACGTATCGGAAACTCTAGCAGGCGAGAGGAGGTCTGTGACACCAGCAAGTCTCGCCACTGTCGGCATTCACGGGATTCCCAGAAGGGGACATACAGCCACGAGCGCATCGTTCCAGGAAGAGGGGAGGGCGAGGTGGGTCTCCGATTACGGCGCGGGGCAGCGGAGTCGGCGCCAGCTGCAGCACGTAACTATATATATACATATATATGTGTGTGTGTGTATATATATATATATGTGTGTAAGCGCCATTTGTATGCGCATTGCGTATTCTTTCACCACATGTAAAATTATCATTGTCATGAGCCAAGTAAAACTGAAAAATTATTAAGAAAGTAAATATTTTACAAATGTGCTCATTTGTACACGTTATATGCATTTAAAAAAACTGAAAGTAAAATTAATCGTGTCAGTATTCACAAATATTTTACCTAGCACTTCTAATTAAGTGGTAAGAAGGGGAACTACTTTACTCTCCGTCATTTCCAACTTTACTGGGAGATTGCTGGGCAGTGTCCGTTAAAACATACGCAGATAAAGCTCGGCTCACAACCATCCGTCGCTTATGTCAGTCAGCCATCCGTTTGTTTTTCGTCCGTCAATTGAAAGCGGCTCACAACAGTCCGTCAATCCGTCGGGCCAGAAAATTTTCAGTGTCACCGCCCAACAACACTAACTTTCTCGCGCACAGACAAATATTTTTAATGAATGTAATAAATATATTCTCTTTCTCTAACGTAATTTATCAGCATTTCCTCCGAAAATCTACAAGTCATCTTTAGTTCAATTCAAAGGTGAAACGTAAAAACGTAAACAACTCCTCTGCCTTGTGTATTTAAAAAGAAAAATATTCAGACATAAAACAGGTGACTTTTTTTCTGACAGCCATGTTCAAGGAACGATATTACAAGGCGGTGGCCCATTCGTCCTTCCGTCGAAAGTTAAAGTTTGAGATATATTTGACGAGTTGACGGATAGAAAAAAAAAGCTTCCCTCCTTTTGGTTGAAGACCACGTGACCGACGGACAGACGGGCGACTGACGGATGAAACGCATGGTTGTGAGTCCAGCTTAAGGGGCAGTGACATTTACCCAAGGTTGATTTCGAAAGTGCTCATTTTACCGTGAACAGTCTATAGTAAAAATACAAGCATTTGGGCTCTCAATTTTTTTTTCTGTTTCTGAACTTCGTTCCTTTAGCCGAGTTTCATTCGGTTATTTCTTGTTCGTTACGCTTGCCTCGGCTAGTTGGCTCGGCTCGCCTGACTGGCTGGCAGCTGGTGACCCAGATAACGCTGCTCGCGTCGGGTCTCTCTCTCTCTCTCTCTCTCTCTCTCTCTCCTCTCTCTCTCTCTCTCTCTCTCTCTCTCTCCGCCCGCGCGATGTAGCAAGACCACAAGTCCGCGTTCAGCGACGCCCGTGGATCGCCGCTGACGCGTCGGCAACCATGTCGCAACAATCCATTCGCGGTTACTTCACACTTTTCTTAAGCCCTGCTAAAGTTCCACTTACAGAATATTCCTCCGCCACGTGCACACTAAACTTAAGGGGGCTGCCTACCTGACGCGACATTGCACAGGAGCAAGCGAACGCTAAGGGCGACACTTGCACGCGCATCAAGGGCAGCATCGCCACTATGCGCGAAGCACTAAAGTAACGCGCAAGCTTTTCGTGAAACTTTTTTCTATGGGACTTAAGCGGTGACCATATTATTTTACTGATAGAAAGTCTGTTGGAAAGTTCAATGCAGGATTGTATCTGAGTTTCACGTAGAACCGGTCATCACATTTTGACATACGGCAGTTTGAAAAGGCTGTTTTTATCTATGTCGGAGGGCTTCGAAATACTGGTTCTAACATTCGAAGTTTCATGAAAGTGACATTCCGTCATCTTCTGAAGTTTATTTTCTTTTAGTAAATCAGCACATTGGACACACGTGAAATAGTTTCGTCAAAAAAACGGATTTCCCAACGCACTGCAACACGTTTCAAGGAGCTAGAAGGCAGCCCCCTTTATGAGAACTACGTAGCTCTGCGTCCAAGGCCAAGAAGCGAGGAAGCGATACAGACAGTTACACGCACGCAAAGCGCCTCATCGCTCCTACGCGTAAGGCGTGCAGTGTTTCCCGTCGTATCGCTGTACTGTGCAAACTATATCTCTGTAACAGTGGGACTTATTACACGCGATGAAAGCCCACAGATTAAACTACGCCCGTATCTTTGTACTTTTCTCAACAACAAAGGCAAGTTTTAAAAATGCAATAATTAACCATTTTCACGAATATTTTTCTCCAAGAATACACTACATATTACAAAAGTTAATAAATAGGGCTATTGATAACTGTTTTTTTTTATATATATATTTTATGACAAAAAGTCATATTTTAGAGACTTTTATTTACCGAGATGCGCTTTTACGCGCGAACAACGATGTTTAAATGTTTCAGCACACAGGACTCATACACGCACCGAATTCGTGCGCACTCAGTTGTAATAATATTTTGCACGATATCTATTTCTTACTGGGCGCTACCAACACCCACATTATATATATATATATATATAATCTGTGAATAAACTACAGGTAAAACTTCGATTTAACGAAAAATAAGATAATTTTATGTTATCAGACTGCAGTTCAGAACAATGCAACACTCGACGTCGCGCCTCGCTGTCGCTCGACCTGCTGAGAGACGTGGGGCCGCAGTGACGTAGTCGCTAAGACTACTCGCCCGGTTCGATTTCCGGCGGGGTCGCTACCGGATCTTCGCGTGTGGGAATCGTGCAGGACGATGCCGCTGGTCGGCGTGGTTTTCCTCGGGGACATCCCGTTCCTCTCGCCTTTGCATTCCCGCGCTGCTCCACGCTTACCTCACTTCACCCTCATGGGCTCTCAAGACCTCAGTGTTAAGAGCCCTCCATCTCGCTCTACTCCGTTTCCTAAAGGCGTGTTTGCCTGGCGGCGCAATCTTATGTGCAGCTTGGGACGTAGTTGCTGCTGTTTTCACGTCATTCGCATGGTTTACTACACAGCGACGGAGGCAGACATTTATTTGGTTCATTGATAAAACAGGGCATATGCAATTTTGCAACTGAGAACAGCAACAGCAGTGTATGTGGTGACCTGTAATTCTTATTTTACGGATTTTTGCTGTTTTAATTACTCAAATACTTACATTACAAACAGCGAACTGTATTCCTTTCTTATTCTTAATGCGTTCGTCATCATATATCTGGGGTCTGAACCTGGACGTCAACCCTTCAACACCTGTGCTTTGTCTACGCCCCTGATAGAGTACGTTGATGAGGATGTTATCATATATCTGGGGGTCTGAACCTGGACGTCACCCCTTCAACACCTGTGCTTTGTCTACGCCCCTGATAGAGTACGTTGAATAGGATGTTATCTTAGAAAGCGCAATACGTGATACGCAGTCGTAACAGGCTGACTCGTCCGAGTTGAGTTGAGAGATCGGGGCGGCTCTTAACGTCTAGCTCTTGAGAGCCGATGAGGGTGATATTAAGGTGAGCGAGGAAGAGCGCCGGAATGCAAGGGGGGGGGGGGGAGATCATCGAGCAAAAACCCACCGACCGGTGACATCGCCTGGCACGATTCCCACTTGCGAAACTCCAGCAATGACCCGGCCGGGGATTGAACCCGGTTCGCCCGGGTGGGAGGTGAGCAATCTAACCGCCCAGACGAACAGCCGTCCTCCCACAAAAAAAAATTGCGAATTTTTATAACTTATATACTGTTTGTTAAATTGTAGTAGTCATGATAGAATTGAACACCCTGAGTGGCTGTACTGCTAAGTAGTGTTAATGAAAAAAAAAAGAAGTCTAACCGCTCAGCCACCCCTGACTCATCCGAGACGACTCCATTACGTCGTGTGCAGCGTGATAGTGTGATCGTGTGGCAAGACCGTGGTGTTCGCCATAAAAAAATGTTAATTTTTCATACAGTAATTTTAATTACTGAGTTTGTTGGTGTGCCTGTCCGTAATGTCCGCCAGGTTTCCCGCATGTGGAAATCTGGCGTGGCCCAAACGGGAATCGAACCCGGGTGGCTTTGTGGTGAAGGGTGGTGCTCCAGCTACTCGAACGCCGCGGGCCACCAAATTATGTTTAAAGATGGATTCACAACGTCCAAGTAGCGGACGTACGTACGTATGAATAAAAGTAGAACACTGCATAAATTCATGCGTGCATTCACATTCACACGTAGCGTACGCACATACGTAGAGAGGCAGAGGAACTCAACTTTCAACTTCTACGTACGTACGTATGGCTGAAATCTCCACCAATAAGAATGTCCGACTATATAAAAATAGCATTATTTTAACTAAAAATATTCAGGTAAAGTAAAAATATACAAAATTCTGTTTTCTTTGGCCAACATTTTATAATTGCACCTTGCTTTGCACAAAGCCTACAAAAACTAAACACAAAATAATAATCTCGCTTCGATTTTGTTTGAATGTCTGCCACCAGAAAACGTACGTACGTGCGTTAAAAAGAGGTCGTGAATCCGCCTTAATCATCTTTAAGATGTGAATCTAGCCTTGTAATTTTATTTAAACTTAAATTTATTTATTTCGGAAATTGAGTGTCGGCCAAGCAGACTGTGAAGACCTTAAACAAAACCGAACAAACATATAAACGCAAATGACGTTATGAGTTTTTGTAATAACTATCGCATTACAATTGTTATGAGGATCAAGAATAGTGAACACAAAAAAAAAATTATGTTTCCGCCCGGGATCGAACCGGGGACCTTCCGCGTGTTAGGCGGATGTGATAACCACTACACCACGGAAACACATTGGTAACGTAGCACGTATTGCAAGGTGGTATTTATATAAAATGTTATTTTACAGTCTAATGGCTACATTTTTGTTTTATAGAGTTAATTTTCCCACAGGGATGATTCAGCCGATCAGTCCCGTCAGCTACTGCGCACTGACGTCATCACGTCACTGACGTCAGACGGCGCCCCTTCTTCCTTGCAGATACCTACATTTCGTCTAACCGTGCAACTCATTTCCACTCCCTGTCCCCTGAAAGAGCCACCAAGCTTAGAGTTAACCGCACCCACTCCAAGAAGTACTGTGCCCACGTGCACGGCACTATAGACAAATAATTCTGAATTTGGCCTAACCTAGTAGCGCCGCAGGGCAAACACGAACATCTGTGCCTGGCCCGTGCAGGAAGATCTGCTGAGTTTAGGACGGGCTAAGCGACGAAACACGGTCCGTCCTGGCTTATGCAAGCCGCCAGAGAAAGAAATATAACGGACGTGACTGTAACTGGTAAAGAAGGGAATAAACTTGAGTTGAAGTAAGAAGAATTTAAATTTAACCTCAACTGAAAAATTTTAAAGTGTACAAAACCAAAATCCCGGAAGCAATAAAAACTACCGTACCACAGAAAAGTAAATATAAAAAAATAATAAAAAACGGTAGCCAAGTGTAGTTGTGTTAAAAGAAATTAAAAAAGAACGAAACAAATAAATCAAACAATCTAACTTGTATACACGCTTTCATAAGTAGACAACAAACTAACCTAGCAAAATTCTGTCGGCTGTGTAAAATAAATCCTCCAACAATTGACTTATAGTGAACTGCATGTAGCACACAAAAAAAATAAAATTCTGCATTTCGTATTTAAAAAATACTATTTTGGTCAAATACGGCAACAAGAGGCCTCCAGTTTAGACCTCCACTGATTAACGGGACTGTCTAAGCTTACTATCCTTATGTTTAAGTGGGCATCCTAACAAAAAAGGACAAAAACAACATTATAAAATAAAAGGTTAAAGATAAGGGTTGCTCCCAAAACAAAAATTATGGCCTGTTTTCAACGGCAAAATATGTAGAGTTAACAAGGGGTGGGAGGAGAATCAACTTTATCTCTATATCTTAACAAGAAAGGATGGATTACCTAGAGACAAAGAAAAAAAAAGGCAAAATCTTAAAAAAAAAAAATTTAAGGTAATTTTCCAGGGTCGTAACACTTCCATCAACTGTTCGGAGGTCCACTTCAAATAAAAACGAAGGCCAATGTCTATTGCAATGGGCACTATAAATGCATTGCAAAGCAATTTCACTGAAAAATTATTCCTGTTTGTGTACCTGGTTTACCAGTGTGTGGGCAAAACAGAACCTCATCACGCACTATAACTCATTTATTCCAAGAACTGGGTTCATGTTAAGAATCGGTTTCACCCCTTCTGCAGAAATTCTTCGTTTTCGCGCCATAATTTTGGAATCATACTAATTCCCCTACTGGCAATGTAGACCTACGATTATAGAAAATTTAAATTTTTCGAGTTGTTTGATATTTTTGTGCGTAATTTTAATTGTGCGTTATCCAGTTGTTGTAAAGAGTCGATAACATATTTATATTTTATTATTAAGTTCTCGACTGTTTACAACAAGCAAATGAAATACAGTTGAAATTACGCACAAAAATATTAAACAACTCCCAAAACGTAAATCTTCTATAATCGTACAAAGTCAGTAAATAATATGAATCTGAAAATATGACGTAAAATGTAGAATTTCGGCAAAAGGGGTGCGGGACGAGTCGAGAGAACGATAGAGTTATTTATGTTATATTATTTCATGTGTAGTTCAGTCAACTTTCACGATATCGTTTTCGAACACAAAACACTTTGTGTATCTTTGCCCGGGCCACATTGCTACGTAAAGTTTTTGAGAAATTTTTAATAGCCTAAAAATTAGAGGTAAATAAAAATGTATAGACTCAAAAAGACACAAACATTTATTAGCTTATTCCTACTAGCTCTCTTGTTATAGCATGTCTCTTCTCTTCAAAGGGCACAAAGTGTTTTTTTTTTTTAATTATAGTTTATAAGTTATATAGCGAAAGGTGGCCGATGTAAAACCCTATCTTTTCACACTAGGCAGCAACCTTAATACTCTTCTATATTATTTAGATACAAATGCAGGTAAATCTGTGCTCAACCCTTGTGAAGTCATGATGTTTGTTTGGGCCGTAAATACCTAAAGTAGTAGAAGGATCGTGCGTACTTCTTATTTCCTCTTTCGCCGTAACAGTAACTCGCCGCTGTATAGTACTGTATGTTCTTATAAGTTTGTGCATTTTAAAAATGTTCGCCCTACGCACGTATCTCAGGGACGGCGCTCTTGTACACACAGTAATAAAGACAATCTAGTTGGTTGTACACACCCGCAATTCGCGAAAAGATTTCACGAACAGTTTCACTTCATACCACGTTAGCTCACATCCACCGTCGTGATTGGACGACCTAGGTGTTACGCATCCTAGGTGTCTGCTCGCGAATCGCAGACGTACAGTATCGGGTTAACCTAATTCTGATTGGCCACTCAAGTGAGAAAATGTCTTCTCACAGAGACACTATGCCAATAAGCAAAAGAAAACTGCTGGTACGCCCGAAGAGAATTGAAATATAGCATGCGCGGAAATCTTTTCGCGAAATTCGGGTGTCCCGACTACAGCACACACCGTGTCGTGCTCCAACAACAAAGTAATGACAGAGAAAAATGTTTTTTAAAGTATTATTTACCCGGCGCTTGAGCTACGTTTGCAGTGTGTTTGAAACACAGGTTTTGCAACGGAACTTCAAAACGTGCGTCTAGTGTGCTGATCTACGAAAAGAACACGCACTTCTGACGATGGCTGTCGAGGGCTTTCGAGACGTCACGTGCATTAGAAACTCCATTTCATAGTTCTCCAGAAAGCCTACAAACGGCCGTTTTCAAAGCGCTGAATCTCAAAATATACATGTCAGATACATAAGAAATTACTCGAGGGCCCTGCATTGAACCTTCCTGTAGACATTCCAGCAATAGAATAATCCGGTGATCCGGCTGGATCTCCGGATTTTCGCATGTGGGAATCGTGCCGGAAGATGCCATCAGCGTGTTTTCTTGGGGATCTCCCGTTTCCCCTGCCTTTTCATTCCGGCGCTGATCCATACTCGCCTCATTCGTCCTCGTCGGCTCTCAAGACCTCGCTGTTAAGAGCCGCCCAGGGCTCTTCACTCACTCTAAGTAGGCGGGAGCCTTCAATTATTCCGTGACGTACGACGGCAGAATTGTGTCTCTAGGTATTACCCTAGGAAGATGTATCGCAATATTTTGCCTGTGATTTATGATGTTGATAAAGAAGATAAAGTATAGAGTTGTAAAGATTTAGCTGCTAAAGAGAGTTAAATTCTGCTTTCATTTTTGTTTCGTTTTGGTCTACAAGGCATTACTGCAAAGGCTGGTAGTTGCCTTTTGGAATTTTTTTTCTTCAGTAAACCGTATAACGTTAAGGATACTGAGGAAATTAAGGATTTGAATGACATTAATGTTCGTGATATTATTTGTTGGAAGACTTTTCCTGTTCATGAATGTTTTGTGAATAATACTGTTAAAGCCTAATTAGTACTTTTGGTAATGCTCTTTTTTATTCTTGGAAGAAGATGAAGTTGGTGATTGGTGATTAGATTTGATTGCAACATGCATATACTTGTTTATGTAGAAGTTGCTTTCAATCCATAATACATTTTTCTTTTGCCGTTATAAGAGATAATGCGTTTTTATTTTATTTTATGTGTAACATTCTATTAGTTTTGTTATAAGTATATGTTTAATTACTTTTTGCTCGTGTGTTATTACGAATGAGGTAAGTATTTTGTTTTTGGTGTTAAGGTGTTATTATAATATGCTAATGATGATATAAATACGAATACCTGCTTCATACAGTTGCCTGCCCGTCGTCCTGCACCAGATACTGATACACAGTGATTCACATATACGTGTGTGATTTTTGACAGTGAAATTACAATTCGTGAATGGAACTCATTAGGAGGAATGCTTTAATGCTTTAATGTACAAATACCTTACAAATTAGAATATACGCGCTCGTAGAAGCAAATGGCTGGTACTGCCCATAATTTTCAACGAGGAATATACTTGTCATGAAAGTCAATGTTTGTGCCGGTTTATTCCAAAGTTTGGTTTTTTTTTTTGCAAATTGATAACCCTATTCGCACTTGTGTTCTCGGACCCTGTGTGTCTCTGCCTGAAGATGGGAACAGATAACAGTTCCCGAAACGTCGCATTCTATTGGTTTTGAAGAAAAAAAAACTACTGTGTTTATGCGTGTTTCTTAGTTGTGTTTGTTTTATTTGTGTAAGTAGATAACTAACCTATATATATAGTATATATATATACACATATATACTATATATATATATATAGTATATTAGTTTTCCACTTTTAGCTTGCTGTCCGGTTTTATTTGACTCGATTCCTTCATGGAATTTTCTGGCTTTGAGCATACATATTATTGAATACAGCATACAGTACCTGGCGTATATTTTCTCGTGTCTGGTAAAACTGCTGTGTTCGGGTGTGTTTGACGTGTTGTCCCATCATTCTTATTTTGTTAGTGTTGCCCTAATTTTTTTCAAGCAGGTCTCTAGCATGTGTGGTTTTCTATGTGTTATATGTTGGTCATGTATGTATACATCCATTTTTCGTAATTAGTTGCTGTTCGGATATTTGACTCTATTATCTCTTGAATTTTTTGTTGGTCGTGTATGTGTTTATATATATATATATATATATATATATATATATATATATATATATATATATATACACACACACACACACACGACCAACAGACGACACAGGTTATATATATATTCATTCGTGTTCAGTCCTGGTTTTCCAAGATAGACATCTGCATCGCAACGGCGTATGTCCAAAAATATCAATTTTCGGATTTTCATTATAAACTAGCAAATATTAAATAATATTTGCTAGTTTATAATGAAAATCCGTTTTGGCTTACATACAGGGAAGTGTCCTAGCTGACTGAATAATGTCAGTGCATAGCGCTAACCGATGGGTTTATAAAACATGGAATCTAAGGGATGTGCCCGCTGAGAAGTGGTTTAAATTTGGCAATTAACGGGCGAAGAGGGGTAAAAGTAATTATGGAATTTTAAGTATATTTTTAACCTGAAGGGACATCGCTGTTCCTTTTACTTCACATCACTACGAATACACGTCTAAAATAATTAATTTAGGTTTTTTTCGGACATTTAGTTTATTAATGCGGTAAAGCGGGAAAGAAGTTTTCTTGGATTCTGAAATACTTCTTAACCCGCTAATATATGGGCATGTATTTTGCTTCAAAAGACTACCTTTAGGTACAAACGAAAGGGGGTAAAAAAATGCAATGTTTCTGATAGCAAATTTTAACTCCTGTGGGAGAGGGCACAGCTGCGGACCAAATATTTGTTTAGTTTCTATCTGCCACATAACAGTCCGATTATAAATTCATATTACGGGTGGCCACGGGGGAAGAAATCAAATTAATTCCGTCTGCCACAAGTAATAAAATTCCTAGCGAGAAAATCTACGCTAAATATAAACATATAGATCAGCTAAACCCAGAAATTTAATTCTCGGACGGGGAAAGCAGCTGACTACAGCTAGTAGAATAGCAAAATAAAAATAAATCGGAGCAATGCTTTTGTTAGGTGAAAATAACTTTTCGCTTATAAAATTAGATACTTGCATATACTTGATGTCACTAGAGCTCTCTAACGATACAGCACCTAGCTTAAGATGATGTTCTCCATGTAACTGCATTCTCACGATTGACCTAGATCAAGGTTATTAAAGGAAAACGCTGTTCCCAAAGAGCTATTAATGTACGCTGGCCTTAGTCTCGGCTCGTATTAACTTAATGGTTCAATAAAACGTCGTGGAACTGTACTGAAGTACCGATAACAATCGAGAAATGTTTACCTTGCTGCATCACGTTCTTACTAGACGTTGTTTGTTTATAACAAGTTCCAGAAGGACAGAGGGTTGACTCGTAAACTGGCTATTGGCTTGTTACGTAAATAATACACGCATGAATTACAGCTCGATATCAAAACGTGGTTGCATGCTCTCAACCTAATTTTGCTCCAGTTTCTCGCTAGTTCGGCATTACGGTAGAATATTTGCCTTTCCAGGACCAGAAACTAGATTGGAATATAACATAAAGCCATTACAAAATTTACCACTCCATTGAAACACACATAAAATATTATTATTATTATTATTATTATTATTAAGTAATTATTACTTTGTTTTTGGAGTTTTCGTTTCATTAAGTCACTTTTGGAACACTAGCTGTAAAACACGCAAATGGGAAGGAAAAAGTTGACATTACTTCTACGATGCGTCCGTCACGACGTCAATATATATATATATATATATATATATATATATATATATATATATATATGTGTGTGTGTGTGTGTGTGTGTGTGTGTTTCTTTTATGCCATCTTGTATTTTTATGTGAACAAAATTATAACCAATGGAAACGCAGTTTTAGATCTCTCATATTTTCAATTGTAGCAATTCGTTAATACATAGAACTGTTTGTCCTTATTCGCAATAAACTTTACTGTGGATAATAAAGTCAACGCTAATGTTAAATTTTACCCACTTACGGACAAGTTTTTTAAGTTGACTTTAGAAGTACTTAATAATATTGTTAATGTACACTCTAAGAATAAGTATAAACAATTGACAATGGCGATCTTATCTGTCGTGCATAAGTGCTGTGAGCACTTTTGAGGCTCTAGTTACTTTCATCCTGTCAGCCATTTCTTTTCCTATAACCACCTTTTTACACAAATTTTGCTATGTAAATAATAAACACAGTGTATATATTATACCGCACTTGGGGGTTAACGTATAAAATTAAAATCAAATATATTTATTTCATATTCTTCCAAATGTGAGGGTTTTCAAAAGTACTCACTATACCGTGGATAGCCTATATCAATCCTTAATGACCTGTATTGAAGAACTATCCCAATATTCACCTCAAGCGGATTTTTAAAATTAAGGAATGAATGGAAAATATAAACCGGTATGGCCGGGCCGGCATTTGAACCTCCCGAATGAGAGTCTAGTTTTACCACATCGACAGCTCGCTCGGTGTGTGTGTGTGTGTGTGTATGCTCGTGCATACACCCACGGCTTACATCCGAGCTTCTTGACAGCAATTAAATCATCAACAGATTCAAAAATGAGTTATTTTTATGTAGCTTAATAACTGCAGCTGCTCTTCAGGCGAAGTCAATAAAGTGCCACGTTACCAACATTTCCAAGAAAACATTTGCTTTTCTAGCGGTCAGAAAATTTTATCAGCTATCGTGGTATATAGAATGAATAAATCACTTGCAGCACTCTACAAAGATATGCCGAGCTTGCACACCGGCCTAAATAATTCTTTGTCGCACATGCACGACACGAAATAAAATCCGTTCTACAAACACCTACTTGTCTACAGGACGATGAAGAGATTCTTGACTATCTCCCATGACTAGAATGATGTCAAGGTAGTGCCACCATTACAGACATTCCACATCCCAGGAGCCGGTGTAAGACACAACGGGAGCGAGCAGCAACAACAGCAGCAAAAGAAAAAAAAGAAGGCACCTTTAAAATGGAAATATGAACGAGTGCAAAGAATTTGAGAGGTCGAATTGCCAACTTCGAAGGCCAGACAGCGAGCGACCGGATAATGTAACATATTTCTGTCCAGCAATCATGCAGACTTTTGCTCCACACAGCCAACAATCATCTACTGAGACAACCCAAGATGAGCAATGCAATCTAGCACGCAGTGTGAACAGTAGGCGATTCACTGTAAAATGAGCACTTTTTAAGGCCCTGCTTAATTTTTCTTTTCATCAGATTTCTATCTTCCTTTCACTTTTTAATATAAACAATGCAATATTACTAATAAACACAGTGTATATATTTTACCACTCCTAAAAGTTAACGTCTGGAGTGGCAATAAAATATATTTATTAGTGGTTAATGCCTGTTGTAAGGGCTTTAAAAAGTGCTCACTTTACCATGAACAGCCTATACAAGCGAGCCTAATGTAAAACAGATGTCAGTTCGCTGGCGAGTGTGATGGCGGAAAGCAGATCGTGTACTCTACTACAATATGAAGACGGAATCATCAGTCGAAGACGTACCATCGTCAACAGCAAGGGACGCTGGAGATTCGCTACAAGCATTACTGTATCAATGATACTATTGTGGAAATACCTTCGTTGCAGTAGGAATGCATGCCTATTTGAAAGTAGTCATTGCTTGTTAAGTCCAACATACAAGGTGTTCCACTGTGATAACTGCGATTTTATTTGTACCGTAGTGGTAACCTGTATAGACATAACAAGAAGTGCAAAGGAAATGTTTGTCGTTAATTGGGAATTGACTGCAAGTATTGCGGCAAGACATTTGCTAACCGCACCAGTGCCAAATGTCATGAAAATAGCAACTGCTTAATTGCAATCGACTACAAGACCTACACACGTGTTAACTGCAATGCTGTAAATGCGAGTAAGTGTGCCTTGATTGCTCACAGCAGGAATTTGCTGGAATGAAGACTAAGTTGAGCATGTAAGATGAATGGACGTAAAGAATTTGAGAGTTCGAATCGACAGCTTCGCAGGCTAGACAGCGAACTACCGGATAAGGTAACATACTTCAGTCCAGCAACTATGCAGATTTATGCCGGTAGTCTTCTACTGAGGCAACCCAATGTGGGGAACGCAAACTAGCATATCGTGTGAACAGTATAAAAACAAGCATCATGTAAAACGAATGTCATTTCGCTGGTGAGCGTGGTGGTGGAAAGCAGACCATTACGACTACATTCATCTAGTACGATCGTGTACTCTGCTACAATGCGAAGATGGAGACAATGGTTGAAGACTTATCATCTATAACACCACCAGCATCGTCATCAGCAACAAGTCCTGAAGAGTCGCTGCAAGCATTACGGTATCAATGTTACAAATGTGGATATACTTTTAGCAAAAGTTATAATGCATTCCGACAAGAAAGTAGTCATTGTTGTTTAACCCAGCACACAAGGTGTTCCACTGTGGTAACTGCGATACAGTGTTTACTTGTAGTAATAACCTGTACAGACATAGCAATAAGTGCAAACGAAATGTTTGTCGTTCATCGAGAAGCGAGTGCAAGTATTACGGCAAGACATTCGCTAACCATACCAGTGCCAAATGTCATGAAGATAGTAACTGTCTATTTGCCAACGTCTACAAAGCTTGCCCATGTGATAACTGATGTGTGGCATATGCGAATAAATGTGTCTTGAATGCTTAGCTCGAATGAAGAATAAGTTGAGCATGTATCAAATATTAGTATGCATTCTTATGTCACATATGTAAAATAAAGGTACAGTGTATAAATTATTTCTATGTAATTAATTTAATGTAACCCATGCTAATATTAGGTCCACCTCCATCACTAGAAACAATTATCAGATTTTGTATAAGTCTGAAAGAGTATTAATATTTTTGTCCAGTGTCCAGTCACGAACTCAGCTCCCTACCGACAACACTCGCATGTAGGTTGATCTATAATGTTCTGCTTCATATACATAAGATATGTACAAGCATCTTTCGCCTCACCTGACGAATTAGATGCAACATGCGTCTTCATAAGACCGCAGAAAGCAAATTCTTTCAGTATGAATCCATTCTCGTTTGGTAAGTGTGCAACACATACTGTTGTAGGAGCTTTATATGTACAGTTTTTTTTACATGTTTGACATGCGACTCACTACATAGTTTTCGATGGTAGTAATGTATTTCGCGACACCTTTCGTCTGGAATGTCTGTTACTAGTAAGCTCATCTCGTCTTCTTCAAACATTTTTCCAGTTTTCAAATGTTGAATGGCACTGCAACTTCTACTAAAGGCCTTGCCGCAATAAAAACATGAATATCACGATATCCGTTTAGAAATGTTTGCAATGTTCACGCCCAGGTCTGATTTTACCGATGGTGATAGTGCGCCAGTATCCAATGCAGACATTACGATACATCGCTTAGCTGGCACGGGAGAGAGTCCATCAAACATTGCAATATGTCTTTTTGTTTTAAGCTCTCTTATCCTCTAAATCGAGCTTGCACTCTTCGCATGTTAAGGTAGAATGCTTTATGTAGACTTGCAGACTTGAAGTTCTGAGCGCTGATATAAAGGATAACTTCCCTTAACAAGCATTAACGAGACACAGACACAGTAGGAATTCTACACTATCAGCAATGCTGCAATGACAACTTGTCCATAGGTGAAGAATATGTTTAATAAAAAATGCTTTACTTTATGCAGTTGATTTAGATGATATAAAAAGCAGCATATGTAGTTCACCTCCACTTGTAGCACGATACCAATCACACTAAATAATCAGGCAGCTGGCAGTTAAAAGTCCTAAGCAGTGTCAAATGAAAGTGTTTTTGGGCAATATTCAATTTTAGTTCAAAGTTGTCACACAACACTGAGTTACTATATTTGCCTGGCTTAAATCTGAATTAAATCGTAGAACAAAAGAAAGCTTTTTATCTGAGGGTATTTCTGAGATAATAAACAGGAAGTTCTGATTAAGTTGTTCACAGTCAGATGTCTTTCAGCTTCACCTCCGGAGCAAAGGATTACTGTCTAAATAGATGAAACATGTACCACTTATCACATAGTAAATACTCAACAGCCCTCTTCTTTTGGGCCCCAGCGCAATACGGCAGCAAGAAACTTTATGTTGAGTAATATCCTGCACATCGATGCCGTTTTTATACTATAAATTAGACGAATTAACACCTCCGGATCAGCATCCGTGGTTGCCCTGTATGACGGCTTAACAAATCAAGATGGAGACCAGGCCCATTTACGATGATTAAATTTTCATCAAAAATTATTTGAATTGACAATGCTGAGATAGGATTTATCCCTTAAGTGTATTCAAAAACCATTTGTGACAATGACGTTATGCGCAGCTGCAAACTTAGGCGAACTGTAAACATTACTAACACATAACAACACAATGCAATTAATAAAATAAAATATGCAGCGCTTCAAAATTATAAATGAAACAGAAAAATAAAAATTCATATCAAATTTCCATTTAGTGTCTAAAAAAAAAAAACTTATTGCATTAAAGTATATGCACGTAACCAAACCTAATACTTAATTATGCAATTATTGGTCCATGCCAATATGACTATCAATGAAATGTAAAAATGTTAGAAGTCACAACACTGACGCACAAAAAATGAAAGAGACTCGCTCTCCAGAAGTTCTCTACGCTCTACGTAATACCTTGTGGAAAATAAATAGACAATTACATGTTGTGCGTCTCATTTTTATCTCGGGAAACCAATAATTTATTCTTCAATAAACATTATACTATTCGTAGATGTACCCTCGTTAGCTCAGAATAAAATCTCGTGTGGTTTATTCACACGTAAACAAAATATGGCGCTTCATGCAGTAATGCTTGTTCGCTACCGGATGTAGCAAAATACATATGACCAATTTGTTGTTTACAGTCGGATGCCAAGCCGACCAAACGTTGGCCAACAGCTGGCATGCACCCGGCACCATTGCTGGTCCTGAAGTGGCACCACTAACTAGCCATACTTTGCCCATTACCGACCCCAGGTGTCGTGAACACAGATGGCCCCAGCATGGCCCATATGCTTACAGCAGCAATGGCCCATCGATGTACCACTTCACAGCCACCAGATGGCCTACTGATGGCTAGCTATGCTTCTACCATATGTCAAAAATTATCTCTTAAAAAATATAATTTTTACCATCAATCTCAACTTTTCTTTGTTTTTAAATTTCGTTTACTTAACTATTAAACACATTATACGACATAAGAATGTCATACTTATAAGTGGGGGGAGTTGCCACAACTTAAGCCCTTGCAGTGACAACCCAGCATGCTAACCATTACTCCATTGTGTATTCTTATGTTCAGATAAACTAATTTAGAATATATTCTAACGTGGATTGTAAACGAACACTAATATAATATAAACTACACCAGTTATTCCATATACTTAAAATTTGCCATGCAAACAAATCAGTTTTTAAAAAGGTGCAAATATCGTTGAAAGAAAACTGTCTACCTGAATCGCAATATTAATCTAAAAACTCACCTTTAATGTAAGTTTTCGCAGTATGCATTTCACCTGGTTGCTATTCATCTGCTTTGAAATTCAGTCGGCATATATGAATATTTTAGTTGTGTTAAACAACAAAAGCCCTTTGATGTTACTTTTCTAAAGGTGGTTATATATTGTTTCTTTTAACTTCTCATTTTAGTTATATGCAGTCTTACATATGTAAAATTATTTAATACCAGTAACGAAGTCACACCTAATACTGTATTTACAGCATTTCGCCATATATATTTCCATCACTATATATTTACAAATAATCTACTCATTGTATTATGTGATCTATAATTCTATTAAACACACTATATACATATACATACACTTGTGTGCAAGCACGTGTTTGTGTAGTTTGAAGAAGCTATCTGCGAAAAGTGGCAACCATAACATTTCCCATAATAAGTCAAATTGCACCAGCAATGGTCCTTCGATGTACGACTTCACAGCCATCAAATGGCTTACAGATGACTACCCATACTTTCACCAGAAATACGTACATGTTATGTGCGGCCATTGCTGGAATACAGTCGTTAAGTTGTTAATCTATTTATGGACCATTAGTAGTTCACCTACTCTCCACCATGAATTTAATTTCCATCATAATTCCGTCAGTGTGTCATAATGGCATTTCAAATGTTCTGGAGTCAGAAGTTAACAATAGCAGGGCAAGTTGTGAAGACCCATACGTTTTCTGGGCCAGCAGTAATCCAGCAATGCCATCAGTTAAACCACAGTCTGTCGTGGCACGGGAGACTTTTGTTCCCAGAACTCAGTAGCTGGAAACTCTCCTCGTTGAAGCCGAACTCTGGCTAAGCAATCCACAGGCAGTTGAGAGGGAGTTTTTGCAGGGTGTTGGTACGTAAAGGAATAACATCCAAGTCAATTTCAGAACTTTCTTTTTATTGCTGTTTCCTATTTACGTTACGAGAAAAACTTCAATCTCTGTCTACCTGTCTCTACTGATGGCTTATTACAGATATACATACAGATGCAGCTATACCGCTCAACTCTCTATTTACATTAAGTCACATACTATATATACTCTCCTACTGGCGGGAGTTTCGTTCTCAGAGGTGACCCTAAGCCTTGGTCATACCCAGTTCTCTGGCCGCTTCTGCATGTTATCTACGTGGAGTATCCCCTCCACGCCAGATGTGTCCTCCGTTTGCCAGTTATGGCGACCCCTATACCAAATATGGTTATGATTCGAGTGCTGGCTTCCTATTGGCTAGTCTGATGACGAGCTGAGGCCCCTGGAGACATTGCACCACGTGATGAAACTGCCCTCCAGAACATGTGAGGAAGCCAGTACTGGTGCCACTAAGTTGCATTCACACTTACATGGAAAAGCCAACTACATGACATACGTCTAACATACTACTAAAAAAATTATTAACACTTAAATATTTGAACCACCATAGCCCGTCCCTTCTAAGAAGGAGATAACTGTTGAGTTCTCATTCAATGTATCCTGGCGGATGTACCCTGATTGATAGGTTCTAGTTCATAGAGGTCCGGTGACTCCTGTCTACTTAAGTTAGATACAGATCTACTACTACTTTTAACCCTATTTACAATTATGGGCTTCAAACACAGAGTAGTATCACAATTACACTCTGAATCATTTACATATTTGTAGCATTTCAGTTTACAACAACAACAGTACATAAGTAATATGATGATTAAAATTACAACTACTGCATATACAGTCTATGATATATTTATCACATTGTTCTTATCTCTTAATTTCCAGTCTTCTTCTTGTATCATATTCTCAATTTCTTTAACCTTATAACCTACTAGTTTCAATTCATCCATACGTTGGAGATTATTTTTCAATGGTAATCCAATATGTAGATTATCTACATTATATACATAATCATCAAATTCTTCTCAATCTATTATAATATTCAATGCAGAAACAAAGTCTCTAGCTGTATAATTGCTCTGAATTGGACACTGGTTTTGGATAAATAAATTGTTACCATAAATCTTACAATTCTCATGTGAAATTAATTTACCAGTGTCTTTAAATACAGTATCAAAAGGTGACTTATCATTTCATACAGCTGTATACTTTATTTCATTAGGAATTATAAATAGCCCCTCAAAATTTTAGAGCTTAGTAAATATGGGTGTTTGTAATGATACTATAGCCCTTTCACAACTTTCTGCCACCTTACGTGTGTATTGCATTATTTGTAATTCGCAATTGTTATGGTCGTGTACATTAAATATAGGATAATCCTGCTTACATACATACCATGCGTTGGTTAATTTATTACAACTTTGTACATCAATTGCATCTAATTTTACATTGTTTTGTTTTGCATCCTCTATCAGTACAAAGTTTTTGCTTGGGGTCAAATATATTAATTTATTCACCCCTGTTTCCATCCGTATTGGTAAGGGTAATATTTTGTACATTGTAAACTTCATATGATTTACCAAAGGTAATCTTATGATATAACTAGTACATTGTTAACCATAAATACATCGCGTTCCATTAGTTTCAGTAACCAGTGTCCATAAATGGCACTTATGGGAATCGGCAATGACAAGTCTTTACAAAGTGTTGGTTGCATTTTCTTAAAGTTTATAATAATTTGTGTTGGTGATATTATTAATGGTTGCAGGATCCCTTTTTGGTTAACGCTATTGCTTCCAAAAGCATTATTGTCTATTTTGAAGGAAAAAATTTAATTTTTAGCGAAAAAAGGCAAAAGGGAAATTCTAATATGGCGGACTACCGGCGCCTGTCTCCTACTCCAGAATCCGTTGGCCCTGGACATACATTTCCTTTCTACTAATGAGCTATACATCGACGCTTATGTCACTCGTTTTGAAACAATATCACCATGAAAATATTTTATGATGCATGTGAAACATAGCTCGAAAGTTATGAATATATTAAAACAATGTTATAACGTCTGTCCGAACGATTTAATCTGTATGAGTCGATAAATCAAACAGTATGTACTAGCTTCTGCACGACTAACTTTCTAGGTAGGTATTATAGGTGCAAATTAGATTCTGCATTAAATGTGTGGATGCAGTATCATGAAATATAGTGTCACCAGCTAGGTACTGTGTCATTAGTATTTTGGTGAAATTTCATTAATACAAGTATAGGCATTTAAATTTTATAAGAGAAACGTAATTTTTTTCGTTAGCAAAGTAGTAGGCCTTACCAAACGTTAGCGTTATGTTCTTTAAAAACTGCGTGGCTGGAAGAATTTTCACGAAACTTGCATCGAGTGACAAATAGTATTGTGGAAGTATGCTGTAAAAATTTGGATCAATTCCGTTCAGCCATTGAGTTTCAAGAGAACTGTTTTCGTTACTCATAATCTAATAGCAACGCCCGTCATTTACTTGTGTTTGGTTTTGTATTCAAATATTGTTTTATGATGTATTTGTGCAATATTATTCTACTCGTAAATGTTGTTAAACATAGTTATTAGTCATTTAACGATTGTTTAAGGCACATTGTCTCATGTTTGAAGCAGTAAATACATAGTATTGTCTAAAAGCGTGTTTTAGTTTAATGGGCGAGCATTTAAACTTATCGCACATTTTAAAGGTGAACGTTCGAAACGTCTTGGCGTTGTTTTTATAACGGGAAAAATAATAATGTCCAACATTTCTGCTATTCTGTTGACAACTTAAACCAAAAAAATTTCCTACATACCTGGGAAGGGTTGGCCACAGTTGAAGTAGTGCTGATATATATTTTATATATATATAATATATATATATATATATATATATATATTGCTGATATATATATATATATATATATATATATATATATATAGCTTTTTGTTATTTTATTTAATGAGTACGCAGTGGACACATGAGCAAGCTGGCGTAAACACTAACTGAAAGTTACATGGCAGTTTTTATTTTGACATGCTAAAAGTGTAAACTTAGCAGGGCTTTCAGAAGTGCTCATTTTACAGTAAACAGCCTTTACCAGCTGGTTTACATGTTACTTCCGATTGTTTCGGCTCTCACACTAAGATATGTATGGATAGAAATCTTTGTCAACACTCGCTACTCCATCCGCCGTCAAACCAACGGTGACACTTCGTGAGAAGTGAGGTCATACTGGTTTATCAGATCCGGGGAACAAATTTTGCTGTGAGAGTCGGTGGCGGACATTTATTGACAAACAGTGGCTTCTTTTGCTTTGAGGCGATCACTAGTGTTTCTGTGTGGCCGATTGTCGCTATACTGTATTACATGTGTTTTCGTCACATATCGTAGTGGTAGTTTACAATTGTTGATAGTATTGATACGTAATCACATCAAAGTTTTCAGTAATACCAGAAGAAAAAATTACCATAATTTTTAACGATACTGGAATTAAAATAATTTATGTTTTAGCAATGATTTCGGTATTATCTATTATTTCGGTATTATAGATTGTTTCGGTATTATCGATTATTTCGGAATTATCTATTGTTTAAATATTATCGACAATTTCGGTATTATCGAATATTTCGGTATTATCGATATTTTATATATTATCGACAATTTCGGTATTATCGATTGTTTCGGTACTATCGATTGTTTCGGTATTATCTATTGTTTCCATGTAATCGATAAATTAGATACTATAGATGATTTCGGTACTATCGATAATTTCGGTATACCGAAAATACCGAGAAATTGTTTGGAAAAATATCGCTATTAAAACTTTATGATATCGAACAACTTTAGTTTAGACGTACAAGAAACTTATATTCAACATGGCAGCCATATCAATATTTTATATCAGTTTGTTGTAAATACTATATTTTTGAACCAATTCCGACCTAACTTAGGTAAACAGAAAGTATCAACTCAAGCATCAGATATGTTAATACGATGCCCTTTTTGTCCATAATTTTGTAAGATAGCGCTACATAAGAAAAATAAGGTTTTTCCGTCATATTTCAGGAAACAATCAACAGATTCCTGCCAAATTTGGCTTACAATAAATACTACTGTGTCCATTGTAAACTAACATATTTTAGATCAGTTAGACACTAATTTTTAAAATGGTGGCCATATGAACTTTTTGATTACCGTAATCTACGAAACAATGTAACCAAGTTTAACCAAATTTTGTATACTTACAGTAGCCTATATTAGAACCAAAGAGTGGAGAGATTTGTGGTGACTCTTACCATCGAGGTCTTGAGAATCGATGATGGTGAAGCGAGGTGAGTGTGGAGCAGCGCCGGAATGCAAGGGCGGGGGAAACGGGAGATTGCCGAGAAAATCCGCGGACCAGCCGCATCGACCGGCACGATTCAACCCGTGAGAAATGAAAACGAAGCATTTCTGCAAAAGGGGATAAGCTGAGCCCTAAAATGGTCCTATGTACTGAAACGTTTTCTGTGAAATAGTTGTTTGCGCGTAAACGCGTATCTCGGTAAATATAAGTTCTGGAAATATAACTTTTTGTCAGAAAAGATAAAGAACAATTATCTATGGCCGTATTTTTTTTACTTTTGTCATATTAAGTGTATTCTTGGAGGAAAAAATTAGTGAAAATGGTCAAATATCGCATTTTTAAAACTTGCCTACGCAGTTTCCTTAAGCAGCAAGAGAAAAGTACAAAGATACGGATGTAGTTTAATCTGTGGGCTTTCATCGCGTGTACATTTGCACAGTACAGCTTTACGACTGAAACACTGCACGCCTTGCTTGTAGGAGCGATGAGGCACTAGGCGTGCGTGTAACTGTCGTCCGTATCGCTGCCTCGCTTCTTGACCTTGGACACGGAGCTACATGGTTCCCCTTAAATCTTTTGTTCCTGAGGCGCCCAGTGTGCTTGAGACTGGCGCCTCCTAGCGTCCGGCAGCGGTGGCGCGTAGGAAACGGTCCTGGGGGGGGGGGGGAACTACATTCGGCGACGAGGCGCAGTCAGGCACAGGCCACGATCAGTTTGATTAATTGGTTGGTTAATTAACGGCAGCCGACAGGAGGCTCTGAGCGCGGGGGAGGGGCAGCGGCGCTAATCTAATAACCAGGGCGACTCGCCTGCCCAGAGGCTGTGTTAACACACAAGATCGGAGCTGCGCCGCGCCGGTCCGCCTATTAGCTTCGCAAACAAGCCACGCGAGCGCGCCTCAGCTGTCAACGTTACTGCAATCGCTCGCGATCACGTTGGGACGGGGGTTATCTGCACCCTACGAGCGGCTCACGAACCGCTCGTCCCGATCCGCCTGGTGTCGGTTTTTCCGACGAACACAAAGAGATGATCAGTTCAAGTTGGTACGGGTTCTTGGCAGGGTCGTGCGTGTGTACGTCGCTCGTGGACCTCTGCCGAACCAAAGCATGGCGCAGTGGGCGGAAGAAGATATCATTCAGTTTTACAAAAGCAAACAGCTTTTATGAAACCCTAGAGACGAAAACCACTGTAAAAAAAATTGGAAAGAAGATGCTTGGCGTGAAATTGGGAGTGCAATGGGTCGACCCATTGAAGAATGCAGGAATAAAATTGTTTGTTTGCTTTCGTCATACCGCAGGGAGAAGAGTAAAGAAAGTAAGACAAAAGGAACGGGAAAAGGTAAATTGTCTATATTATTAAAAAATTGTGAAACATTTTAGTTATTTAAACTTATTTCTCTGATAGATACATAGTTTTCGTGTATTGAACGATGTTGTAACAATAAGGTATGTGTTTATATGTATTAAACTGACACTGTTAAGAAAATAAATAAAGTTA
>CM056995.1:94495925-94523228 GCA_029891345.1 Dryococelus australis | reverse complement strand
CATTTGTCAGATACGTAACCGACTGCATTTATTCAATAAATTCTTGAGAATGGAGCTGACACCAAGCTTATTTTTCTGCAAAAAAAGTTGGCAATGAACATAGCCAAAAAAGTTTTTTGGGACAGAAAATCTCCACATGATGATCTTTAATGAAAGATCAATTTAAAATAGCTTTACTGCAGTTAGTGATTTAACACTGTGGCTCTTATTAGCTCTATAAGCAGCAATATCTTTTAGATATTCAAGATTAACCTAGCAACAAAATAAGTTGCCTAAATATAAACTTACTGCTTTTTGAAGTTTTATCATTAAATTAGCAACAAAATTAATAGTTCACAAATTTCTATTCCTAACAGATATGGTTTTTATTCTGCTTTCTTCTTTCGTAGAAGGTCTATTTTGGTTGGAAATACATTTATCAAGAGAGAAGCATTTTGGAGAAATAAATTTTTACGTGATAAAAATGTAGACTTAATTTTTGTTTTAGTTTTAATTTCCTGAATTTACCACCAAGATAAATAAACACATATCCAGCGCGTTACATTTTATTTCAAAGTGCGTATTCCTGTCTACAGAATCTCGTCAGAAGGTGGTGACCCATCCGTCTGTCTGTCGAAAGTTAAAGTTTGACGGATAAAAAACGTTGCCCTGCGATTGGTCGAAGATCATGTGATCGCCTGGCCGGTGCGACGGATGGTTGTGAGTCCATCTTTACACATATAAATCAGTTCATTATAAACTTTTACCCCTCAATTTCCCTCAAGTTCATAGCCCTCCCCACTATCGTATTTCTAAATTGTATTGGCAACATTGTCAATTTAGGTACGGTGCCTAATGTTCAGTTAAATCCTTTTGCAATTAAACACATGTTTTCATGAGACAATATTACAGTAATATTACAAATAGTACAGAACTATGTTAAATTGCAACACATATACATTATTTCTCAGTGCAAATAGGCTATACATGACAATCATTTATGAGGAAACTCCCAGTTTCGCTGATGCGTTACGCTTCGCGTTACCACCTAAAATAAATTGCCAGCGTGCCTTGAATCATTGTTTTGGGTATTTACTACCCTTCTGACGCTGGGACTCTGGCTCGGTGCATAATGTTTGGCTAATATGTAAACATTGTACGAGCAATCACCGACACAAATTTGAAAACACTATTTTGAGGCAATTAATCAATTCTATCCCTAGCTCAACTTGCTGAACTATACAAACACTTAAGAGGCCGCAGCCAGTTTAATACACGAAAACGGACTACGTAAGCATTGTACGAGTAATCACCGACACACATACCTATGTAAACAACTTTTCTGAAGCAATCAATCAATTATATCCCTAGCTCAACTTGCTGAACTAAAACCCACACTTTAACAAGAGACTTCAGCCAGTTTAATAGACGAATGTGGAATTTGTAAACATTGTTTACTTTTATTTTTCGAAGGTGTCACTCCAATAAAAACAAACCTTTAAGGTTAAGGGCTATCAAACTTCGCAAAGCCCTTCAGTGTACAATATTAGAAATGGCAGCTACAACACTCAGGTGACTTCGTTCTAGGTCTTGTGGAAGCAAATTTGTGTTGCGAAAATCCTCTTTTCCGAAAAGGTTGGAACACACTATTCTCGTGTGGGTATAAACCACCAGTCCCTTTTTTCTTCATTACATGCAGGTCTGCTCGTACATTTCTGCACCGATTGCTTGCACCTAGGAAACAACAAAACAGTATTTAAGTAAATTAAGGTTTGTGTGAATGGAATTTGCAATAAAATCATGAATGAAAAATGTTACCACTACAGCTCGTGTACTTACCGACTTGCATTTTTTGAAAATCTTAAAAAGGACTTGCTGTAGTTCGCAATGTTGTAATTATTGCAGCCAAAAACTACATAAATCTTTCCTGCCGTAATAAATAACCACTCAATCGAAACAATTTGAATTAAAACGCATCCAAAAAACCCCAAAATTACCCATTCAATGCACAGCTATATTATCGTACGAACAGCACAAACCGCTAGGAGCGCTGGTATCGGTGTCTCGCGTTTTTCTTCAGCTACTTTCCAATATTGTCCTACCTTATTTGGTAGCATGTTTGATTTGTTACTAAAGAACACACTTAGCAGTTTATATTCATATATTAATAATATTTGGCTAAGATTTACAAAACAAACTGAAAAAAGTTTGCAGTACATAGGTACCATTTGAAAAATAATAGGGAAATAACATTTTACATAATTAGCATTTAACAAATAACAAATGGTTCTGATTAGCCTTATGGGCGTACCAAACAGCTTTAGGGGTGCATAACTCAAGAATGGTACGTGAAACTATATCATTTCGCTATATTGTTTAGTTTAATAGAAATTACTTATGTAATTTACAATATGTTAAATACATCTCTTTACAACAAGTTACTTTATGTTAAAACCAGGGTAGTTCAATATAATTATTATAATTACTAAACTACTGAAATACTTTAAGTTTAGCCATGACATTATCTAAAGTCTATGATCCCTACATGATCCTCTGGACTGATTATCACCTTGACTGTTGCCGAAGGCTGCTTCACATCTCGACTACGGCCTTGGGTCTTTCCATCTCGACAGGCTAGCGGCTAGTGCAGGAAGACCGTACTCTGTGGCCCTGGTGGCGTTTAAGTATCTCTGCAAAGTTTACTAAATACGCTGCTGTTTACCAAATGTCTCACTGTTCGTGGCCTCGCCCTGAATACTATCGTTTGTCGCCTCTGTGTGGGGTGTGTCTCTGGCAAGTGTTAAATATATTGCTTGCCTACACCATAACATCACCCTCCCGCTTCTATGAGAGCTGGTCCCTCAGCTCTGGAACAGGTGCATGGCGAAATGGTGTGTTAGACTGAGTCCTTACAGTCCACATCTGCTTCTTGGCAGCAGGAATATGGACGGTTTAGCCTCTTCGATACCATAGGAAATTAAGGGTAGGTGTATAGGTCGATGCAAGTAAAATTAGGGTGAGGAGCTGCCTTATCTTCGCTCTTGCCTTTAATGCATGGTAATGTATGTGCTGTTTACGGTTTTGTTTACTACGGACAGTCTGCTGAATTTCAATGTTAGTGGTCATGACTTTGAACTTGCTGTTTACTGGGCGTGTATACTCTGCTGTATGGTAGACACAGCTGACACAAATGGATTTGCGGACAGGTAACCTGGCAGTCTGCATGATGTCCTAACCTGCCTAAGTGTGGTTTGCAACCATTAAATTAATGTTGATTAGCAACACGAATATTACTTTGATACAGTTTACAAATTTGACATATTTTAACTTTGAAAAATTGATATTAGAATTTCTCCTCCCATTACAAAATGTTTTTTGTTTGCATAATAGTGTTCATTAATATGTTGTGATTACAATGACTTCACAATATTAAGACTTTTTTACAATGACACATTATATGCCTGGAATAAATTGCAAAATTAGACACTTCGTGTATAGTACATATGTTTATACATCCATTAAATTGGTATTTCTTAAGTGATATTGCTAAATGCAGGAATGGAAGGAATGTCGTAATGAAATATAGATTTTGTTATTCCCTAGCTTCTTTACTTGTGAAAAATTCCTGTCAGCATACAATTTCCCCCTTTTCTACTATTTATTACTTGTGGGACATGGTATCACAGGAAATATTTAACCTAATTTATGAGCAATATCTTAATGCTAGTTTATCATATGCATTTCCTTACATTCACTACATATTGATACTATTTTGATATTTCACATTTATAATATACAATGCTAGTCTCCATGAACCTTCGTAATTGCTTGTGTCTAATCCATATAGCATAATACCTTGAAATATGTTCATTTATTCACCCCATATTTTTCTTAATAATCATATTACATAACATTATCCCGTATCTACTAAATAAATTATTAACTCTGTTCCCTCTGTAATCCTTACTACTATATAAATGGGAAAGTGTGTTTGTTTGTTCGTTTGTCCTTCTTTCACGTCAAAACAGAGCAACAGATCGACTTGAGTTTTTGCACAGATATAGTTGGAGGGCCGGAGAGTGACACAGGCTACTTTATTCCCAGAAAAATTTCTAATTTCCTTCAGGAAAATTCTTAGATTAAGCTTTTCTTAGGATTGATTACTGCATAAAAAAAAAAGCATTGTTAAAAAAATGCCACCAATTCTCCTTTCTACTTTGTCTATGGGCTGTAAACCTTTCCTTCCAAAAAGCCTTAGTGCTCCAGTGGCTAGCGTTATTCCAAGTGGGGCCGCAGTGAAATTATATAAATATACATAAATATATATGTATACATAAAATATACATAAATATATATGTTATACATAAATTACATAAATATATATGTATAAATATACATATTAAAATAGTACCAAGATTAGTTTCAGTTATGTGAAGTGTATTCAGTGAAATCTCTCGGGTATTTGGATGACATACTAGTCATCATTGATAAATAAATTATAGGCCGTTCACGGTAAAGTGAGCACTTTTGAAGCCCTAGTTAGTGTCTTTCTTCCAACCAATTCATATACTTTCACCACTTTTTAATGTAAACCCTGCCATGTGAGTAATAAACATAGAGTATACATTCACTGTACCCAAAATCAAAATTCCGAGGCCACAGTGAAATATATTTATTGGTTATTATGTCTGAAGAAACAGCTTCAAAAAGTGCTCACTTTACCGTGAACGGCCTATAACAACCGACATGCCACAAGGAAAATAAACATATGAACACCAGAACTTCAACAATTATATTAACATTAATTATTAAAAATTCAAGCAACAACTAACCAACGATACATCAGCCAGAAAAACTACCGCTGTACATCTGCCAAACTACCAATACTATTAGTGCTTTTAAATAAACAGGAATAAGCACTCTGTAGCTGATTTTGGTAGGCGAGAACTTAACTGTCGTCGAAAACTGTAGTGTAGCACCACCTTTCCTCTACATCTGGTCCTCCGGGCGATTGATGTCCTGCTACCCCCCTCTGTGAAGCAGGAACCTCGGCGTATAATCCAACTCATCATGCAGTAGGCATTCCGATGTCATTCTGCTCAACTCGTCCTATGGCGTCGAACCCCGGGCTGGTCCTCCAGACGTCTACGATGCAGGTAGTCGATCCTCCGATCTCAGGAACAGCGTAGATTTCCTTTTTTTTGGGCTGGAAACATCCTCTGGTCCTTAAGCTGTCGTCAAACTGATGCGAATTTTGTAGACGCACACTCCTCTTCGGGCTCATTACTTATCTTGAAGTTATTGCGTCTTCTTAGCTTTAATTAATTAAATATTGTCATTTGTTCCTTCTCCTAGTATTCAGAAGTATTAATTAGTTAAATACATGTCGAACTTGCAAACAGAATATTCAATTAGTTTTAAAACCCTTTGTTTCTTTCTTCCTTCCTTCCAAGACAGCTACATTTGGAATGCTTTAGAAATGTTCTATTTTACTGCAATGTTCCTAACAGAAACAAAAGGTTGTTGTTTCTGGCTGGTGTATCGTGATTAACAGAAAACATTATAGTAAACTATTTGACTGACAAAACACTTCCAATTGCATAAAAAATGTTTGCATTTAAGCTAACAATTTCTCACACTATTAAGCAATAAAACTGTCAAAATAAAACAATTTGCATACTAAATCTATGTAAAACAAGTCTAAACACTAGAACTCTTATGCTAATGATATATCTTTATGTTTTCGGAACCATACATAATACGCTTGAGTATTTTTTTTAAATTATCAATCCTTAAAGGTGAATCATTTTCAATGTGGCTAAAATATCAGAGCACAATAAAAATACATCTGACAATTATTCTCATATATTGTGGCGTATATTTTGTTGGAATGATGTGTGAAATATTTAATTAGGCATAGATAGAATTCGGCCATTGTGTTTTCTGTGCGATATGCCAAGCTCTTATAATCTATGGATTTTATATCTCTGATAAAGTTTTTTTTCTTTACTCTACTCATAAAATATAAGGCTAACACTTTGATTAGATTACTCTATGGGAATTCTCGGTCAAACAAAATTCTTACAAATACAAATCTATTTGATAAAAAGGTGGAATTAAATTTCGTGGTCTACACGTTGGGTCGACAATAACAATATATTTAACACCTCTACATGTTATATATTGTTGTGGCCCTTCAGCTGCTGATTGGTCACGCATTCAATTTTAGGGAGGAAGGCGTAGTTCATTGAGCAAGAGCACTCTTATCAAAACTAAAAATTATTGTTATCACAATTTGATAGAACATGGCACTAGAATGTACATTACATCTCATCAAAGGCTCTACGTTACAGCTTCGAATGTCCAAAGACTTTACTCAATTAATACTCAGATGTGCTCTCAGAAAGTAGCTACTTTATAGACTCGTGCGCCTTCAACTCACATTACTTGGGACGCCTTAATGGGACAGACATTTTCCTAGTGAACTGATGGCGACGTCATCCCGGCTCGTCTCGATGGCAGCTCGTCTCTGGAGTCGAACTCGGACCGCTAGCCTGGCGGTCCTCGTGGCGTCGATCTCTAGTGTGACCTTTAGGTGTCGGCTGGATCAAAATGGCCGCGAGTCTCCTGAGTTTGCCTTAATTATACTGCACATCCCAGCATTGTTTAGCAAACTAAACCCTTTCTGTTACCACAACTGCCGATGCCTTGGACGACTTTCTCCCAGCGGTATGCTCGGCCTAGCACCTTAACCTGGTTCTGCTCACAACAATATGTATATGAAGCGGCTACAATGTGGCGATGGTTGGTATTACCTAATATTGCCAAACATAGAGGCGCAAATTAATGATACGTACCACCTCTAAGTGTTACTGGCCTATGCATTGGCACCAATTTAAAATATTTAACAGCACCTAAGTGTTACTACTACGCAATTTTTTTTAAGAGTTGGAATATGCTAATAATCCAAATATGTGTGTTGACGCGCGGCCGATGCCGGTAAAGATTGAAACGGGATTATTCTAGAGAGGTGATGGTGAAAGAAAGGAATAAATATACCCAGGTAGGGCCGGATTTACTTTGTAGCCTCCTGTAGGCCCATAAAAATGTGCCGCCCCTCCAGTAAAACTGTTTTATTTGTCCTACCTTATATTTATTTGTTATTTTAAGATCCACGGAGAACATACGAGGTATTGCATTTTAATTTGAACCAACGTGTAAATGTATTGTTAATAATTACAACATTAAAAAACTTTAACTTAAGCCTAGTAAGATAACTTCATCTTTCTAGCCTTCCTTTGGGCAAAGAAATAGATAATATCCTCGAAGTTAAGATCCCGCAGCATCTGTTCCTCGATATTCAGCAATGCCACGGCCGATAACCTATCTACTTCCATGGTCGACCTCAGGTGGTTTTTCACACGTCGTAGAGTAGAGAAAGAGCGTTCGCATGAACAGTTTGTTACTGGAGCACTGCGAATCATTCTGAGTGCTATGTTTACATTGGGATAGACTTCAACTAACCCTTCTTGATTTAAAAATAAACTTAATTTTGTTTGGTAGACATTTCCCTCGTCGTCAGGTGTTTGTGGCTTCACATGCACTCTAAGGTGCAATGACTCTTCTACAATTAATGCTTCAAGATCACTATTGTAGTAAGAGGCCAAATTACGTGCAGTTGAAGAAATCTGTGCTGGCTCATGCGTGCAGAGATGTTCCAAAAAGCCAAACCTCTCTTGAAGCTCATTATAACGTGCACTTCCCACTTGCAGTTCTGATCCTAGTGTATCCAGAATTACATTATATGTACCAACATGAAAATTATCTGACCTAGTCTTAAGAGTTATTTCTCCAGGCCTAGTCTCATCAGGCCTCAGAGTGCACTTCCTTTTCCTTCTCTCGTCAAATTTGTAAATTTAAATTCTGCTCAACGAATTCGCAAGGCATTCATAGTGATCAAACATTTCTGTTTCTCTTAAATTTGTTACGAAGTCAGACAGCGTATTGTACATTTTCACAACTTGCCCCAAATTTATGATTACTGACTGCAGCTTGGCACTAACAGCATTAAACCTATGAAGGATTGCAGTCCAGAAGACTACCATAAATGCAGTTTCTAGTATATTTAATTTTTGTCTCAATGAGAATGCCTCATTCCTTGTTTGAGGTTATTCTGAACGATCTTTTTCTAAAGTCTGCAACGTCTCAAATAGTCCACACCAATTGCTGTCTAGTGCATAGCATGCATAATTTCGAGTACACCAGCAAGTCTTCGACAGACTTTGTAGTCTCCGGCCTCCTTATCCTTTGCAGTTTTGGGCTAGGAGGGCCCAGCGGTATGTGGAAGCTGAGAAAAGAATTATACAGTTCTTGTAGGAGTCCAAAAAACGATACTGCTTCAGTGCAAGATTCCGCAGTATACATGAAACCACAAGATTAAGAGAGTGTGCTGCACATGGCACATAGTCAGCGAAGGGACAAAGTTCCTTCACCCTTGCTTGTACGCCTGTATTTGCTCCAGACATACTCGAGGCATTGTCACATGACTGGCCCCCAGTGGCGGCTGGTGATTTTTGAAACTGGGAGGACTGTGGCGATCCTAACCCAGATAATTACAAGTAGCATTTTTTAAATAGGCACAGTGATAAATATTTTGTGTACGACAGGCTTATGTAAGCGTAGTTTGTGCAGCTAAATATAAACATTAAGTGCGGTTGTTTGAAGAAAAACCTATCATCACTCGATTTGCAATTGTCAACACACTGTGGCCACTGTTTCAGATCTAATCGCTAGCACAAGTATTTGTTTGTTTAAAGTGTGTGTAGGTTATATACCTTCCAACCAGTACCCATGTGGTGTGGTACATTACACGAGATGATGAGAAATTAGATAATAATACTAATTCTACTATACTTATGAAGATGATAACTTAAATATACTAAAACAAATATTTTTAAAACCCAATACTAATTTACATAAAGTACATACAAAATACATGTCAAATTTAAATTAGAGGGTGAAATTGGCATATCTTGATTCATGTATTTGAAAACAAAATCCATTCGTCAACCTGTATGCGCTATCTGACTGGCAATGAATATTTACCTTACTAATAACTGAAAATTGTATGGCATTATTTATATGCTGTGAACATGATGTATATCTTTTTGTCTCCCAAATGTTTCAAATCTTTTACACAATTAACAGTTCATACAGTATCATTAGGTTTCACTAGCAAAAAAAAAAAATGAAACAAAACAACCCATTTCTAACTTCACACTGCCATAGCCAATCCGCAAAATTATATGAACTTAACGTTGAATTTTCGCATATATAAACCACTGCATTTACCATCGTGGCTTTGTTGTTTTGTTGTATATATCTGTGGCCTTTCTGGTCCAAAATTTATAAGTTCTAGTTTATTCCCGTAATTCAAAATCTTTGTCGCAATAAGGTTTTAAATTATACTCACTGAATTATCCATGTTTTACAAGTTTACAAAGCACGACATGAACAACACTTCAACACTGCTTCTGACCGATGCTCACAGCTCATCATTAACAAACAAACTTGTTAAGAATATTACACTCGACTTTTAAAGATATCTATAATTAAAAACTATTTGAAATAAACACAAGCATTGTTAAGAAATGTGTTTGACAGCTGCAAAAGATCGGAGCGCGAAAGTGCGCCTACAAAACATATAGTATATAACTGTAGAACACATTCTGTTTACAGTGGAATTCGAAATTCCAGTTTTGGTAGCCCTGTCAAGTTCCAGGAAACCGTTTTTGTGTGAGAGCAGGGGCGCGCCCAGCTCTCTATGATTTACAGCATGTGATTTGCTGAAAAGTGGCGAGCCCCTGAAGTCTCCCCTTCCTCCCGCAACACTGCTACCTACTGTTATTGCCGTCTCTCTCTACTCGTTCCACCCACTTCGGGGCTAATAATCTGTAGCCCCGCCACTCGATATTTCCAAAAACATTTCCCTAATGACAAGAAACTCGTCCATCTCAAAAACATTGGCTAAGACATATCATCCGTATTCGTACACAGAATTATTTGCTAAATAGCAGATAAGTAGAGGTCTGCGTTCTGAGATGATATTAGGAGGGCTGTGCCCCGAAGCCCTCCCTCAGCAGCCGCCACTGGAGTTTTTTAAGTGCAACTCATATTTGCTCAAAACAGTAAAAACAGCATTGGCTATTTCTTCTGACTTATGCCCTTCATTTGATAAAAAATGAACCGTTCAACTGCCTCCCCAACTCCATCTTTCGTAACATATCGTATAATAAATGTTAATTGATCAGTGTGTGAACTATCGGGAGTAGAATCGACAGTTATACTAAAGCATTAGGCTTCTTTCACTCCCTTCACTATTTCGTCCCTTTTCAGCCATCAAAATAATCACTTCTTCATAAATGGTTTTGGAAAGATAAGCTGTACGTCCCGAACTTCTGTCGCTATGTTTTCTTAGATGTTCTGCCATGAATGAATCAAATTCTGCAAGAAACTCTAGTGACCCTAGAAAATTGCTATTGCTTTACTGCCTACGTGTTCATCAGTACCACGAAATGGTAACACCATTGTTGGTGTTAACGGGAAAACCTCCTCATCATAACACTCGCGTGCATGGGCTGCCAGGGCTTCCCACACGCCCATACAGATCGGAACAAAACTGTTTACACTGAAAATGAGAATTTACGTGGTGATTGAGCGGGAATTATTAGGGCCCATCCCCTGAAACGCTTACACGGTCGTGATAAACGTTAAAATTACACCCCTTCTATGAGAGAACTCTACATAAAACACATTTAGCTATTTTAACTGGCCATGGGGTGAAGTAGAAGAATGTCTGACGACACTTAAACAATTAAGCGCACATTAAGTTCCCTGGGGCGATGCTAATCCACCAAGGAGTGGAGGTGGCTTACCGGGCGACAATACAAAAATGTTCCAGTTGATGAAGTCTATTGTAATTATATGTCCAGTTGAAAGAAAGTTGATGGTCGCCCGACATGCACAGGAAACCCCGAAGCATAACACACACATTCCTCCTCCGTGACTTGCTGCTAGCTGACTGACTCTCCCGCCCGACCCAGGGGATCGCCATGGCTTGCCCTCGCCCCGAAACGGAACTACTTTCTGAGATGACTTGCATTATTGACCCTTGTGTTAATGGAAAAAAAAATTGAACATGTGAAAACAATACAAATATTCTTATGACATAAACCCTGGTGAAAAGGGATGGACAAAACACTCTGTGGAAGATGAAAATAAATAAATACTACATTACATTGCAACACAACAAAATATAACACCACCTGCAAAACAGACATAAACATTTAAATGAACAACATGAGAAAGTATTTTAATTGGGCTGGAAATGTTGCAGTTCAATACACTGGCCTAATTATCCTTCCTCGACGTCTCGCATCGCCATGGCAACCACCGGTTGCACTTGCACCAGCGTGCCCTGCTCTTGTGCTGTGCCCAGTCGCTCAGGTGAGTGGACACACACTCCACACCAGTAGAGTGCATAGTCCTGCTTTGGGTGGTGCAGGCTATGGCCAGACAAACAGTCTCAGGGCTGGGGGACGCACACATGCAAAATGCCTCCCGCCCTTTTTGAGACAGTTTGTAGGCCGTCTGATGTCACTGGCAGCACCTGCATATGCGGGCAGACCTGCATGGCCGCTGGTGGTACCACCGCTCCTGTGGCCCTGCCGTGCAATACAATGTTGGCGGTTGCCTTTCCTCCTTGTGGCAACTCCGGCTGCGTGCACTGTAGTCATGGTGGTGGCAGGAGTTTTCACCTGTGTGATCACTGAAGGCATAGTGAGTTTCCAGACTCACTGCCCTCGCTATCAGCTTCCTCGCTCTCACTGCCTTCCTGCTGAACTCGCTACCCCCAGGCGCGACCCGGCTGAACTACCTCTTCAACAACACTTCCACTTGCATAAATGTCTGCCCCTTGCTTAACATGAGTGTGCACATGCAACCTTTGCTTTACGTGCTTATTAACTTGTGCCCCTTTTACTTGCACCTGCGTGTGTCTACCTTGCTTATCATGCTCCTCTTGCATGTGTTCCTCTTGAACTTGCTCTTTTTGCACTTGCTCTTCTTGCACTTGCTCTCCTTGCACTTGCTCCCCTTGCACTTGCTATACAGGCCTTTCAGATTCGCTGTGAGGTGCTTCTACACCGAATGACTCCTGTGTCCTCTCCTCCGCTACACTCGCATCTCCTCGAAGTGCGGATGCACTTTCCTGCTCCCCCTGATCGTCTTGGGGTTCATCAGCGATGTTCTCGCTCAGTGGCACCTCTGGTGGTGTTTCCTCCTCGGTGTGCATGGGCGGGTCCCCTGCGGGGTCTCCCCCCTGAAGTGCTGCTACAACTTGTGTCTCCTCTCGCCCCTCCTCTAGCTCAACATAGCCTATGCCGTCGTGCTGACGGGACACATCTGGATCGACCTCATCGTCGATGGCACCCGGGGTTAGCTGTATGTCGTCACGATGCACTCACACCTTTCTTCTGTCCATGCGAATAGTATACGTGGTCGAACCATGCTTTTGTAGCATGTAATGTGGCCCACTCCATCGTGTGGCAAATCCTGTGCAGAGACATTTGCTCACTGTCGACTGTGGGTGCGTTCTTACGTATATCCTGTATCTATCTAAACGTGTTGTGCAGTCGTTTTAGAATACCTGCGGGTCCTCACTTGGTAGGCCTGAAAACGTTGGTAATCGCTGAAATCGGGCTGGTGATGTACCGGCTTCGACGGCTCTTGTTATTACTGTAAATAATTCTGGATTATTATGATCGTTTTGTTGCAGGTACGTGACACGTGTTGGTTGTAACGTCTCTTTCTGCAGTTCTTATGTTCTTCTGGGTAAGGGTGTTGAATGTGCCAATGGGCTTTGGTACACACTGGCTCACTCTCGGAATGTTCTCGCGCAAAGTGATGTGGGCTAGACAATTCTGCCCCTACTACAGACTTGATTTCTGACTGCGGCGATGGGAATGCGCATTGTCTGCAGCAGAATCTCCCAGTGGCTTGATTTGCCATGTCTTGCCTGGTCAGACATGCCAGTGCGTTTTGCATCCACATGTCTCACACCTCATGGTTTCTTGTGACCCTTGCCTGCAAATTTTCTGTTGACACTGTTAACACGTTTGTAAACGTTCTGTTTTGACTACATTTTAAATTTTGTCTGTTCGGAAAAGAATGTGTTCGCATGTTTCGCAGAAAATACTGCCTTGCTTATCTGTGGTGGCCTTTTCAGTCCAACTCAAATATTCCGGATGAAAACTTCATGTACACTGTACACAAATTACAGTACTGTTTCCCCTTCTGCACATTTAATTTGTTTTGCGCACCCGCCATCTTGCCAATGCATAATTAGATTTACTGTGGCGTTCAGATCGATTAAGTGCAGCTGTTCACATTGACAAACAAATTTGCTTGGCAAACCTTGTTCATTTTGCGTGGGTTGTACTTTGCTACAGTCGGCACACAAAATTACTGGTGTTCCACCTGAGGTACAACTCCACATTTTACCCACTCGGGCTCTGTTTGCCATGGTTTATCTTCCTTTGCGAATACTTCAATTCTGTTTTCCCTACATGGACATATTAATTCTTCAAATGGATTTGTTCTTATTGTGGGCCGTACACACGTCAAACATAAAGGTTTCGCTTGACCTGTGCTTGTACACCAATTCAAATTATTCCGGAGAGTATCTCGTACCGCCGCATGCTGTGGAGCATGGGCTTCAAGGTCAAACATTGTGTTGATATGCAACTGGCCCTTGGTCATACCACGCGAGAGGAGGGGAATTTACCGTTACACCGACGTCTTTCTTTTCTACTGCGAACATGTGTTCCAGCTGCTCGGGTGATACGTGTGTTTTCCCAATATACTGCTAGCTTTTAAAAACTGAAAAATTACTTTGAAAAATTTCTTGAAAATTAGTTGTGGGCTCTTCACTTATGATTGCCGCACAACAACTTTGAAAACTTTGCAAAAAATACTCTTGATAAATGGCTGTAAATATTTTGTTGACTTTTGAAAAGTCAGTGAAAACCCCTTAAAATTTTGAATTATTTTGGAAAATGCTCAGAAAAGTTTTAAAAAATAGATTTAATTGACCGTTGCACTTTAACTTCGTTACTGTCCAAAGGAAATGACTGGAAAAGTTTGAAAATTTTATTACGAAAATGCTGCAAAACTTTTCAGAATAGTTCCGGAAATTATGAAATTAAATTTTGTTTGCTTTTGTATCTTAAATTATTGACTGGTATTGCTTGAAAGTACAGTTTTACTTTGCTTGTTCTGATACCTGTTGCCAATTACTGCACATATTGATAAACGCAATGTGCGTTTGTTTACAAAACACTTAGGTGCATTTGCAGACACGTATTTGTTTTGGCTTACATTTGTGTCTTTTACATTATATGTTGTCACGTCTAACCAGTGTATGTTTACAAAAGATAAAACGTCTGATGACGTTGCAAGTAAACAACCCAGCTTAATGGATTATTTTGACAGATGCAGGCCCTCACTAGATGTCAGTTGACGTGTTTTGTTTCCTACTCGCATCACTGTGTGACTGATGGCATAGCACATATGCATTCTACTGTGTAATCAAATCTGACAAATTGATAAATAAATAATTATACAAATAGTGTGACAAATGAAGATATAAAAGCCCTTGATAGTATTGATCTTGAGTGTAGTGTTGATTGTACTTTCTTAATTGTGTTGTTTGGTAGGTGCCTTAAGGTCTCAGGTTACTCACCAATGACTGTAGCTGTTCGTTGTGAAGCACATTTGTCGCACTTTTACGTTTGTCGTGTAGCCTGTTGTCCACATGTTGTGCTGAGCAGGCTACCGAAGTATTATTGATGGTCTCCTTGCACTCTAATGTTCTACTGTTGTTTGATTCGCCCGAGTTGGAAAAACCACATGATGCATTGTGCCTCCAGAGGTGCTGTGATGTGTTCGTGTCCTGCCTGGGAGCAGGTGTAGGACAGGAACTAATGATGTGCCCGGCGCCACGTTCGGTAGAGTGAACGATGTTGAATGGGGTCATATGGTAGATGACCTACGGTGCCTCTGGATACATGATCAATATGAAGGAGAGCTAATTTCATTGTCAGTAAAATTATGTTGAATGTAAAATATTTCCTTTGGGGCGAAGCTGTCGGTCACTTGGCGAGCCTATATTATCACTCAATTTACTCTGCTTGAGGGAGGCATGCACCGTAAATGCAAAACATTCACTTAAAGACACTTAAAGACTGCAAAGGTACAATGAAATGTTACTGTATATGAAAATGTCTACCCTTGATTAAGCAGACCTGGCACTCTGGACCTGTCGGCGGTCACTAATGTTGCAAATTAGGCGTAGGCCTTAAGTTAGAGTTACATAAAAATGCATCTCAAATGTGAAGTCCTAGTATGCTACTTCAGGTTGCAGGGAGACCTCTCGTCGGCTAAATAAAAGTACTTAAATGTTCCTGAGTTACGTTAACTATTGCGATTAAAGAAAATGCAGCCTAGATTGAATTGCCGAGGGGGGTACGCAGAGTTTACTATCTGCCCTGCCAGGTGTCTGGAGTGCAGAATTCTGACTAATGACATGGCTTCGGCTTCGCCGCACGTCCAGCGAATCCGGCACCAAAAATGAAAACATGAAAAAATGTACTTTTATAACTAACATGATAAATGAAACTGACATTGCACATAATTATGATTACTAAACTAAAACAAATTGGTGACATACTCGTGAACATCGGAGCACCAGATATAGCTAAAAATGTGACATTATGAGTATGTCATCGCACTTGAAAAGTGATATTAAATGAAATGATGCCTCAGGTGGCTGATTATTGATAGATGAGTACATGTACAATCTTATAATTAACATATTAAAATCGGCAAGTGTCGTAATATTTATAATTGCAGTATTGGGTATGGATTTAACGACACACGGATTTCATATCTATGATATGTTATCTACTCTTTATGCTGGAGCGGGCAGTTTCCCAAGTTAATCATGGTGCAATCACGGCTTTAAATGCCTAAAAATGCTCCTATTAATTATTGTGACTAGGGAGCCACTCGCCACTTTACGCTTCCTGCGGGAATGTGATTCCCCATCGTTTAACACTACTTGGAGCCACATCGCACTCCCGATTCGGCGAGGGGGCCAGTTGACATCGCGCACATCGGAAAGCTGTGGTAATAAGCGGTGCTGTTTTCCCAGTGTTCCCTCCAATGGCTGTTGCATCTAACGGTCGTGAATTCACAGTACACACTAGTTTAGGCCATATACCCATTCATCATGAGAGTTACCTCTTGTAATAAATGTTAACTATCATGATCCATGGCCACGAGTTACAGGGCGCAAGAAAATTGTAAACACTGTTCTTGTCAACCTGCACTGATCGAGACCACGACCTAATGTCGATTGGTTGAGTGTTGCTGTATGATTAATACATCTGTGATGGAACAAATGGGCACAAGCGATATGTGGACGTCAGGAACACATATATATATATATATATATGGGCTTTACCTATACGTCTGAGTTTATTTTATGACATTTTTGCAAAAAAATTTGGGCATTTATACATTACTTTCCTATCTATTCGTACATTTCATTTGAAATTGAACAGTTGACATTTTAATACATTTCATTGTATTCTAATAATATTATGTGACATAGTTACTTGTGATAGTGATCGATTTTTACAATTGGGTTAACATCTCAGTTTTTATGCTAGGTTACTAATGTCAATTTGTATGTGCCGGCATAGTAAAAGTAAGCCACTATGGTTTCGTGTAATCATGGAGTTGGAAGGAAGATGCGCTCGGCTCCATAAAATAGAACTAAGATACCCCTTAAAATATAATAAAAAATTCATCTGCGCCAACTGCGTAAGGTATTTGGGAAAATGCAATTTGCGTGCACGTTTTTATTATTTACATTCCACCATAGCTCTAGTTGAAAATGAAGCTAATGACTACATGAAACAGGAAATGCACTGTGATGAAAATATTAAAATTTGATACAGACATTGTTAAAGAATTTGTTTGTCTTAGCTCTCAACATGTGCATGAAGGAAAATACTTTCTTATCATAACAATTTTGATTGTGCTTGGTTTGCAGGTAATTGAACTTGGAATTTTATTTACAAATATCGCAGGCCTGACATGTATTAAAATTATTTATTATTAATATAATATGACGTTCTCGCCGTGCGGTGATTGTCGCCTGTAGTGCTCTCTAGCTCTTAATATTGTAAGCAGGCTGCAGCAGTCCTGACTGCTGGTGTACTCTACTGTCCACATTGTTATCTCTTATTCTGCAACACTTGTGCGACACCTAAAAGAATACGCTGTCGGTGTAGTGCGCGAGTTGGTTGCTTACTGGCATTTTTTAACACGTAAAAATTTTCCTACTGACCTGATGTGCTGGCTGGGGTAATGTGGCTGCCTCTATCTTATATTTTTAACGTGCACAAATGGCTAGTCACTCTAAAAACATTCCCTATCCCATTGTTCTGTAGGAGATTACTGATAACTTTCACATCTTTATTAGCAATACCTTAGACGGCTTTTTCTAGCAAAATGGATATCTTAATTAATTTATAGTAAAGTAATCCTATTACTGCCAATAACACCACAATAATTGAAGAGCTGGCGTAGTTAAAGTGCTCCTGTGATGTATTAGAAAACACATAGTTAGGCATTAAATTATGCTGTCCTGACACATACTGTACTGTTGGCAAGTTTGTGTATACAATTTTCCAATCTGTATTAAGTATGTCATTGATTGAATAGGAGGATATTGCTTCTATCATGGATAATTGAGTCGCCTCAAAATGGCTGCCTAAGCCAATAAATAAATAAAATTTTAATAAAAAAACTAATAAAAAAATTGTCGGTGCTGGCACACCTGATAGTACAATTTTTTGTTTTACCTTGGCCACCCATGGCCTCGAACGCCCGCCACTTGCTTGTACACTGGAGCTGAAACAAAAAAAAAGGGGGGGGCACACATTGCACTGAAATGACATATCAATTACAGTTCTTTAATAAATACAAAAGTTGATCGTTGTTGAATATTGCCATGCACTTTCTTCTGCATTGACCGATGTTCTGTGTTCTTGCAATAATACGGTGTAAATCGTAGTGGCACCGTTGCTGCATACTGGCTCTGCTGTGTCAACTTGGAGAAGTAGTCACCGTGGTGTGTCTTGTACAGCGGCTCTGGCTGCGTCGTCGCTGCAAATCCCAGCAAAAGTAGCAGGACACATTGGACGGCCTGGCACATCTTGGAACTGGAGTACCCATGGTTCAAAAGTCCTCCCTGTAACACAAAGGATGTTACCATCTTACATTGGCGATTTTGACATTCCTTGTGTTTACTATCGCTCCTACGTATTTCCACGGAAATCGTGGAGGGACCCAATACATCGACAATTTTATAAGGCCCTTGGTATTTAAAAGAGAAAGCTGTATGTCTCGTGTGTATTTTCAATAAAATGTATTGGCCTATTTGTAGCTTGTTAGGTTGATGTTTGGTATCAAATATTCTTTTCTGTTGTGGTTGGGAGGCAATCAAATTGACAACGCTTCCTCACGTATCTGTTTAAGACGTTCACGCCAATTGTTCACGCGGGGGGAATATAAATGGCTAATGACATGGGAGGGTTGGATTGCTTCAACCTCATGTAGAAATAAGAAAGGCTAGCTATTCTTGTCGTCGCCAACGTGCAGACCTCCTCGGCAGTGGCAGTGGCTGGAGTCGAAGTCGGACCACGGGCCTGATGGTCCTCTCCGGGAGTCATCCTGCAGTCGTCTGGATTCAAGATGGCGCGGAGCCGCTATCGCCCCAGACTTTTATAGGGACGCGACCAGCCTCAATATCTTCCCTGGAGGGGGTGTTTTCTAAACAGCCGGGCTGGCTCGCCGAGGTCACACCATCCTGCGCTCTTGCACGTCGCCTGGCTACTTGTGACCTCACCAGAATGCATTAATAAGTTGGCTCTAAGATGGAATGATGATAAGAGATGCATACTGGATAATAGAATACATACTGTACCATATGGATATATTGACTAAATTTTGAGTATTTATTACTAGGATCGCATTGCTTCCACTGCCACCATTGTACCTTATAGTTATCGTGGTTGATGTTTCGCACACGCACCTCTGGGGCAGGCATGTATCATCATATATGTGTCTGTCCCTGGGAGAGTGAATTGGGTCGGGATGCATAGTAGGAGGCAGTTCCTCGCCCCATTTTTGTCGAAGCTGAAGTGCTTCCATTATCCCTTTATGTTTTTTTTCCAGCGAAATTTTGTAGCACATGCAAGAGCCATTTCATCTTTGTCAGGGGTGTTGCTGTTAATGGCGCTGTTGAGTGTTGGTCTGTTGTAGCTCGTGCAAGAGGTATCCTTATTTTGCCAGGCACGTTACCGATATGTCGTGATGTGTGTACTATTTCACATTCCACAACCACTCATGTATGTACACGTGTACAGGATTTGGCGTCTATGTTGGGTCTCCGACCTGAAGTTTATAGCCATTTCCTGGGGACTCAACACTTATCTTAGTGGTGGTTGTGAGTGTGAAATAGTATTCGTATCACACTAGCACTGCAGTAGTAACTGGTGGTCGAATCGTACTGCATTAACTTTTTTTTCAGTACTTTCCCCCCTTTTCTCTTCATGTAACTCTATTGTACCCTTCTTCTGTGGCTGTCATCTATCTGTGCGTTCCTTTGTCCACTTTGAATTATTTTAGGTGGGAAGATTTCCTTTCTAGCTACTTTTAAGCCACTTGTACACTTTGATTACGACGACACTGAGGTTTTTCGTTATGTAGTCATGCACACGTGTTTGAATAACGAATAATACAAGTGGTGTTTGCTGGTGAGTGTACAGCCCCGGTCCCAAGACCAGGAGACGTGCACACGGCCGGATGGCCATGCGGACGGTAAAGTGCGAGGGCGAGTGATCATGTACACTCTGTTTCACCCCGCGGCAGAGCGGCCGTGCGTGCATGCGGTATGTTGTGTTCGTATACTCCGCTTTACCGAAGATTACTGCCTTAAAAGCTATTTTTTAATTCAGTATTTTATTTGCATGATTATTCTTGTACAGGGCGCGCAAGGTGTGTTGTGTATGCATACTCTGTTTGTAATATATTAATTTTATATATTTTAACTTTTACACATATAAAGTGTGAGAGCGTGCATGCACGCGGTGCCTGCAGTTCTTTCCTAAGTGTATATTCCACATTAAACATCCTCTTTTTTCGCGATTTCAAGTCTATTGTGCATAGGCCGATGCGAGTATTTACTTTATTTCTTTTCCTAACACTTTCCATGTAATGGTGGTCGTGGGATCTAGACATCGGACTGACGACCGAAGGGTGGTAGGATCTAAACCGTACGCCTCTTTCTATATTTTTTGAGTTCCGAAGCAGTTACCAACTGAAAAAATTGCCAGCGCTCCGGGCGACCACCATTTGAACTCACCACCCCGATACTTGCATGCCTCTGCAGGCGACAAGTGAACCAACACACACACAAAATGGCCGCTTCGATACCAGCGCTTTAGCTGCGAATGGTACGACTTTCCACACTCTAGTGGTGGGCGCGAAAATTAAAAATGTTTGCCTACAGCAGACGACGACGATGGTGATGGAGGACACGAAAAGCAAGAAAGGGAGGAAAGGGGTGGCGATAAGTGAGCGAAGAGATTTGGGCGGCTCTTAACAGTGAGGTCTTGAGAGCCGATGAGGATGATTGAAGTGAGTATGGAGTGGTGCCGGAATGAAGGGGCGGGGGAAACGGGAGATCCCCGAGAAAACCCGCCGACCAAGAGCATCGTCCGGCACGAATCCCACTTGCGAAAATCCGGTGAACCGGCCGGGGATTGAACCCAGTTCGCCTTAGTGGGAGGCGAGCTTGCTAACAGCTCAGCCACCGCGGCCCCTGGTGGCGATAAGAGATAAAATTAAGGAGGCCGAAAGGAAAATATGAAAACCCCAAGGGATATAACAGGTTAGAGAGAGAGAGAGAGAGAGAGAGAGAGAGAGAGAGAGAGAGAGAGAGAGGGAGAGAGAGAGGGAGAGCGAGAAAGGAGAGACAGGAGGGAATGAGCGAGCATGAGAAAAAAATAACATCAGAATGCCAGAGTGTGAGAAAAAGTAAGAGGAATGCAAGCGCATCAAAGGATTGGAATGGATGATATAGCAGGAGGGTAAAAAGGGAAATTCCGAAGGGGAAAAGGGAAATCCAAGATGGCCACCATTGGCGAGAAATGACAGAACATGAAGTTTCTGGGTGACATCATCTAATATGGCCGCTAGCTCGTCCACTCGTCCGCAGCCTCCAGCCACTGTCTCAGACCTTCTACTTTTAGGGTTGGAGAAACATTTTCAAAATAAAGAGTCATGTGAATATTTTACTTACTATGCCACATGTCTCAACCGAACTTTATATGCTGGAAGTTTCCACAACAATCATGAAATGCGCTAAATCATAAAGATTTCGTTAGCCATTTATCAAAATCATCCCATGAAAAAAATTGAATTTTTATGTCATATTTCGGAGACCAATCAATCTAGTCCAACTAAATTTTAAATGTCAATATATATAATTTAGATGAGTAGCTTATATTTATTGAATAAATTCAACAAAATTCAACCGAAGTTTATACGCTAACAGTAATCATTATAAGCATAAATTATGCCTACAGAGATCCTCTTTGTAAAAGTGTCAGGTGAGAAAATGAAACATTTTGTCATATTTACGGAACCATTAAACTAATTTCTACTAAATATTGCATACCGGTAGCACTGCAGAACACTATATAAACTTACAAGTGGTATCAGACATTTACTTTCAAAATGGCTGTCATAGATAATCTAGATTAGTTTGTCATATCTATTAAATAGTCTAACCAAATTCAACCAAACTTTGTAGGTATGCTGACAGTGTCTATTAGAAGCACTGTTTACAGAAAATCTTTTTCTTCAATTTTGCACGATAGCGCCAAATAATAAAATAAAATTTTTATGCCGTATCTCGGGAACCAATTAAGTGTTTTTCACCAAGTTCTTCACACAAGAACCGCTACAGTAGGCCATGTAACCTTATACGTTTTAAGTGGCTCAGGCACCAATTTTCAAAATTACGACCCCGCAAAATATTTCATGTTATAGGCTGTTCATGATAAACTGAGCACTTTTGAGGCCCTAGTTACTTTTCCTTTTCAGCCAATTTTTATCCTTTAACCACATCTTAAAAATAAATATTGTCATGTAAATAATAAACACAGTGTGTATATTCCATCGCACTCGGAAGTTAACGTTTAAGGCTAAAATAAATAATATTTTTTGGGACTATTATTCCAAATGCGATGGCTTTCAAAAGTGCTCACGTTACCGTGAATAGCCTATAGTAATCCTTAGCTATCACACTATTATACTGATTACATCTCAAGTCGATGCTCCGAAACCTACTGTATCTCCGTAAAGGAGCTGGTTAAACGCTCGCTTATTGTTCGAGGTTTTCTGGGTTCGAGTCCCGGGTAAGACACGCGTGTGTTTGTAATTGTCTCACTACTGTTGCATACTTTTCTGGATCGGTTTCTATTGACGTCGCTCTTAATGAAACTTTAAGGCTTACTTATCATTTGGGCTTTTAAGTACTTAATTAGAAGTTATTTGCACCCATGTAGAGGAAAGTAGACTCAATAATTATATTAGAAATTTCTTGTTTTTTATAAAGGCACGAAACACCTATTAGTTTAACTTTGTTTGCAGTAGAGTAACTCAGGGCGTCAAGGCATGTTATCCCTATAATCACAGTGCAAGTCGGCATGATAGAGCACAGCAGGTTGGAACTATTCTTAGCAATCCGCTAGTAATATTATTATAAATATGCGAGATAGTAGATCTGTTTACGGGCTAGGGTACCAGAGAAAACAGGAAAACAGGCAGTTCCCCCCCCCCCCGTATACACGAGGTGTGGGGAAATTAACATATTAATAAAAAATATCGTTGATATAGATATCCTCACTGAGAGTTCGCAGACCGCCGGACCAGTAGCCCCAGAAAGGCGATTCCACCATCCCAGCGAACAAGGGTTGAATATCCAGTTCTCCGGGCAATATGCATGTCTTTTGAAGCGTTGGATTGTCTGCAGAACCGGCCCTGTCCCCCGGAGGGTAGAAATGAATTTATCCGATCATCCAACCGATATCGACTATCGATATTCACTCACGCCCCATTTTGTCTCGACGACTGTAAGTGGAACAGGGGGTTGGAAAAGGGTCCGAGAGGGGAAGCCGGGACCTTATTAGTGGCAGGACGGCGCATATAAAGACCCGCCAGCCTGCAGATGGCAACCGTATTGGATGCAAATCAGGGGGGGAAATATTAATTTAATACTCTCTGGAAGATTTCCCTGGCGCCGTATCGCAGCAGGTAGCAGTTACTGTTAGCGATCTTCCACTCGGAGGGGTGGCGCCTGCAGCAGATGTCCGAGGAAATTAGAATTTATTATTATTATTATTATTATTATTTTGGTTTCACTGGAGAAAATGTTTCCTGGAATTAAAGATAACTACTGCTTCTGTCGGGAAACACAAACACGCTTTTACGGAAAAATCACACCTGGTGTTTGATGGTATTGGGGGGGGGGGGGGGGGGGGTTATATGCACGTAGAAAAAATATTTTCCACGAGAAATATCATCAGGTTAATGACGCGAATTGAGCTGTAGAGAGAACGTACGACGGGCCAAGCTATTCCAGTCTTTAGAAATAAAAAAACCTGAATTAATTGCAAAAATAATCGAATAGTTGATCAGAACATTCTTTAATACCTGTCATAAACGTAGTTTTAAAAAAACACCCCAAATGATAGATAGAAAAAGAGATTTCCCTCTACTTATTTTTTGAATAGAGAACTTTTGAAAGCGCTGCCTAGGATCCACTTTTCCTGCCCAGTTCCTATCCTTACGCCATATGTAAAAGTATTACTGTAGTAGACCACATCACTTTATTTATGCGCTGATTAAGTAAATGAAAATTGTGAAATTGTCAGGAACATAAAAAAAAACGCCTGTTATTCCTTTCAGGCCCATTTTACTTTACAGTTTCAGATGTTGCAAACAAATTTTTATGAAGCGTGCTCTACTAAGTTGACACATTTGTTTCGTTGACACAGTCAATGAGCAGTAGGTTATACGATCGGCTACATGTTATATGAACTAATTTTGACCTAAGCCAGTAAGACGGCTTGCAAATCATTTACACTCAGGTTAAATCATTGGTCAATGAGCTTCGCAGCCTGCAGTACAGACCAAAAACTACCTACACGTGCGTAATTCGCACAACTGCGTGCACTGGGTGTGAGAGGTTATACCTATGAGTCGTATTACTGCTGTGAACATGAAACAAGCAGAAAATAAATTAAATACATCAAGTGTCGACAAATTTAAACATTTAAGCTTTAATACGAAATGGGGATACGTAAATTGTTTTTCTGTGCCTCTGCCCAAATTACTGGTAACACGCCAGTCAGTTAAGCAGTCGCTTTCCTGACGCGTGAACAGCATGTTTGAAAAACGCAATTTTTTTTTTTACGAAACAATTGAATGTGTCGCCTATATGTTTCCTACGAAAAGAAGACACACCCCAGACAAGGACGGAATGATACTTTCAAAATATCACGCATACTATAAATATTACTTTAGAGCGCTCCAACAACCTTAAAAACTTTTTTTTTGAGACTTCTGCATTTTAAAACATACTACCCGGACACGCGCGACACTACGATGTAGAGGGGTCACAGTGGCTGAGCGGTTAGACTGCTCGCCTCCCACCAAGGTCAGTTCGGGTTCAATCCCCGGCCGGTTCACTCCGGGTTTTCGCGGGTGGTAATCGTGCGGGACGATGCCGCTGGTCGGTGGGGTTTTCTCGGGGATCTCCCGTTTCCCAAGCACTTTCATTCTGGCGCTGCTCCATACTCACCTCACTTCACCGGCATCGGCTCTCAACACCTCGCTGTTAAGAACCGCCAAAAAAATTTCTTCTCTCGCTACGATATAGAAGCCTGTACTGAGTTTAGATACATCCCTTCCACGAACTAAATTAGAGGGTCGCAGCTTAAAGTCGAACTGTTCAACGCAACACGACGAGAACACTGCAAGCCATTTCCGAGCCCTGCTCGTAGCGGCAATGGCGTGCTTGGTACGCGCCCTTATCGCCCTTGCACTTCTCAACCTCAAACTCAGGAACCGGCTCCAGGTTGGCGATCGCCTTAAGGCGATTATGCCAGCGTTAATTTGCACGTCAAGGCTATTTTTGGCCGAAGTGGGCATTTCCCTTATTAGTTACATACGTCAGTCTAATTCTTAAGGTGCGTGACAATGCTATCAAGATTAGAATAATTATACTATTTGTGGTATAATTTCAGTCATTGTAGCATGTGTGTAGTATAATAAATTCATTATACCACAATAAAGTAATATAATTAAACCAGGGAATTTTTAAAAATGCAGTGCATTGTTACCCTGAAAATATACCAACAAAAGCGAAATATTGTGGTCAGTCATACCAACAGACTGACAAGTGGCGACACTGAAAACTTCTAATTTATTACTGGAACGGATGGAAAAACGGAATAGACTATATTTAACCTGTGATTTTGCAAAGTTAAAAGTTTAAGCGTATTGTGTTCGGTAATATTTTTACGTGTTGGTGCTTTTCTTCTGTCTATAGAGCGTGTCACTCTTAGGTTGCAGAGTGCGGTGTAATGGACATTCACTCTCTCTTCCCAATTCACGATTTCTGTCTTTAACGGTGTCCTTCCTGCAGGCTCTGTTGCCTGATAAGTTATTCTTATGCAACCTCGAAAAAGAGAATTATCTACGTTGCGTGCGCGCTGTCCAATAACAATGATAGGATTTAACACAGGCTTCAGTTTCAAAGGAGCCGCTTAACTTTGCGTCGCAGGATTGGATTCCTTTACGAGTTGGCAGGGAGGTAAACCGATAAAAATTCTCTTAATCAGGCTGTTTCCTTCACCGCCCATTTGTTTCTCAGCTTGCCAGTTACGTCACAAAGCTGAAGCAGTCTGGCAACAGTGAGCGCCGTAAGCCCTGTACTGCAATCTAAGAGTGAGACAGGCCATAGCAAGCGAAAAGAGTGTACAGGACAGAGTAGTGATAAGATATCTGATGGTGACTCATAAAAAAAAGTTTAAATGACAGGTGAGCGATAATCCACCAGGGTTTCAAGCTATAAAATCGTGCCGAGGCGCATTCTTCCACATGGCGACCTTTTGGCGGCTCACGCGCTCCTAACCTTAAGCAGATTGAATTTCTGCGTTCATATTAAGAATTTTCTAATGGTTTACTGCTCTAGTTTCTCTCAGCATGACTCGAGGTGCGGCGAACCTTACAGGCCAAGGTCAACAACTATAAAAGCACGCCGGGCTTCCAAGCCGGGAGTTGGTGAGTTTATGAGAGTCGGTAGTAATGGCGATTGTGCGACATTAAGCAAAGAACTAGAAACAAGCAACGAGTAGCGCCGGAAGTGACCAGCGGGAGGAAAATCTGCGACTGCGAACGTCAGAGCAGCGAAGGTGCGGCTGGCAGGCTGGAATATTGGACTGGATGCTTGAGTGAAAGATAATGGTGACAGCTGAACGTGTACCAATGATGAGTGTGAGTTGATTGATTATAAATCTAACAGAGACGTTGAGAAGGATGTTTATTAAAGCTGAAACAGGCTCTAAATATTGCGGCCACTGAGAAATAAAAAGAGTAATAGTGAAGATGCATAATTTATTGCTGTAAATAAAAGCTGTGTGTATAAATTAAAAATTAAATTTAGATATTAATTTTTATTAAGATCTCAATCCCTCACGAACTCAGATACACCAGTCAGGCACCTTGTAACAATATGCTGATCTCAGCGGTATGTGGTGAACTGTTGCTAAGTAAGCTGTGTTTTGCTCTGTGCTAAACCTAATCGTTTGATAGTTTACACGTCGGCCACTTAACCATAGTAGATAATTTGACTTTACAGTACATGTGTAATGGGTTCTTCGCCACTCGCTCGTGAGTGGTCGCATTATATTCAGTTTCGCCCAGCTCCACTCTGGTTACTGATTCCTGCTGCGTGCACTGTGTGCACAGCACTGAGCAAACACCAGCTTACCATGCAACACTTCACCACACGCCACTGGATAAACATATTGTCAGAATTTTGTAACTAGTGAGTTTAGTGGG
>CM056995.1:94137394-94495825 GCA_029891345.1 Dryococelus australis | reverse complement strand
AATGGGTCGACCCATTGCACTCCCAATTTCACGCCAAGCATCTTCTTTCCAATTTTTTTTACAGTGGTTTTCGTCTCTAGGGTTTCATAAAAGCTGTTTGCTTTTGTAAAACTGAATGATATACATGGTACACTTCATTTGCTAATTTGCTAAAGGTTCTTTTATTTTTATGATGTAATGCTGTTTTTTATATTTATTTTTACAGTGGACAGCCTAGAAAGGCCACATTATTTTTACTGTCCTTTTTTGTGTGGTGACACCAGCATATTTAGTGTAATTAATGTGAATTTTTGTAATATGTTGATGTGTGCTCCTGTCCCCATTCTAGCCCAATAGTCAGGCTGAAAACTCCATGGCACCGCAGAAGACATCCATGTTCTACGTTGGTGCGCCAGTGCGGTAGAGTGTGTAAATGATGCATGCAGATTGCATGATTGATCTTTGTGCAAAGTAGGGCAAGCTAGAGCAGAAGTAGCATAGTGCCTCGAGCGCTATTGCCCAGCCGAGTGGCCACGATATGTATTAGGATAAAAAGGGTATGAAATGTTATTGAAGGTTTTTGGGGGCATGCAAGTGCAAGCTGTGATATGTGTGGAATAAAGATGCCAGACCCTTAAACCCTTTTCAGCGTCTAGTGTCTTATCAGTGTTTTCAGCAATGTTATGTTTATTCCCATCTCATGTGTGTTTTGTTCATTTCATTTCATTCCATCCTTGCAAGGGAAATTATATTGAGTGTTAATGATTGTAATTTTATATTGTGTTATTTTTTAGCAATCAAGCAGGTAAGCGAGCGTTAATGCAAAGTGTGTCAGAATATAGTGCCACTTGAAGCGCTCGCCCGCCAACACAGGCGACCACGCCACGTGGGCCTTTTACCAAACATGGAGCATCTTGAGGGTTCGGATGCATGTGATCAAGTTCCACATTTTCCTGTGCCCCGGTGGCCAGCAATCTTTGTACCTATCATTTAATCTTGCAATAAAAATTTAATTAACGGGAACCATTTTCTTTTGGCCACAAGGCCACAAGACCCCTCGTCTTTCCCAGTCCTACCATTGCCTAAGGGTAAGATTAAGCAGCACCTAAATCACATGATCTAAGGTTTTTATTAGTGTTACACGTGCCAACGGGTTAAGCCTGGCAAATTAGTGTTAAGTTTTTTGGAGAGGAAACATGAAGTGTGATTTGCCGAGTAAATGCAACATTAGACAGTAAAAATGTTCTTCTATTTTGTCAGCCGCAAGGCATGTTAAGGCATAGGCCCTTATAATCCCGCAAATTATCCTGCATGTGTGAAGCAGACCATGTACCCCTTCCTTAGCCCATTAACCACTCCGCCAGCTTCTCCGCTATGAGTCATCTCTACACCATGAGTGGGCAGTCTTCAGCCGAAGCCAGTGTCCCACATGGTTGTACGAGAGTGCACTATTGCAATGTGGTTGATTCCAGTGTATATTATGTTTTGTTTTCATGGCACTTATTATTATTTTACGTTGTGACAGGTAGTTGGACCATCGAGGAGAGAAGATTATGTGGACTGGGAAAGAATACTACTGTAGTTGTTCTGGGTGGGTGCCAGCATTCTCAGCAGAGAGCACAAGTACAGATGAGGTTGTGTGGCCGACGGCCTACATGTGACTTCCTCGATGTCCGATGTAGTAAATTATGTAAAATGCTTAAATACATCCTTGCGATATAAAAGCCCCTGGGCTAGTGAAGTTAATCAGAGCTACCTCCATACAATCGTACTCACTCCTGGAGCTGTTATAAGCCACCTTACTCCTTAAAAAAGAATACGGTTTACGATTTAAACGGCCATGAAGTGGCAGGTGAAACAAATAATAATCTGTCAGTTCAAGTGATATACTTATTAATTTTATTACCTTTTGAAGAAGCACTTACACATGTTGCGCCGTTTAAGTACGGTGCTCGCTACAACTGCAAAAATACAGTAAGGTGCCTACATGGAAATTACGAGTATTTACGCCCCGGTCATATACAGATGGAACGGGCTGCGAGACGGTCCACTCCCCGGGCTGGAGAAAACCAAAAAATTCCTGAATTGCATTAACTATTGAAAAACTAAATGGCAGGTACAAACTGTGACTGCCCGGAGAGGACACATAACATGTGTCTGTCTCATGTGGAAAGCAAGGATCGACTGTCTAACATGGCGGCTGGTTGCCTGCTCCCTGGCACCCAACTCCCGCCGCCGTGCCACTTGACAAAATGTTACATTAAACACAATTAGTTAATGGAATGGAAAGGGTGATTGTGGCCTTAGATGAATACGTAATACATAATACAGTATACAACAAAGCTCACTTGACTATCAAAAGAAAAATTATATGTATATATAAACGTAAAATAAAAGTACTGCATAAGGCACCCTAAACTTACACTGGTGTGCTATGGTTTTCCGTGCACGGCTCTGCTCTTGCAGTGATTATTCTACATTCAATCACACAACACTTATATATTTTGTACAACATAACAAAAACACTTTGCATGATAATTTCAACAAAAAAGGGCAGATATAATTTTTGGGCCACTTTTTGGCACTTTGTTATTAAGTTAAGTTTCTGGTGTGTCTTGTTCACCGCCCACTTAACATAATTCTGGCTTTCTACCATATTTACACTGTCAGAAACACTGTTCAATTCGAATAACATATTAATGAAAGAAACGTAGGCCAGTGCAAGCCACAAAATAAGTCTGGAAATATTTATACATATATTACACGTGCGTAGTGTCATAATGCGTGGCTGCGCAGTGTGTCTAGTTTAGCACCAGTTGTGCATGTTAACATATTTATTACACATACATACATGGTAAACACAGAACACTATTAAAGACCCCCAACAATAATAATTAACACAAAATCTTCATCGCACGATCGATATATTAAATTGCAAATCACTACACGTGTTCTGTAAAAGTCGCATTGGTGCACTCGGTTAGCGTGTGCCAGACCACGTGATCACATGAAAACCAATAAGGATATTTATTCTGGAAATGGAGGCAAAAATTATGTGAAAATATTTAGTACTTTAGAATACTGGATAAAACAACAAAATAAACAGAACACAGTAGGGCAACACAAGAAACACAAACATATAACCCCAAGAACATAAACTAAAGCACACCTATTTGATTCATAATGAAATGTGCAAAGTCACAGAAACTGCACTCACATGTAGGGAGGTAGCGATGAGATGGTTTGGTGGGTTTTGCCAGACATAGTGAGTGGTGTACGGGTAAGAAACGAGGCACGACATATTGTTTATTTTTTTGTGTTTAATTATTTGTTTTAAAATTAGCTATCTTATTTTGTGAAGCGATAAAGTACCCTTTAATCACATAGTTCAATGATATCTGGTGCACCAAAGTGCATTAGTGCGACAGATTTATTTTATATGGCTTTATTAATATTTATTTCAATCGCCTGTACGATGTAGTGTATTTGTGTTGTGTTAGAATTAGAGGGTTTTTCATAGTTGCAGATGTTGTGTTTTTTTAAAGTGTTAATTATTGTTTGCCATGGGCAACATATGTATTGAAGGGCACACCACGCTACCACATGTTGAGGCACACATTGTAAAGTTGAATATTATGTATTTCTAGCTGATACTTATTTACGTGCGCCCACATGCAGTGTAAAATAAATTATGATTATTATTTCTAACCTGCATCAGGGCCAGAAGAAATACTGCCTTTTTACAGCATTTACAGCAATTTTTATGTGTTTATTTTGAAGAGATAATTATTCTTCTTATGAATTATATTGAAAAATAATAATTTGTAGATACAAGTTACGAAAATCCTGCACGAGTAGAGCCGTTCACAGTATAGAACGTAACCCCAAAGTGGAGGATATGTTGCTTTCAAACTTTATTTACGTTTTATATTTTTATATTTTATTATTGACTTTTGAGTGAGATATGCTAAATTGTTTCTGTTTCATCTCCACTCAAGGGTCATGTCCATTTATTCCATTTCACTTAATATTAAGTTGTTTTAAAAATAAGTTGATCGCATGACTGGCATGGGAACTACAGCCAGTGAGCAGGCAGCCTGTCATCATGAATTTGAGTAGCTTTCTCGATATCTAGCGAAGCAGGCATAACGATGCGCTCTCCACGGGCCTACACCATTTCGTGCCAAATCATGAAGTTTTCAATAGTTTATGTAATTTAATGGAATCTTTGTTTTCTTATTCCAGGGAGTAAGACACCTAACATCCCAGTAATTTGTACACGATCGGGACGGAACTTACCGCATTCATTTTAGGCCTCGTGCTGCTTTTGCAATTTTAGAGTGTTCCTGCTTTAGTGGAGCAAAATATTCTGTAAGTGCTTCTTTGGAGGTTAAAGGGAATAAAATTGTGTCATCTGAAAGGTTCGACTTGAATTTTGTCGGCCACTTCTTGACAGTTTTGCTTATTTTTTATACTGATGATTCTTACTAATCGATGGTGTCGGAGGAGATCAAAACAGTTTCCAAGGGAGGGAGCAACCGTTTGGAGGAGGATTACAGCCCCCGCTAGACTAGACCTTATTGAATTTAATTCGATGTAATAATACAACTTGATGTTTGTTTAATTCACAGTATGCTGGCAACGAGTGCCAAGGTATTGTTGAATAAGGATATTGGTTCCTCAGGGTCGTTCGGCCAACGAGCATGGCAAATCCTCCAAGTGCAGTTGTTGTCTCCTTGTAGAATAAAAACTAATACTGACTGAATAACACCCTTACTTGTTGCATTGTGGAATATATGGGCTCCCCACACGACCATACGAAGCACTGTTTTCTTATTACGCCAACTTGTGACCATTTCGATCATACTTGCACACTAAGTTACACGTTGTGAAAATTGGCAAAAACCTTATATGCATTGCTACGACTAGAAATAAACAACACGTGGTAACTCATCACTTCTGTGATTTATTCAGTACACGATTACATTCCCGTCGGGAAATTCTTACATTGGGTGCTGCTTACGAACCCATCAGCTCGGGTAATACTGTGCAAAAGACACATAGTCATGTGAAATAATTTAAGTACAATTTAAGCCCTACCCAGGGGATGAAAGCACTGTGTAGGTGCGAGGGGTGGTGGAATCTGGAGCAGCTGAAATACGAAAAAGGTTCCGGTATGCTAAATTAACTATTGCTTTAAAATGATTAGTCCCGCATGGTAATGGCTACCCGAGAGTGTGAAACATGAGCCCCAATTTGACGTGGCACATCCCTTGCAAAGACGAACGACACTAACTTTCTCTGCGCAGCATGCCAGTCAGCTTGGCGGACTGGCGCCCCCCGCTACACTACTTCATTGCACACAACATATACAAATCGGACACGTACCCTGCATGCTGGTTGTCGCACATTGCTCCTAAAATTACCTTGTTAATATTATTCATTATACCAAAACATTGAACTGTGTGGATGATGTGGAGATGAAAGACATGTAAATAAAAATTACAGAAAATTACAAAAAGACACTTCGAAAACCCCGAGGGCCTTTGGGCTGCGAATACAGGTGTCTTTATTAGTTGCTTCCCCTTGCATGAACTTATGTAGACAATTTATGGCAGAAATTAAATAACAGAAATTTCACAGAGTCTATTTTCGGATTCCTGCACCATGCTCATATGATTGTGCACCCTCTACTCTGCACCTCCACTGCACTTTTGCTCTTGTAGCACACACACATACTGCATTACAGAACCTGGTGCGGCAGGTAAATGGGCTAAGGAGAAGTGGTCATGTGGGCACACGTCAATTGCCCCCCTCATGTGACCGCTTGTAGCCGTGCACTTCACTGATGACAGACACAACTCCATGTGTCTGGCCGTCATGGAAGTAGCAAGTAGGGACTTCTTGCCAGCCCCCTAGATTCTAGAACTTCTGGCTGCTGCTGCAGTTCCGCATGTTCTTAGCGTTGCCAGAGTGCTGCCATGCTTACACACGTATGGCATGTCATCGCTGTGCTGATTGACGAACCTAGTTCGAGTCGCACGATCCGCCATCATCACTGCCACTGCTGCTGCACTTGTGCGCAACCCCATGTTGCTGCTGGTAGCTAAACGGACTAGTGACTATTGGACTGTTAGAGTCAGCCTCGGGTTATTCCCCATCCGGTTTTGGCACCATTGCATCTCATGTCGTGCTGTCCTCGACAATTGGTGTCCTATTGATGGGCGTCCCGTCGTCTCCTGAGGGACCCCTCCCAGAGGCATCACCATTGGTTGTAGTTCCGGATCTCTTCGGGTTGCGCTGGTAGCCGCTGTGCCGTCGATCTCCACGGAGTTGGCCGTCAGATGCACCCTGACTGGCGGCAATGCTCTGGGCGACATCGTGTCTTGGGCACCCCTGCTCGTGATTCTGGGCAGGTACTGCCCCACCTTCTGTGTATTTTGTCCTCCCCTGGAGCTCGTACTCGACAGCACCATTGTGATACTCCAGGTCTCGTACGCCTTCTCCTTACGGTGCATGCATCTTCCCTCTTGCTTGCTGTGCACTGCTTCCAGCAGATCATGAGGTAGCATCCGCCTTTGGTTCGATGTGCCCTCCATCATTCAGGCCTATGTCATCCTGGCACCTTGGGTACGTGGCCTCGTCCGGCATCGGCGACATGGTGTCATCTGGTGGTGACCTCCTGCGGGAGGTGCCGCCCCACTCTCCTCTTCACCACCCTTACTGTGCGGGCTCGACAGGTGTTGTCGTGGGTTTTGTATTCACCGGACTCGTCGCCACGGACATCTCCGGGTGACAAGCATATGGAGTCTCGGTGATACTTGCTCGCCCTTCTGATCACACTGACCAGGTAGCTTGTTTGTCCTAGCCTTTTAATAACCTGGTGCGGGTCATCCATCGCGTGGTGAGTTCGAGCAGAAGTTTTGGTTGGTTTCCAACTTCGGATGTGCTTTAACATACACTAACAGCCCATGTTCGAGTGCGGTTGGTGTCTGGTTCCTCGTGGGGACCCACCCAGCCACATACCTCTCCTGCTTCTCTCTCTCTGATCTCTGTCTCTCTTCTTCCTCTTCCTTTTTCTTCTTGCAGTGCTGTCCTCCGTACCCTCGCTAGTGCTATTGTGTGGGCAGTTCTGTTCGCCGGGAAGTTTGATGTTTTCGCCCAACAGGATATCTGCAGCTGTCTGGCCTAATGCGGCATTCACATGCCAGCGGAGGGTGAAGAGGGCAGCAGGCAGGTGGTCTGCCCAGCTTGTGTGTACCTCACCCACACAGAGCCACAGTTGTTTCTTCAGGTCCTGGTTGTGGCGCTCCAAGGGGTTGGTTCTGGTTGATTATTTGGGGGGGTGGGGGGGGGGGGGGTACACCACCGTGCACTTTGCTTACCACTTTCATGCAATGAACTGTGTCTCATTGTCTGTTAGCATCTGCTTGTGGTAGCCCCAGTGGGGAAAAAATTCTTGCTCCAGTACTTGTATGATGTTGGTAACTCTTGCACTGCTTATTGCATAGTCCTCCACCCATCACGATAAGTTGTCAGTGACGACCAGGATAAACTTTTTCCCATTATAGGTATGGGTGTACAGCTCCATTAGTCCATGCTTATGGTCTGGAATGCTGGTTATGGTAGACGGGGCTATTGCTGCTGTACCCCATCTGTCCTGCATGATTTGAATGGTTGGCACATAACACATTTTTGCATGTATTTTCGTATGTCGTGCGAGAGTCGTGGCCAGAATAAATGCTGTCTGACGTTTCGGATTGTCTGTTGTGCACCTGGGTGCCCTGCTACATTACTTGTGTGTGTGTTACAATACTTTCAACCTACATGTTGCTGATACAAACAGACGCCATTTAGTGTTGTTTGCCATGCACGTTTCCAACCTCCCTTCCATCGCACGCCACTGTTACATGGTCTCTCTCGCACAATTCTCCTTTCTTTATCTCATTACCAGGCAGCTGCCTTGTGCCTCGACTATTTTTCTGTACAGTGTGTCTACAAGGATATCACCATCCATAGCTCGTACCTGGTTAACTTGCACCTCACGGAATAACTCGTGCTTGGTGGTGGGGAGAACTTCGCCCCATTCTGCTTCATCTGTAACCACTATGCTTGCATCGGGTGCGTGGGATAATGTATCTCCCAGTTGATTCTCCTTCCCGGGGACGTGATCTACCGTGAAATTATATGACTGTAGGAGCAATGCACACCTGGTGAGTTTATTGCGAGCTTCTTTCATCACATTTAGCCAAACGAGGCACCTGTTGTCTGTTCATAATGTGAAATGTTTGTATTCCAGGTAGAGCCAGCACTTTTTCACTGTCCAAACTACTGCCAACATTTCCTGCTCATTTACAACGTATCTGTGCTACTTGTCCCAATTTTGTGCTGGCGAAACCGATGAATTGCTACATGCCATCCTCCACACATTGATACAAAATGGCACCCAGGACCTCCTGACTGGCGTCCGTCTGCAAGCAAAGGTGTTTGGCTAGCTCATAACATGCTAGTTTGGGTCAAGAACCGACACTTTTCTTTATAGCTTGGATTGAATTTTCTTCTGTGTCTCCCCACATAAACTGCTTCTGGGGCGAAAGTAGATCCATGAGAGGGGCGGTAATTACTGCGAAATCTTGAATGAACTCCCTCAACAAATTAACTAAGCCAAAAATCTTGCAGAGCTGTTTGTGGATGCATGGTGCCGGGTGGTTCTCTATTAAGTTCAACTGTTCTGTATTAGACATGTTTCCGTCCTTGTCTACAATGTGCCCTGGAAATTCCAAATTGCTGTTACCCAAATGGCATTTATTCGTGGCACAGATAAGTCCATTGATTGCGAACCTCTCTAGTACCATGGGGACATTATGTATGTGCTCCTCCCAACTGCTCGACCAAATAATCACATCATCCAGGAACACTAGCATAAAGTCGCTGATAACACCATCCAGCATATGGACCATCATTGACTGAAAGGTAGCGGGTGCTCCTTTGAGGCCAATAGGCATAGCGCAAAAAAGGAATTACTGCCCATCAGGTGTCGTGAATGCGGTTTTCTCCCTGTCTTCCTGTTTGACGGGAATTTCCCAATATCTGCTTCTGAGGTCTAGTGACATCAATACCGTTGCCTTGCCGAGTGTTGTGAGCACGTCTTTTACGCTGATATAAAGTGGCAGATAGTTACATGTGACTAGGTTGATCGGACGGAAACCCATACAGAAACACCAACTCCCATCTTTCTTAGGCACTAAAGTGATTGCCGAGTTATATTTACTGTGTGTAGGCTCGATAACAACACCTGCTTGCTCACGAATTATTTGGGTTTGATGTGGCATGTAACTACACAGTCCTGCTTATACCGGCTCTTCTTGCATTAATGGTATTTCATGTTAGGCTACAGTCGTTCTTCTGAGTGCATCGGTTTTGGCAAAAACCTCCCTCCTCTCACATAGTATATGCTGGAATGTCGCTTGGTGTTGTTGCGGGATCTCATCATCAAATTCCTCTAATGATACCGGGGTAAATCACTAGCAACTGCCCTCTCTACAGTGTACACTGTTCGCCGCTCTTTTGCACCGAAATGAATTCTCCAAGCCACTTGTTCTACTATGGGATTCTGTTCCTGTAACCAAGGCACACCTAATATTGCATCCTCCTTAACCTCTGCAGTTACAATTGCACTCTTTATCGTCTCTAGATCCCTGACTTTTACTGTTACAGTTGCTTGGCCCAGTGCTTCGTTAATGACCTGGCCAGTAGCAAGCATAATTACGTGATTGCTAGATGTTATGTGACTGGTTTCCCATAACGTTCCCGCACAAAGTTGTATGATGCAGCCATATCAGTTAGTGCGTGACAGGGTTAACCGTTTATACTCACGAGGATGGGAATAAATTTTACCTGACACCCACTCACCTGCTGAATGAATGCCTGCTGCTGTGTTTTGCCGGTTTTTGTTGACGTGACCAGGGCATATAGCATTGTCAGGAAACTGTGTGGGCAAGCACTGCTTGCTTTGCTTGCCCTAACAAGATGCTAATGACTACCAAACACACACAAGTTCTTTGAAAAATGATCACTATATTTTATAATCAATGCTACAAACCTTATGCTCAAACCAAATACAAAAGGAATACTTAAATGTATTGAGCAATACTACATATACTACATTAAACCAGGTACATTGATTGAGATCTGTCTTAAAAGGACACCTTATGATTTGCAATTTTTTTAAAAAATAGACAGTGACATGGTATTCACGGACATTCTTTTTTAATAGGCTGATATTAAAAAAATTAAATTTTGAACAAAACAGACTTAAAAGTTTTTTCTCACGGAGATTCCCTTTTAAAAGGCTGATATTTTTAAAAACAAATATTAAACACAAATGGCCTTAAAAGTTTGAAATATATAAAAACCCTATAATGCGACTATTCTTTTATAAATGAAAATTCTCAAGGCAAATTTTAGTGACAATTGTATTGACATTGCAAGGCACATGAAAACTTTACAACCTGGGTTTTTTCACCAAACCAAATTCCTAGATTTCCCATTTGCATTAAGAAATTACAGGCTGTAAAACAAAGCGACTCCCCAACAGCCTCAATTTTACCATTTCTTAAAATGTATGTTTTTACTAAATATTCCACAATAGTTTACGCACTTTACAAATACTCATACTTGAAATAAAAAATTATGCCTTTCTTTCATGAAAAAGCCATGTGATATTATTAACTTTAACTGATTTAAAATTTAACAGTGTTACAATTTGTTCGGTTTAACTTCAAAATCCAGGTATAAGGACAAAATTACTACTGCAAGAAATTTTGTATGACAACTGTACACTTCTACATACTGGTCTTAAGAGCCCTACATTTTCATGTTTTTATACTTATTTCAGAAATGGTCTCGTCCCCAGCAGCCACCAGTCTCTGCTGACCCAAGCTGCTGCTGGGACATAATACTGATTGAAAACTAGAGGTTAAGCTGTGAGAGGGGTGACATTGTTACCCTAACCAATCAAAATAAATGGCAAGTTCCATAAGTAGTGTAATTCTCAGAATTTGTGAGTGAAACGCCATCAATTTTATTTAAAATTACGACGTGCACTTCCTGTGCAAGCGAACTTCGCGTATTCGTTACAGTTCGTAGATTTCACACTATTATATAGAACACACAGTAAGTAATAATTAATTTACAATTATAATAAGTCTTTCATATGTAACTCTTGTTTTTGCATTCTGAACTTAGCAAGCCGGTGGGCTGGCAGCTGATGCAATAGGGAAATGTCGAGGCAAAAGTAGTCAACTAGGGACATGTAGATGGGCTGGTATTTTCCATGCAAAAATGAGACATTACCGTCTCATCCAACGCCCCTGAAGAACACCATCTCCGAAGAAATCGGGGGTGAGCAGCCAGGAGTCCATCCAAAACGGCCAGTCTTCGGTCGACCCCCGACAAACCACCACTCCAACCTCGCCAATCACAGGATGCTCTCCTCCAGCTTCCAATGCTCGGAACAAAAGGAGTCACATGTCACCATTTCGCTGTTTCAAAATCCATTCATCACAGCTTACAAGTAGCAACGAACTCCACTATCGTCCATCTCATGAGAACCAATATTCGAGACTCACTACCATGGACTCGATCCCTAATCTTGTGTCCCTATCCTTAATTCTTATACCCAGATGTTGAGGCTAAACCATCACAACTTCTCTTTCAACAAACCAAAACAACACCTTACAATCTCAATGGAGATGTAACCATTATAATAATGAGCATGAAATGAGAGTAATGTGACGCTGGGAGCCAGAACAAAAAAAAATCTTTAAAAACAATTCTCATAAAAATTCCTTACACAAAATACCTTAATTCTAACTAATTGAACAACACCCTATTTTACACCACCTAATTACTAAAAACTACAAGATAAAAAGATTCTTGTCCAATTCAGCAATTGAAATTAACTTAATTTGAGAAAAATGTGCTTTAGCAACACTCCTAGGGTGTTTTATATCCTCAAACATCACCATGACTGGTGTTAAAAATTTACGAATAACAAACGACCCAACATATTTGGGCGCCAATTTTGCTCTGAAATTAGAGACTTTGCTATTTAGGTAGTGAGTTTCTAACATCACTTGGTAGCTTACCTTAGCTGACACAGCACCTTAATTTTTATTGCACCCTGCAGCAAATTTACACTATAGGGCATGCCTTTTCTACACAGGTACAGAAGAACATAGCCCACCGATGAGAAAATGTGAGGGCCAATGAACAACAAATACAGAAAAAACGTTGGAAAATGCAGAAGTATACAGCCCACCAGCGATGACAAATATTAATATATACAGAAAGAAATTATCACACAGGCAGAGAACCATACAGACACCAATGAAATATGTATTGTTCGAAGCCCCTAACAAGGAAAAAAAATGCATCGCCCGAAGCTCCTAACAAGGACTGATGCTGAAAATTATTAACACACAGAAGAAACCGCTCCACTTGCTCCACCTGCTCCATCGCTCCACCTCCGCCTCCACCTACAGATGCTCCGTAAAGGTACAGGAGTACATAACCCAAAAAAGATGTAAAATTCCAGGACCAGTGCTGAGAAATATTAACACACAGAAGAAACTGCTCAGCACAGGCACAGAAAAAAATGCCTATGCGCTCCACCTCTGCCTCCTCTTCCTCATCCTCGCCTCCTCCTCCCCCATCTATACATGCTCCACACAGGTACATAAGTACGTAGCCCCCCAAAAAATACGCAAAAATATCAGGACCAACACTGGAAAAAAATATTAACACAGAAAAAAATATTTGCCCACACAGGTATGCAGCTCACCAAAGAAAAACAATCACAGGATCAACAAAGAAAAAAATTAATTAATACAGAAAAAAATCCCGCACAGTACTATACAGACACCATCGAGGAAACATAAGTAAACATAGAAACCGAGAAACATACAGGCATCAACAGCGAAAAAACATCCTCTAGGCAAATGGTTCGAAGAACCAGTGAGAACAAAATATTACCCAAGTACCGTTACCTGCAAAAAATAAGTAGTAAAAAAAGGAATAAAGATTTAAAACCACAAAAACAAAACAGCCATTTGGGAAATTGGAAATTAAATCGACTGCCACAGAAGCACAAAAAACAAGTTACAAATATAGTGCCATATCCAGAAGTTTTTTGCAGGCATTATATAGCGAGAGCAAATATGATAAGCACATCTCACATTGTAGCACGTCAGATCAGTCCGTTGTGATGAACACATTTATTTCATTGAGGGAGAAGGGGGAGTGAAATGGCTTCAGATTTGACACCCCCCGAAATGAGGAACTGTTCTTGCATTCCGACCTCATTCACCTTCTCCCAGGAACCAACACACATTTTATAGCATGTGACCCACTTTCCAACTACGTCATCGATGTGTATGGCTGATCGAGTGGTAGCTACATAGCAAGGCAAGCAATCAGTGGACCTGGTGTATCGCTATATGCAGATGTAAGTGAAATGCATGTTCTAATAGTTGTGTGTGTATATATTTTTATGTCGCATTGTATCCATACAGTAGCGTGTGTATGCCATCATAGTGTATCCGCCGCTTGTCATCTGTCCATGTCAGGGCCAATTTATTTATACATTATGAAAATAATTCATGTTTGTGTAATCGTACAGTGTGGACATTAACTCGCATCATATAGTGCTGTTCCAGAACTGAAAGAAAATATTGGAGTGTAATTTAATTTTTTTACTGCACATGACTGAATGTCTTTCGCTCGTTTAGTGATTTTGCCCCAACATTTGTATGTGTACAGTTTTGCCCGTAGCCCCACGAATTCTGCCATGAAGCCCCCTCCCTCCCGCACTCGTCCTTGAACTTGCTGCCAACTCTCTGGTTTATGTCCCAGTAGTAAGGGTGTTTGGAGGGGTAGGCGCTGGTGTCAGACTGGTTTTTAAATTTGTTATCTCTGGCTAAATTTTGGTAAAAGTCTGGAGTTCGAATCTGCAACAAGAACGAGCCGGTGTCGGTATACAAGAGTTCAAGGTCATTTCCGTGCCAGGCCTTCATCACATCATAATGGAAATTATACATTAAAATTTTCGATAATTCGAGGACAGTGAACCCAGCAAAGAGAATGAATTCGTGCTGTAGATGGAGGAAGGAAAGAATTTCATTATAAATTGTTCGGTCCAAGAATGACGGTGTTGCCATCAGTTTTTTAAGTTGCTTTTCACTGCACACTAGCTCCATTTTCTGGCATTTTCTTTTATTTTATATACTTTTCCGAATGTTGCGTTATTCGCCAATTTAAAGAATTCTTTTTCGATATTGTTATGAGCAGCTTGACATTTTGTGGTGTTGAGCTCGATGTAGGGCTTTAGCCAAGGACTTTGTTCGAATTCAAGTACACTACGAATTTTCGTAAGCTTTAATCCATGTTCGAGAGCCTGTTTCATGTTGCGGTAGTGGACGATGTAATTTTTCTTATTTTCTAATGTTATTAATTTCGCATATTTGGAGCCTGGGGTACACTGGTTAACGGGGAAAAAAACGGCAAATCACTACGATCCTCATGCTCTCGTACTTTGTCAGTGAGATGTCCAACTATCTTCTTCTCCACAGATGCCAGAAATGTACAAATATCTTTTGTGGACTCACTCACATTTTTGGCTATGCACGTCATTAGATTGGCCCTAAATGCAATTTACACTGCAACGAACACGTGAGGGGTTGACTGACCAGGGCCGACTACGATTCTCGGTCGTGAAGGGCGAATGGGACCTGAACAGGGGCTGAGGGCTGCTGGTAAGCTACGTTGAGTTGCGGATGTTTGACAGGGAGAGGCACTGAACCACTGCACTTTGCCATGTGCTCTCTTAATTTATCCGCGTTCATAAAATCCTTGCCACATTAGTTACAATTATATGTTATTTTGTTAGGGTTAAAATGACAACTAGTTTCGTGTCTCCATGCCGTGCCCATTTGTGTAAAAGCAGCATTACAGAATTTACAGTGGACTGTTGCTCCCTGCCTTATTTCGCCTGTACAGCTGCGCGAATGTTTATCCATGTTATCCTTTCGGTGGATGGTGGTACCACACCACTCGAAACTTTGAGATTCGGCCCTGAACGGATTGTGTATACAACTAGCTTTGTGTCTCAGCCCATTTTTGCGGAGACTAAAGTTCTTCCCACAAAACCCGCATGAAAACAAAAATGGAGGCGACACCATCCCTAACCCAGCAGGAGATGGAACGACAGATGCAGATGATGGAATACAATGGTCGGCCATTGTTCGCCTCACTCGTGTAGAACCTGCAACACGAATACAGCTGTATTAGTTGTTTTGTGTAATACAAGTAATATATAGTGACATTTCTAGAAAGGGAACAATTTATGCGGTAAAAAATATTATGTCTTCAGTTATATGCATAACCTACGCGTAAATCAGTAATAACAGTTATATGCAGAAACTACGCGTAAATCATGAGTGATAAAATTTCCTTCCAAAATATTGATATACTCACAAAATTCAATAGGCATGCACACAATATACATGCATTAAATAATAAATATGTGCACATGGGTAAACCAGAAATATGATTTCAACATAGTAATAATCACCAGGATATGTTAAAAATATAAGTAAGATACTATCATACCTTGTTACTTATCACTCATTAGGAAATGCATAGTTCCATGTTTAGCTTCTTAAAGCTCCTTAGTGGTGAATTTCTATTAGTAACACACCTCATTGATTGAATTACTTTTTACTTTCTCAGTCATAAGAGCATTTAAAGTTGCTGTTGACAGAGATACTCTAAATTCCGTTTGATTGCGGCGGACACTGCTGAAAATTCTCTCTGTTGAAGAATTGCTAGCTTGGCATTTCAACCTGTTTTATTTTTGTAATTGCCAAGTTAACTTTGTTGGAATTCCCTTTATTATATTTTGAGGGAAAAAAGGAAACAGCGACGGGTTGGGGGCTTTAGTTTAACTTATTTCGTGGGACGGCATTGTTTTAATGTTCTTACGAGTGTGTGGCATTTCGAGTTGCATACTGTTTTGATGGAGCAATGGAAAATTTTGCTTCGAAATTTTGTTTGAAAGATGGTGCAGACGATGAACGATGACGAAGGACATCTCCCGTCGGAAATCGAGCTGCAGCGTGACATAGTAACAAGCCACCACACTACACTGGTGAGACTGGCCCTCGACAAGAATTAATACTATGGTCTCTTTTCCCCCTACAACTGTAATTACTGCCATGTGGTGCCCGGGGCTGACACTCGGCTTCTCGCGTTTGGGTGATTACTACTTACATTCTCGATAGTTTCTCTAATGTCGTGCCCTACGTTCCTAGGTACTTGGGCTCGTTGTGGGGTTCCCAAACTTCAGCATTCTCTGATCATGTGCCTAAAACGTCCGCAATTAAAACATCTAATATTACAGTTATTACCTTGTTCTTGTCTGTAACTCATGTTCTTGGGAGAAACACCTGCTTCCGATAAACTCTTTCTGCTGTTACTGCTATCAATCGAACCACGGTAATATGAGTTATAACCTCTTCCAAAACCTCTGTTAATGGAAGTATTTTCACCTCTTCTCGTGTTACCTCATGTCACACTTGTTTGCTGGGAGACTAAGTTATGCACCTTTCTCCTCCTCTGAGGATCATCAAATTTTGTTTTGCGTTCCTGATGCGCCTCTGTAACCTCTGCCGCTATAGCCATGCGTTCAGCTTCGTCCATGGTATGTGGTACCTTATATCTTAACTGCTGACCTTCGTTACCTTGTAACCCGTTAGTGAAAGCTGCTAATAACCTCTTTTCAGCCTCCTGATTCAAAATGTCCTGTTTCTCAGGCTCATCGAAACACTGGACTGTTTTCTTACATAATTTACGACACCTATCTGCAAATGTCTGCACATCCTCATTATGTTTCTGCCTAACATTGTGCAGCATGTAATCATGAAATTGCAACGGCTGGTTTTCCTTTAATCTGTCGTTAAACTCATCTTTCAACATTTTAAATGTTATGCCCCTTCTTAATCTAGGACATGTCGCAACAAAACGCTACACTAAACCTTTCAATTTCATTTTTGCTAATTTTACTTTGTCCTTATCTGAAAGATTTCCTAGGCTTGCTGCACTTGCTATGCTTTCTAGAAAGTTGTGTACCGGCAACGAACCTTTGTCGTAAGTCCATTTTTATACTAATGAAATAACTGCCAAATTTTTAACTTGAGCTTGTGCTGGTATCGCGTGGGCTAGTTGACGACGTCTTTCGTCCTCCATGTCAACAAAAAGGTGCTACTATAACTTATTAAATTTTATTCATTCAATTTCGAAAGAGGAATCCAAGTCTTGCAATCGTGAGTCCGTTTCTTCGGAGTATCGTAATGAGTACTACTACTTGTAGGTTTAGTTTCATGAATCGTGTTCAAATTCTCTCTCGTAGGAATGGCAATATGTTCCGCAGGTGAAGAACTTGTAGACGCTTGCTCGCGTTTTACGTTCGCGTCTTGCGAAGTCGAAGGCTCTGCGTTCGCAACTAGGTCAGGCCTTTCTATACCGAAATCTGGATAAACACAACCTCGAGGCATGAACCTCTTCACTATACAAATTTCAATTTTGACACTACTAGTCCAGAAGAATTTTCGTACTCATATACTTTATATGCCGGTGTCGGAAAAGATCTCTTTGGTTTTCCCTTGAAAGCTTTTTCCAGTCCTGAACCTGTAGTTAATACATTCAACTTAGCACGAAATGGTTCTACTTGAGACAAGTCAAAAGATGTGTGCTCTTGAAAAAAAATCTGTATCAATTTATTTGAATATTCTTCTAAATCCTTCAGTGACTCAGTACTACTAGTTAAAACTACGTAGATTGTCAAATCTGTAAACTCAACTACTTTCCCTTCTTGCCTCTGAAAAAATAATAAGCGTCTTAGCATAACACTTTAGTGCTTTTGCAAAATACAGCAAAGAAGTGGAGCTGAATCCAGATAATTTCTGCGATATTCTACTCTAACCCAGATGTGCGGTGTTATATCTTCCAAATCTACGTGACAATCAACATTACCAGTTACTCTGTTGTTCATAGGTCCATGGACATACTCAACATTAAAACGACATGACTTCCTACAGTACACATGTTCGTTATAATCCCGCAAATCACCTCTTTCACAAACTATCGTATTATATTCGTCAACTGAATTGCGCACTATCCTAAATGCTTCAGGACACGTTAAAAAGTCCCACTCAGCAATATTGCTCAGCTCAATTACTGCTTCACTATTAGCAATCATAACACAACGTGCGATTATAATAAAACAACTGAATTTCAATTCGTCGGAGGAAAACTAAAACTGTTTTCAACGACGTAACACCTATCACCTAACTCCTACAACCCTTCGAAGTGGGTTCAGTTACAGCCGTCTGTAGTAACTTATTCCAATACGTGCCACCTTGTATACCCGAGTGGTTAGGCTGGCACAACCTCTCAATAAGATAATCTCAAGTTGATTACATTTTTAATTAAATCAGCAATGAAATAGTGTTTAACATTTTTAATTGTAACCGTCTACTTACTTGCGATGTGCGGAGACGACATGGGATTGTTCATAAAAGACAAATGGAATTCGTTAAGAATAAACAATATACCATCTGGTGGAAGGATAACTGGATATTCTTGACAGCGCTCAGCTCAGCAGGCGAGTCGTCCCAGGCGGTGATGTGCAGTCTCTGGTGTCCTCTGCTGAAGTCTCTCGTCTTCAGGCCGTGCATGGCATAATAAAGCAACATGAGTGTAGTGGGGAGAAGTCTCCCTCCACCAAGAAGTCGCGGATGATCAGTCTCTCACTAATGAGAGGTCATGGCGAGAAGAGTCGTCAACCAATGAGAGAGCATGGTTAAGGCGTTAGCCAATGAACTGGAACTTTGCACACGGCCCCAAAGTGTGGTATTGAAATCATGTGACGAGGAAATAACTCGTGATACAGCACGTGATTCCAGGAGTCATGGGACTAAAATATCGTGAAAAACAGGACGTATTTCCCGTCAAAAGTGGTTAGCAATCGCAGTCACGTGGTGCTGAAATCACCGCAGGCAGTATTAGAGCGGATACATCTTCCTGTCGCAGGCACCGCAGAACCTGATAAGTTGCGAAAATACTTCACTAAAATGTTCTCTCTCTGAACTGGAAAACTAGCGGAGTGCCCGCGGCACTACAATAGATTACAACATTCCTTACATTTTTTCTTATTTCAATAGACGGCAAGGAAAAACAAACGTATTATTTAACTATGAAAATAATCTTTAAATAATAATTCATATTAGATTCTCCCAGTAAAAAAATTTCAAACACATTCAAGATTATTTGATAAAATTTGTTGGAAGGAAAAATTTGATGGTCGTATATTGTTTTCAAATTGTATTGTCAAATATAGTTGAAGGCGAAAATTTGACATGTGACAGGGGCTTATTCAAAGACGTTCTTCACTGTTGACCATGTGATTTTGCCAGTTGTATTGACGTACGATGTTGGGTACAACTCATTGTGGTAGTTCACAAAAGTTGTGAGTAACCATGAACTGACTGTATAGACTAGTGGCACAATGTTTGTCGTATCTGCCCTTGAGCTCTTACTTGTTAGCATCAACACATCAGGATTGCCGGTGGTTTGTTCCAATCTCGAGATAGAGGTGTTACAATAAAGTTATTATTACTTTATTCGTAAAACGCTCACCGCGGTGTCAGTCAGCTGCCATGACAAGTAAACTATCGCGAAACATGAATTTACCTTCCCACGCCCTGAGTTATCGAATATTGTAACTTTGCTATTAATTGAAAATGAGTAAGTGAAGAGACTTGGGCGGCTCTTAACAGTGTGGTCTTGAGAGCCGATGAGGGTGATGAGGTGAGTATGGAGCAGCGCCGCAATGAAGGTGGGGAGCGGGAGATCCACGAGAAAACCCGCCGACCAGCGGCATCGTGCGGCACGATATCCCACATGCGAAAATCCGGAGTGACCCGGCCGGGGATTGAGACCGGTTAGCCTAGGTGGGAGGCGAGCAGGCTAACCTCTCAGCCACCGGAGCCCCTTAATTGATAATGAAAGGTTAAATTATTCCGTTAATATTTAAACATACTGTGTTAAAAATACTTCTTAGATCCTCACTTGGAGTATTACATTTTCAAAATAAAACAGTTTTTTTTAAATACGATGTCAAGGACTTTTTAAAAATTGAATAGTTTCGCTTTATACAAATTTATATTAAGGTAGTGGGTTAAAAAATTGTATGCAATGTTTTTTGTTCTAATGCATCTAATTAAAATACGAAAAATATTCTATAAAAATATAAAATACTTTGAAGTTTACTTAACGTAAAGTGTAGCATATTGGGGAAGAAAGTCGATGGTTTTACTTATGCAAGCTAGCCTTAGGCTAAAGAAAGCCTTGATAGAAGTTGATACAAATCTACATATTTTTGAAAGCGAATATTGAAAAACAGAAAAACTGTAATCCTGGATAGTATCTTTGCTAACTTTGTTAGTGAGTATTTTGCCAGCGTGATACATTACTATCGAAATATTTCTTACGCAGTCAATTTGCATGTTTGAGTGCGGAGTAACATAAAACTCATCATTGTAAAAAACTGATTATCACGTAAAATATTTGTTTACAAAGTCAGCAGAAGCTGTTATTCACGCGATTGACATTTCTTGATGTGTTCAGCGTTAATTTATGTGTCATTACCTCTTAAATAAGCTGAAATAGACCGGAAAAACAACCTCATACTGACTATTGATTTTCAGATATTTTTACATGTTGCTGGTAGGCGTCGCGCGGGCAGGCGCGATAAGAAGAGGCGAAAGTAATTATGCGACGGCCAATAGTGAAGAAGGGAAGCCAGCGACTACGAGTGTCAATGTTTTGAAGGCAGTAGTTGGCATGCTGGACCATTGGGCTAAATGCGTCAGTGAATTACATTATAAACGTTGGAAACTGACTGAATTCATGTTAATAATGGGCATGAGTTACTTTACCTTTAATCGAGAGAGACATTAAGAAGGATGCTAGTTAGAGTTGAAATATTCACCAAATATTGCGCTCACTGTTAAATAAAAAGAGTAAAAGTGGATATAAATAGTTTGATGTTGTACACTTCTCGTCACAAAAAATGAGCGATCTTGTGTAGCTGAAAATATTTCTAAGTCCCCTTCGGGTATGTTGGACAGGCTGCCCCCTCCCAAGTCACAGGCCCGTGCCGCGGAGTGGGCGAGGCTAAGAGCTGCAGCAACACAAGGCTTTGGAGGAAAAAGGATACAAAACTCGAATAATAGTTCTGTCAGCTCAGTTTTGTCCGAATATATTCCAACACATTACATGTAATGCAGTTAAAGTAAATTAGCGGTGAAACCTTCGGAATTATGAACTAGCCTGTATCAGATCTGTGAAACAAATAGTAAATTATAAATTTGAACACACCACACTGGACCACTGGGAAAACTTATTTCCAAATCATGCATCATTGTAAATGTGAAGGGAGGTGTTACGTTATAATTCCCCCTACCAACACACACGATATCTTTGAAAACATAAAGCGATAATCACTAAAAACATTAAACAATACATCATGTGGAATAATGTTTTCATATGTATGATAATTAGAGGCCATGAGATGTCTCGAAATGAATAGCCTGTAGTCTAGACTTCACAGTCCAATGAATACCCGATCAACTACTGCATATTCACTGTTAGTTTCTCCAGTAAGTGGTCAATATTACTCTAAAACATACAGCACGTGATCCCTAAACGTCTTTCCTCGCCAGTTTCGTATTTACTTCGCACATTCCTGAGTGAGCCTTGTTAACTGCAATCCAATGCAAAGGTAGATTAGGTGTATAAGTGTGTAAAGTTTAGCTTGTCCTCAAAATAATCCGCGCAGTTTTCCTGTTCCTTCTTTGTTCCGTTCATAAAGTAACGGCCTATTTACATGCACCGACATGTCTTAACCAAATTTGGATTACAGTGACCAAATTTAGATTACAGTAAATAGTTATTGATTATTAAAGTGTTAGAACACGAATTTACTACAGAATTATCTGCGGGATTGATTATAGTCTCTTGAAAAGTCTACGGTTATTTAAAAATTCTCAAAATATTCACCTTTTAAAACATAATAACATATAGAATACATGCAACGAGCTACTAGATATATTTCGAAGGAAACTATTTGCATTAATGTGAGCACTTATAGATGCCTGTCGCATTATATATGGATGTATGCACCCAAATGTCAATAAAGATTACGTATTAAGTCGTAACTGTTTTTATTTTCATTTATACACGAACTGAAGTATAAATAAAATTGCTTGCATGTTTCATGTGTGTTATAGCACCATTACGAAAAGTGTTAAGAGCTCCCTTTGGTGCGAACAATCTATAGCACCGTTACATCTAAGCTCGACAGTTCAACTCGACGTATTGTATCATGATGTGGTTTCTCACCAAACTGCCTCCATTGGCGATTCGTGCTAGTAATGGTAAGTAACCCAATTTGAAATACTTGGTGGCTGGCAGACACCACACCGATCACTGATTGGTGGCTACATGTGTAAGTGTTCTTTCTAGCAATTGGCCTCTCAGTGTTTCGCGCCATGTTATGCGAATGCTAGCCATTGTGGCGTACACAAGTAACATTTGTTTGATAATATTTCACATTGTGATCACAAACATGATTCGCCAACATTATATACATATATTTTTATAAATCGTTGTCAGTCCCACAACTACAAAATAAGCAAAATATATACCAATTTGATACTTACGTTATCTTGGACTGTCTTACACACGAAACATTCATGCATATAAATATTTACTAAATGAATGTTTCTTTAAGAATTACCTTCCTTGCGGGATAAGGTATTGCAGTTTCTAAGTTTGAGTCCAAATTGGTTGACCAAAAAACGAAAATTTAACCGGTGGAAGACCGTATTCAGTGCCTGTACCAAATAGGTACACAAATAGAGATAGAGAATTGCATTTTCTTTATAACACATCTACCAACATCTGACTTTGAAGTCCCCGCACTTTGACTTCATGCCTACCAAAATCGTAGAGGTTATAATGACGTAAAGGGCTCAGGGAGTAGAGGTACGTTTTAAATATTAGTAATATGACATGCAGTCAAATGAAAAGTTACTGAGCCAGAGTTCTAAAATGTCGTACAGGAAGGTCCATCCTGATCCACTCAAGTTCTATTTCGCAGTGGTTGTTTAAAAATATTTAATCATTTACCACCAATCTGTTCTACTTTCTAACCCTTTCTTCTCCGTTTATTAGATTTGGTAGTGTAGTCAGAAAATGAATAAATTCACAATAACAATTTAATTTGTAATGTTGTGAGTAGTATATAAAAATTACTTTGGCGCAAAGGGATGGGGGATAGGAGCGGAGGAACCACTCGCCATCATATTGGAATGTACCTTTTTTCCTTCAAAATTTCCATGTTTTCCTCAAAATGAATTAAATGTCCCTAAAAATTTAGATGTTCAGTAAAAACGTGCCTTTTTCCCCTAAAAAAATTCCTATTTTCCCAGGCAGATCAGTGACCCTGGATAGAGCAGTGAGAAGGATCAGCGACCCAGGGTCAAGGATCAACGACCTCGGTGACCGGGATCAGAGACCCCAGGAGCAGAAGAGCAGGGCCAGGACCTTTGCCCTTGACCTTCGACATTTAACCCAAAAAATAAAATAAAAAAGATTAAAAAATTGACAAAATTCCAAAAAAAATTTTAAATCCCAAATAGTATATTATTTCAAGTACTAAAAAAATATTTCAAAAATATTTATAAAACGTATTTTAAAAATTGTTGAATATGTATCATCAACAATTTATTAAAAATTATTTTTAAAACTTTAAAAATTCACTAAGAATTGTATTATCAAAAATGTATTCGAAATAATTTTTAAAATCTATAAAATATTATTATTAAAATTAATTAAATTATTATTAAAAATCATTTAAAATAATGTATTAAAAATTAACTTTCCAGAGGTAACCCCTCACCCATACACATCCACCATCTTGGTAGGTGCAAGGGGTTGACCATCTTGATAGGTGACCACCATGTTGGTAGGCGACCACCAGCATGGTAGATATCACCTGTCCACCATATTGAATGCAGGTAACCATGACCTCAAACCCATGACCTTTAATGACCTTGAAAACAAAAACTCGATAAAAATACATAAAAGTCAACAAGCATAATTCATTACAAACAACCACTTCCAGTACTGGATGAAGGTACCATCGTCCTTGATCCCATGACCTTGAATTATCTTGAAAACCAAATCTCGAGAAGAAATACATTAAAGTCAACAAGCATAATACAACTACTACCACCATAGTAAATTCAGGTGACCTGACTGTGACCCCTTGATCTAAAATTACCTTGAAAACAAAAACTAGAGAAAAATACATCAAAGTCAGCAAGCACATTTCATTAGTAACTACTACCACCATATTAGATGCAGACTACCTTGACCTTGAAGACAAAAACTCGCAATAAAATACATTAAAGTCATCAAGCATATTACATTATAGACTGCTAACATATTTGGTGCAGACTACCTTAATCTTGACCCCATAACCATGAATGAACTTGAAAACCAAAACTCGATAAAAATAAATAAAAGTCTACAAGCACACTACAATAGTAACAACCTAACATCTTCCACCATAATAGATGTAGACTATGTTGACCTTAACCCGACCTTAACCCCATGATTTTGAATGATCTTTAAAAAAACACTCTTTATAAAATACATAAAAGTCAGCAAGCATAATACATTACACTATGACCACCTTATTAGACGCAGGCAACCTCGACCTTGACCCCATTACATTGAATGACCTTGAAAACAAAATCTCTACAAGAAATACATGAAAGTCAACAAGCATATTACATCCCTAACTACTATGACCATATTAGATGTAGGTGAACTTAACCTTGACCTTATGACTTCGAATGACTTTGAAAACAAAAACGCGAGTAAAATACATAAAAGTCAACAAAAATATTACATTACTAACAACTACCACCTATTAGATGCAGGTGACCTGAACCGTTGCCCCATCACGTTGAATGACTTGAAAAATACAAACTAGAGAAAATATACATAAAAGTCGGCAATCATATTACTTTACAAACTATTACTATCGTTTTAGCTACAGACAACCTTGACCTTGGTCCCATAACCTCGAAAACAAAAATTCGAGAAAAAATACATGCTTTAGAATTCTTGTATGTATAGTTGTATCCTTTTCAATCCACTGAAGTTATCACTGCCAAATGTACGTCTTAGATGCAACTCGAGCCCTCGAACAAGGCGATTTGGCCATTATACGTTATGTCTTCTGGTAGGCACAGTTGCCTGCAATTTTTTATGTGGCGAATTTATAGCTGCCATATTCATATGTATCACTCGTGGTATCGAACAAGGCGATATATATGGACTACCATACCACAAGCCTTCATTATTCTTTGGATAAACCTGTTACTGATGCCAGAATTGTTGGCAAACCTATCAGCTACTTTGTTGATCGGTATGATTAACACTCATGCCTATTTAGCCTCGCGGTCATAACACCTGCTCATAATTTTTTACTTCTTCCCTTTCTCTTCCATAAATAGCCTTTTTTATATATCCCTAAATATTCACTGACGTCTATTGAAAACGAAATCTGCAGTTAAACTGCATGTGATGGGGTAATGTTTCTAGGTCGGGTGCTACAAAGCCAGAGCCGCGTACGTAGTTGTTCCACCTATCCCCAACAAACCCCCGCTCCCACGTTCAGGCAAGTGCCACAACGTCTGGCGCAGACAGTAGCGTGCTTCTTGAACGCTGACCCGGACCTGCTCGAGCGAGTGTATACATGTCTGCTCCGTAACTAGGCCAAACAATCCTATAGGTCATTTGGAAAGCTTTCAGTCATTCTCGTACAAATATCCCTGCAACTGGGCGTGCAGTGTCGTCTCATTTCGAAATATTTTCCGCGCCTAAATATTAGAGATAATTTACCTGCATTATGTTCAGTTCATGACATAGCAAAGTCATGTTTTTGGCTATTTTTTTTAACTGGTTTCTTCAGCTACATTGTTTTTATTCCTTTTAATAACATTTTCTTTAAAGTAAGCGCTTTTAGACAGACATAACCGTTTAAAGCGTAGCGCTAATATTAACATACGTAAAAACATCTGACTTTAGCATGTTAGTACATATTTGTTGTTACAATGTCATTGCGTATGTAAGACATAACAACTATAATCGGATAGCGAATGTTAAGCATTCCCGGGGCCGTGGTGGTGTAGTGGTTAGACAAATCTCCTCCCACCTTGGAGAACCGGGTCCGATTCCTTACGAGGTCACCTCCGGATTTTCGCATGTGGGAATCGTGTAGGACGATGCCGCTGGTCGGTGGGTTTTCTCACTTATCTCCCATTTCCCTCACTCTTGCATTCCAGCGCTGCTCCATACTCATCTCGCTTTACCCTCAAGGGCTCTCAAGATCTCAGTGTTAAGAGCCGCCCAAATCTCTTCACTCGCTCATTAAGCATTCCGCCTACGAGGACGTATTTTGTCCAGAAGGGCGAGACGCTGAGGACGACCCAGGCACGCGCATCACATGCATCATCGTCTCTATGTGCAAGGTACTGAACAGGAGTGCAGTCTTTCCTTCAAAACATACCTCTGAGACAACTTTGAAATTAAGTCTATTTCATAAAATATTTGCTACATTTTCTTATTGCCAAACAACAAAGTAAATATATATTTAGATTTTAGTTTCTTGTAGTGTATTTACGTCGTAATCCTATATTCATAAACTGAGCTTTCGCCCATGCACTAAAACGGCAATACCGAATATCTATTTATATTTGGACGGCTTCGTTTGACGTGATCGGTTTGAATGTGAACTGAACCAGACTTTAGTGTGAAATCATCAAACGGAAACCTTGGAGTGAGTGAAGATATTTGGGCGGCTCTTAACAGCGAGGTCTTGAGAGACGATGAGGATGATTGAGGTGACTATGGAGTGGCGCCGGAATGAAGGGGCGGGGGAAACGGGAGGTCCCCGAGAAAACTCGCCGACCAACGGCATCGTCCGGCACGATTCCCACTTGCGAAAATCCGTTGACCCGACCGGGGATTGAACCAGGTTCGCCTTGGTGGAAGGCAGGGAAACCTTTGAAAATACTTTTAGTACCGAGTACAGATAATAGTGCCGTTAGTATTTTCTACCCGTTGCAGCGGCCGTCCGTGTCCATCGCATTACTGAAGGACGAGGTAGCCCAACAGGGCCACGAAGTCTGGCGCGAGCAGTAGTGCGAGCTGCAAGCAGTGGCAACCGCACACAGCCAGGAGCACTATGAAGCAGTTGAATGGGGAAACCACATGACTGCCTGTTAGTTTTGTCTCGGTACTAGGCACGCCTTGTTAAAAAAAAGTCTACTTGGCTTATTTATTCAAACAAATTACCGCTTACGAAATAAAATTGACTTAATTTTTTTTCGGGAAAAAATATCCTTGGAAAGCAAGGTTAGGGTGCAAACATGTTGCGATTGTTTTTAATAATGTATTACTCCTAGTTACACTTATCGATTAGATGAACAAAATCATAATTTGACTAAATGTAGTACACTGCAAATACATTATATTATTTTCTATATAATTTCTCATGTCATATTGTTTCTCTTTTGCATGTTTGTTATTTGTTTTTATTTGCTCAACAAACTTTCATGGTAGGGCTGGAAGTATTAACACTGACAAGGGAACTGGAGCATTTGTGTTACAGACCGCAAGATTAACTGAAGCTGAGTATTTGCAAGTTTCATAAGAAAAGAAGTTTCCCACAAAGACTCATGGTTCAGAACATAATCATAATTCAGTCGGCAAGTTGAAATATGATAGGGAAATTTGAAGGCACGTACAGAACGCGTATTTCACGACATATCTAAGTGGCATTTGCAATTAATATATAATATTCGTTTGCGCCACAAAATTAACATTAACTGCGAACAGAGATGAAAAATGTATGTAATTCTTTAAACGATCAATACTGATGTAAAATAATGTATGTAGATGAAACACAACTGTAAGTTAACAACAGTGACATGAGAGAGACAAGCGGCGGTTAACAACTAAGATCTTTAGAGCTGATAGTGACGAAGACAGGTACAAATGGAACAGCGACAGAAAACTGAGTATCGAGAGTAACCTGACACTACCCAATCGCCAACAGCAACCCGCGTCACGTTTCTTACACATGAAAATCCGGATGTGACTCCTGTTTATCCTGGTGCGAGGCGAGTATTCTGACAGTTACAACACGACAGCTCCTACAAGCGATTATAAACTTTAAAAATACACATACTTTTTTTTTTGGCGAGCTGGTATTCCCAGAGGAATAATATTTCCTATCATATTGTAAAAGCGACAAGAGAAACGTGAGGCTCCATATTAAAGTTATTTAACTTGTATTTCAGTGCTTTGTTAAGTCAGCAAGAAAGACAAATAATCTTGCTTCCTTGAATACCTCTATGTCAAATGTTGTAATGTAATTTTATGTCAAATGTTTGAACGCAAATAGTGCAAGCTGACCTGGTTTGAATTTTGGGCTGACATGCATGTTAAAAATGTTTCTAATTCACTTACAGCGCACGAAAGCGTGAAAATGGCCGTGGGATTTCCTAGTATAGCCACGGTAGTAAAATGTACAGAATTCTCCTGCTAACAAAAATCAAAATGAATCGAACAAAGTGTAAATTGTAGGTTTGAGAAACACGTTGAGTTCATACATACATACAAAAACATAAAATAATATCTTAAAAAAACTATTAAACCCCAAAGAATTCATACGAACCGTTACAAGTAACAAATAATTTCATATGCTCCAATGACTCCAGCAGTACTTCCCATCCAGGCGACTGTGCAATGTATCGTAAAATGATATACAAGTACAAACATGCTGAGACAAACCGAGGAGTGGATGGCCAAACATACTTTCGCTTAGAGAAGAAAGTTATATTGTGAAACAAATCCGTCAGAGATCTTTTACTAGTCCATGCGCTATTGCAAAAGACCTACGAAATACTTTCAAAGTCACTGTAACCAATGGCAGTGAGAAAAGTGTCCAGCAATAGTGACTACAATGCAAGAACACCACAGAAGTAATCGTACATAGGCAAATGTAATTATAAGAAGAGACTTAACTTCGCGAAGGTATATTTACAGAACGATTACTAAACAGACGTAATATTTCCAGATAAGAATAAATTCAAGGTTTTCGATCATGGCAGTCTGCTGTAAGTGTGGAGAAAATCGAATAAAGAGATAAATCCTCAAAATTCTCGTCCTACCGTCAAGTATGGTGGGGGTTCAGTTACGGTGTGAGGGTGCACGAGTGCATGTGGTGTAGATGAACTGATGTTTATATATAGACTACTGGATCAATAAAACTATATTGACCAGTTTAAACATAATTTGCGACCTAATGCCATACAACTTGATGTAGTAATGCACATTTTACCAGGATAATGGTACTAAGCGTGAATTCTGTACAACACGAATATGGCTGCTGTATAATTGTCCTCGTGTAATAGAAACTGCACCCCAATCATGAAACTTAAATTCAATAGACCATATTTGGGCATACTTAGATATAAAGCTACGAAAACATAATATTTCAAGCACGCGGAACTTGAAGGAGAAAATCCTTAATGAGTGGAACAATATCCCTCCTAGTGTCATACAAACGGTAGTAAAGTCAATGCCAGCGCATTTGAGAAGCGTTCTGAAGCAAAAGAGAGGGCATGCTAAATATTAAATGGAGAATTTATTTTGTTTATGTTGATGTACGAAAACATTTGTTCTTCGTACGAAGGTGTATGGACATTTCTGATTTGGAAAACATGCTTTTATTTACATTTGTGTAATATATAACCCTGTTTATTTTATAAGGAATGTTGTTTATTTGTTGTATTTGATGAAATTGAATACAAAATACAGCTGGACGCATACGTGTGTGTCAACATAATTGCTTATTGTACAGAACTCGTGAATGGAACAGGATGTATGAAAATTTGTGATCGTCACTGTATATACATATTAGGGCCTGTTCTATTTGAAAATGATTTCTGTGGTATTCTTCAAACACAAGAATGATTTAGTTACATTCCCGATTTGACCTTACTTGCAATCTGAACAACTTTTAAGCCAGTAAAGACTACCGACATCAGACTTAGTAAGACACAAATCTGCCTATCACTGACATCTAGAATATTTTCAGTTTGAAAACAAAAACAACTTAAACGTCGCGTATATGCGGTCACGGGCAGAAGTATAAGGACAGTGTTAGATAGCAATTAGTGACATTCGTAGATAAGCTTAGCCTAAAGGCATAACATAGGTAATCAGCCATGTTTAATGTTACTTAGTGAGGTACAATATGACATACAAAAAACAACATAAACAACGGTATCACTGCATAAGACTACATAATGTCTCCAGTTCTTATAAACGTTGGACATACATCAGTAAAGTGTTGATCATTGTTCACTCAACAGTTATTTGTTAACTTCCCTTTTTGCGAACAACGTCCATCAGTATATTTAGCTCTAAATTAACCAGTTTTATAGTAATGTCTGGCCCAATTATAATACAAAGATTATTATCTTTTATATCATATTTAAATTAATACGTTCAAACTAGAAAGCGAACCTACTACTTCTTGAGCAAATACGTGTGGCCTTAACTTCAACACCAACAAACTAATTTATTTATTATTATAGCCTAACGATATCGTTAGTTTCGAATCTGTTTGTGTAATAATTTGACAGGCATATAATTTTAAACGGTTAATGTTTTAGTTTTTAATGAATTTCAAATAGGATTACGCATTTGCACAATCTTTGTTTCACTATCGAGAAAATATTTTCTCTTAATGAACATTACATTTGGAATAACATTTACTGGCATAAATGATAGACAAACGTATATTACGGTCTGTTAAGTTAGTGCAAATAACTGTATCATAAATGCTACAGAAATATTTTTATATTTGTTACTACGTCTGCTGAAGCCAGCATTATTTTGAAAAACATATTTACAGGTGGCATTAAGTTTGCACGTAAATCTGAACTCAAGAAAAAATACATAAACCGACAAGATACTTAACACCTTTTTATATAAACTCGATTTTCGTGAGCTTTTTAATTTGAACACCTAGGCGTATGTAGACCACGATTTAACATGAACTACCATTTAGCACGGCAAGAATGCTTACACACAGATTAATTGGGTGAATTTGTGAAAATTATGCTGTAGATTGTAATTTTTTATTTTATTTCCTGTTTTATAAACACTGTGTGTATGCATCCTTTATAGTGCGGATCAGTCCACTATGAGTAAAAACGCTCATTTTCGCGACTTTGTGCAAATAAAGATATAAAACATTTTTTATAGTTTCAAAAGAAAAGCACTGGCCTGAAATTACTGTTTTGTTATACTTTGATAAACTGTACGTATACATTAGTTCACGTGGAATTGCACCGAGTGTTAAAAACTAAGTAGTATTCCAGTTGTATATTTTTATATGTGGTTTTATATAAATAAAATGGTCAAGCGCAAATTTTTAACACTAAGGATAAATTTGCTGTACCTCTGCGAACGTCCTTCATCCTATATTGCCTTACATATACCTACCTGAGCCCACCGTAACTGATGTTTGTGGAACAGCCGATAGTACAATAGCCGATAGTACGGCCAGAACAACGTGCGCATCTCTTCAATCCCCTCCCCCTCTATTGGACCTTTTAATTCGCTCCGCCCGCTCAGACATGCATAGACGTCTGCCGGCTACAGTAGATAATATGAAACCTACGTAAGAATTTGATTTGGCAGGGTAGAAATCGACCCGGTTAGATAGGACGTGGCTTTCCATGCAGAAAGCAGCTAGTTGCAAGAGAAACATTCTTGATGTGCGCATACAATAATTACATCTGCAACATGCGCTGATTGTTTCATTAATGTTTATTGGCCTTATTTACTGATTAATATAACCATATATTCCGTTAAAGTGTGATATTAGATTTTCGCAAATGCATACGACAGCAGGAAATTCATTTCTGCATATCGTTAATAAAAGACAAATATTTCAACTTCTTAACGTCTTACATAGAATAGGGTATATTTTAATTATTAACAGAGGAATTAAGCATTTATCTTTTACAGTTATCTGTAATTATAGCCATTTCACATATGTTTACTGCTTCATTGTTTGAAGCATCAAATGTTGCTTATATACCTCGAGACAAGCTATATTGCACAACACTGTAGCTCAGCTCACCTTTATGATTGGTTTTCTTTTTGCTAAGTGTTACCTGCTTGCACGACTCGCGAACGTTTAGTGTGGAGCTCATGTGAGGTAATTCCGCTAAATATTTCAGGACAAGGTATGTTGCACAACACTGTAGCTCAGCTCACCTTTATAATTGGTTGTTTTATTCCCCTAAGTGTTATTTGTCTGCGCGTGAGACACGAACTCTTAGTGTAGAGTTTGTGTGAGATATAACGTTTTTGCATTAACTTCATAAATCGCAGGACGAGTTGCTTCATCCAATTAAATACATTATATTCGCTTGGAGAAGCCGATGTCAGAATGATTCTCCAATAGAAGCTAAAGAGATTCTTGGCACAGTTAAAACGCTGAACGATTGGCCGGATAGTTCTGAGCAGCTGGTTGCCTAAGAGCCAAGGCGATACGTCTTGTCAAAAGCCGAAGATTTCCGAAGGGAACTTTAACTTTTTCCGTCGCTCATTTATTCTGACGGGAAGTTTACATAGTAGCAGAGTGAATAAATTAGAAATCAAATTTATTTTATGTTTTTTTTTTTTTAGTTAAAACCTCCATCCCTCACGAATTCGATGCGCCCCACAGGTGTCATCCACATGTAATACTGGTATCAGATGTGGGATGGAGGCAATGATTAATTAATTAATTGTAAATAAATTTAGGCAATAGGTTAGCAATTAATGTTATTAGGATAAAGTAGTTAATTTTAATAGTTGTAGGTGTAAATAGTTGAACGGTTTTGTATAACCGATTCAGTGAATGCTTACAAGAAAAATGTCTGCAGAACTGGAAGCACTGTGAACACTGATTGAGGGGTTAGGTAGCCAGATGGTTAGTGTGAGCCAAGTGTAAATAGTTTGAAAGAAGATGTAAATAGCCAAGTTAGTAGAGTATATGAGATTGTAAATACCCAAATAAGTAGTGTGAAATAGAGTGTACATGACATTGTAAATACCCAAATTAGTAGTGTGAACGAGTGTGAACATAATTGTAAATACCATAATTAGTTCAGTAATTGTAAGTGTAAACGAGAATGTAAATTGCAAAATAGACTCTTTAATGAGAATGTTGATAGGAAAATAGATGACATTAGCGAGTTAGTGAACACAAGAATTCACTGTTTGGATACAACAATTGATACTGTAAATGAAATAATGGACAGTGTGATTGAAATAGTGAACAGTGTAAACAACAGGGTGAACAGTGTAAACAACAGGGTGGACAGTGTCGAAAATTAAGTGAAAAAGGAAATAAGTACGATGAAGAAGGAATGGCAGGAATTTCGCAGCAGCGGAGTTCAACTATCATCACATCGACAGCTGAGAGAAGTGAAAAGGCAGTGCAAGTCTTCACCAACACAACGACCTCGGAGGACAGCAAGCAGCTCAGTAGCATTGTTTTTGTGCAGCCGGTAGTGGGGAAGGGGGTCTCAATTAAGGCCGCCCCTTACGATAGCCAGACTTCATGGCGGGAGTACCAATACCAGTTTGAAATAGTCGCTACCTTAATGGCTGGACAACCAAACAGTGGTCATACTACCTCGCCACAGTGATGAGAGGCTCCGCACTGAGCATACTACAATCTTTGCCAGAGCGACATCGACTGGAGTAACCCATACTGGTGTCAGCCTTGGAGCTTGATCGTTTCGGTGACCGGTACCTGCGACATGCCTACCATGCATAGCTGCGAAGCCCCACCAGGGGAGCCACTGTAGGAACTATGGCAAGACATTGTGCGGCTCTCCCGCCTATCTCTGTAGCGGTGTCCCGAGAAGGTGCACGACATCATCGCAGTAGGCTTCTTCATCAATGCCATTGCCGACACAGAGGTTCGACAAGCAGTACGTCTGGTGGTACCTCAAATCATGAAAGACGCTCTGGCCCGAGCATTGGAGGTGGAGTCAGCAAGACAGGGAGCCGCCTCCCGACGTCCGGTACAGGCAGTGACACCGAACGAAGACGACGAATACAAATTCTGGAGATGCAGACGGCCATCAGGGAGATAGCTGCCAGGGTCCGTACTACAGAGCCTTGCCGCCCCCACCCAAACGGCCGGAGTGTTGGTCACGGTGGACAGCCGGGGCTCCTGAGAGCCTACTGCCCACAGCAGCAGTAGAAACAGAAGCCGCAGAGTGATAAGAGGCAGCGAGAGGCAGGTGAGAATACAGCTCCTTCGAAAAACTTGTAAACACCAATCTTAGAGTAGACTGAAATTTTTTGACATTTTCCATTTCGATGCAAATGTCCGTCATTGAAAAAACAGAACTGAGCACGATAAAATACTTAAAAAAAGACCAGCAACATATGGACTATTCATTCAAAGATCACACCGATCTTAGGGGGCAAAAGTCGGTGATTTTTGGAGGGAAAGGCCCCAATGTTCTTACATGTACGGTCGGTAAAACAGGATTGGGATGCAATACATGTGGAGGGGAGCTTCAATAATGTTCCTTGTCAGATGATCGTCGACACTGGGGCGACCACAACAGTAGTAAGACGAGACATCCCCGGGCCTTCCCCCCAACCCCCACCTCTCCATGATCGCCTGACAACATAGTAAGATGCTATTTGACTACAGTAACAGGTGAGATAACATCAGTTAAAGGTATGATAAAGGTGAGCTTGAAGCTTGGTGACATTAGCATTGAGCACGATGTTTACATAGCACAAATAAAGGATGAATGTCTTTTGGGGTTTGATATACTACATAGGTAGGGGTACTGTATCGATACTCGACTTGATGTGTTACGAGTAGGTAGTACAGAGTTGGTGGTGTCAACATGGCATGATTTGTCCTCCTGTTAGTTGCCCAGTAGTATGTGGTCAACCCACTGTGCTGCCCGCTTCTAGTGAAATTGTCATTTCAGGCAGATGTCAAGGAAAGTTTGTCAGACATTTGGGTCTAATTGAGCCTGCAGAAAAGATTGGTGTTCTGTCAGGTAAAGTTGTTGAAGCAATAAATTTGGTCTATTCTAATTTTGACAGTTTTTCCAGATAGAATGAAAAATTTGTCCAATAGTGGCATTCATCTTGAGTAGGGGGCCGTGATAGGTGTTTGCAAGCTGGTAACCCAGGTACTTAGAAAAATTCCAGAATATTCTAAAGCAGAATAAATAGATTGTCCTCTACTGGAAGTATTGGATGAACTGCTAGCAAGAACAAAATAAAATATTAACTGGTGACAGGAGAAGGCTGTCTCTGAATTACTGCAGAGAAATATGGATGCCTTCTCTTGTGGACAAAATGATCTTGGAAGGATCAATGTGACATGCCACCACATAGATACAGCAAACCACCAGGAAGACTGCCACTACCTTCGCATGAGTCGGTTGAGGTTATTCTGAAGTAAATGGAGTTAGATATGATAGGACCATCAGTTAGCCCATGGTCGTGACCCCTTGTGCTCGTTAAGAAGAAATATGGTTCTTTGAGGTGTTGAGTAGATTATCGCCAGCTTAATAATGTGGTGAAGAAAGACTCTTATCCGCTTCCCAGGATATATGACACATTAAACAGCCTAGCAGGTTCGCAATGGTTCTCTACTTTGGACATGAAAAGTGGGTACTGGCAGTGCGAGGTGGCCCCATAGGACCAAGAGAAGACTACATTTTGTGTTCAATGGAAAGAAACCTGGCAGTTCAAAGTTATGCCTTTTGGGTTACGTAATGCTCGTCACTTTCGAACCACTGATGGAAAAAGTTTTGCCTTTAGATATATGTCAGGTTTATCTACATAACGTAGTTGTGACAGGAAGGACATTTGAAAAGCACCTATCTTGCTTGGCCTCTGTATTTCAAAAAGTGGCCGCAGCCAACTTGAAACTGGTTCCTAAGAAGTGCCATCTGTTTCAAAATAAAATATCTGTCTTGGGACATGTAGTGTCGGGCCATGGGATTTAAACAGACCCCGAGAAGTCCAAAACAATAAGAAATTAGCCGACGCCGACTGACAAAACAGAAGTGCGAAGTTTTCTGGGATTATGTGCCTCCTACCATCGATTTGTACATGAGTTCTCCACGATTGCAAGCCATTACATGAACTTACTGAGGCGAAACGGGAATTTTATTGGACCACTGACTGTGAAGATGCTTTTTGTTCACTAAGGAAAATTCTGATATATTCTCCACCACGGATTTCCCGAAAAGTGAGGGTGTATTCATTTTAGACACTGATGCTAGTGGTGTAGGAATTGGAGCTGTGCTATCTCAGGTTCAAAATGGGAATGTAAGATCCCTAGCATATTTCAGTAAGGTATTGCATAAGCCTGAGAGAAATTACTGTGTTACACGCAGGGAACTTCTGGCCATGGCGAAGACAATTTCACACTTCACCACTACCTTTACGGCAGACATTTTGTTCTAAGAACCGACCATGCTTCATTATGTTGGCTACCAAATTTTACGAACCCCGAAGTTCAAATAGCCCAGTGGGTACAGCATCTTCAAGATTATGACTTTTTAATACAGCACAGATCTGGGCGCCTTCACAGCAATGCAGATTCACTTTCTAGGAAGCCATGCGAGTAATTTTGTCGTCATTGCGAACATCATAAAGTAAATAGTTGCGAATTGCTGAAGGTACGGAGGACAAGAATCCAAGATTTTCTATCCTGTGATGGTACACTTCAAGTGATGCGGGTATTAGGAAAGATCAGGTGAATGATCCCACTTTGAAGCCATTATTAAAGTGGAAAGAAGCTGGCTGTTGGCCAAAATGTGAAGAGACATCTGAGTGCATTAGTCAAAGCATACTGGGCAAAGTGGAATTCCCTCATACTGAAGAATGGCATACTTTACTGAAACTGGGAGAGTATTGATGGGAGACAGAAATGGGAACAGTTAGTCCTTCCAGAATGCCGGGTTCCAGAAGTCTTAAAAGAACTGCATAATGAGGCAGCCAGTGGGGTCTTTGGTTTTAATATGACACTTGATAGAATTCATCTGAGACTCTACTGGCTTCACTATCGGGAGGATGTTGAGGAGTGGTGCCAATTGTGCGATGCCCGCACCGCGAGGAAGAGCCCAAGGACCAGAGGATGAGGTCACCCCCAGAAATACAATGTTGGAGACCCATTCGAAAGGATAACAGTAGAAATTCTGGGTCCTTTGCCTGTCACAGAGAGAGGTAATCTGTATCTTTTGGTGGCTCAAGATTATTTTACTAAGTGGCCTTACGTCATTCCCCTCTCGAAACAGGAAGCACATGCTGTGGCTGAGGCACTCATAGAACATGTCTTTTCGAGTTTTGGGGTTTAATTAGAACTCCATTCTGATCAGGGAAGAAACTTTGAAGCTGCAGTCTTACAGGAGGGGACGAATATTCTGGGAATGAAAAAGACTAGGACTACAGCCTTACATCCTCAGTCGGATGGGATGGTCTCGAGAGGCTTAACCGCCGTCTTGAGCAGTACCCGTCAATCTTTGTGGCAGGTAACTAAAATGACTGGGATTCAAAGCTGTCATTGTTTCCCCTTGCTTACCGCACATCAGTTCACGAGTTAAAAAGGGTAACGCCATCAACGATGCTGTTTGAAAGAGAGCTATGCCTCCCCAGTTACCCATTTTTTGGCCGACCGACAGAAGAGGAAGCTACAGCCCTGTATTATGCCAGCGAATTACGTAACTGACTTGTTGGCATTATGATTTTGCTCGACAACACCTCAGAATAAATAGTTACAGGATGAAGACACGGTACGTTAGGAGAATGTCAGGAGGGGTATTTCAAGAAGGCAACTGGTGTGGCTGTAGAAGCTACAGAGGAGGAAAAGGTACTGCCCGAAACTACAGAAATATTGGGAAGGCTCGTACAGGATTCTGAAGAATATAAATTATGCAGTCTTTCGGATTTGTCGCCAAGGCTCTCGGGCGATGCTGAAGGTTGTCCACATTGACCGACTGGCACACTGCGAATGTCCTGGCATTGTGCAGTCTGTTCGGGACGAACAGATTTGAGGAGGGGGCAGTGTTATATATTGCTGGTAGGCGCCACGAAGGTGGGTGCAATAAGAAGAGGCTAGAGTAATTGTACAATAAGAATCGGGTAGTGGTGTCATGTATTATTTATTATAAAGGCAGACCGAAAAGATAATATTTGGCTGCAGGATGCTGCATGACTCTGGTTGTAGTGATATTTGTGTTTATCTGAAGAATGCTCTGGATTACAGACCTCTTCTCTCTGTGCAACTCGGGGTGTGTCGAACCTTCGAGATGGTCAGGAATAACTATAAATTTTACAGCAGCCATTCAAGCCGGCAGTTGAGTTGGAATACGAGGAGCTGTTGGATTCCGAGCGAAAGAAGAGCGAGCGGACAATAGTGAAGAAGGGAAGGCAGCGACTGCAAGTGTCGATGTTTTGAAGGCAGTAGTTTGCAGGCTGGACTATTGGACTAAATGCTTGGATGAAAGACATTATAAATTATGGGAATAGACTGAACACATGCTAATAATGGGCATGAGTTAATGGACTTTAATCAAGATACATTAAGGATGTTAATTACAGTTGAAATGGGCATTAAATATTGCGGTCACTGTTAAATAAAAAGAATAACAGTGGAGACAGATAATTTTATGTACATAGTAGCAGAGTGAATAAATTAGAAATCAAATTTAGTTTCTTTTATTTACTTTTTTTATTAACACCTCATTCCCACACTAACTCAGATGCATCATCCTCATGCAACAATATAAAAAAAACGAATTTACAAGTGTTTTGTGTGCATATATGCATGTATACAGACATGCACACACAAATGGTAAATATGTGTATGTACACACATACCATGCTCATGCGACTGCTGCTGGGATATTTTTAATCATTATATATTCATTTTATTGACAATGTACTGTAAACAGGACTAATATTTGCCATGGACTAATTTAGTGTATTGTTCGTTCTGTATGTACAGTTTATGAATTACTTCATCGTTAATATTTTTAAATATCTAAACATTTTTAATTCCTTGCCCACTGCGAACAAGAAAACTAACTAAAATTTTGGTGCCACGGTCACTGAAAGTAAGGAAATTTTCTTGAGAGGTAGCATGACTGGCACTCGCTTTACATGGTAGCAAGTTTTGCTATACTGTGTATTAACATGTGGTTGTGAGGAGCGATGTACACATGTTCTGTCCTACGTGAATGAACCCAGTGCCCTCTACTTCGCGGCCAGTAATCTGCGACGTAGGTTGGGGAACATAAGTGTAAATGTAGCAGCAGTTAAATAAATTACTTATGGATGAGGGGGGGGGGGGAATATCAAGGTGGTTTTGTTTTGCAACTTCCGCTTTTCTCACAAAGTAAATACTTACTACAGCAATGAATGAAACATATGAGATGGTTTTGCGACAGGCTGTAGTCCTAATGCAGATAATAGTTTGTTGGTATCATTGTCGCTGTTGAACTACTGTGTATTTGAAACTTACAGAATGGTTAACCATAAACAAATATTAGAAAACAGAACTACACTATCATGCTATGTGGCCAAGTTGACAGGAAGCAATCGGCCATGACCTGTGGTAGGAAACCATTCCAGCACTCGCCTGGAGGGAAATCCTGGAAAACCGAAATCAGAATGCCGGACCAGGATTTGAACGCACTCTTACTGTGGCGCGTCATAATTATTATAAAGAATAGCAAATGTGATTGATTACAGGCTTTCATCCCAAATAGATGGTAAACTGTGTACGTTAAGGTGGATCACTATTTAGGCAAAGTCAGCGATACCGACAAATGTCCGCATTTAGCTGCAAGTAGTTCAGGTATCTGCCGCTAGTAACAGCAGTGTAGAAGCAGCTATGGCGCCAGTTTATCTGCAGGTTCGTACGCTCTGGACGTGAACATGGGTATGTGAGGGAGGGGTGGGGACTTCTCTACCCGCTCTCCCCTAATCTATTTAGACCTTGGCCACTAGCAAGTACGCTCAGATGACATATAACAGGCTAGCATAGCAAGACTCCGAGCGATACATACTCTTCCTCAGTGTTCGTTGCAGATTCTTAAAGAACAATAAACACTCTTTTTCAATATTCCAAATTTAGTGCACTTTCAAAAGAGTTGGGTGGGGAGGGGGAATGGGGCAGGCGCCGATTTAAATCGTCTTAAAAAATATTTAGTTTTAAACGACGAGAAAATAGACAGTCTAATCTGCTGTAACAAACTGAAAATTATTTCTATATTATTTGTTGCAATGTATTAATTGCGAGTTTGCTACAGTAGGTAGGTAGGTAAAGCTTTACGTCACGTTGACAGCAGGGTCGTCAGAAACGGAGCAAGTCGCTTAGGGACAGGGATCTGTTTATGAACCAGCCCAGTATTCGCTACGAGTGACAACGGAAAGCCTCAGGATGGCCTTATCGTAAATCGAAACAGAGTACTCGTGAAAGGGAGTCTTGTTTCTTCACCACTGTACCTCACTCGTCGCAAGTACGATACCATGGATACACAAACATTCGGAAGTTCCTGGCTTCTTGCATATTCTTACAAAATCTGCAAAAAGAATTATTTGTAACATTAAGTAATGCAGAATGCCAGATATTATGAACTGAACAGTCTTCGTTCTCAAATTATGGATCATTCGAGAATTATTAATCATAATTGAAGCAGTTGGGGATTTGATAACTCTAATAATTTTGTAAACACGAACTAGAATTAAAGACGACTTTGGACTCCTTGAATATGCTAAATAGCAGGAAATGCCGAATATGATATATTTTCACTCTGTTTTATGAAACCTATCTATGTAATGAGACTTTGATTACTTTAGTTTTTTATGCATGCTTTCAGTGCACAAAGTCACTCTTAATAATGTTTCGAATTGTTTAATGAATAGGTTATATACTCAAGCTTAACATACTTACATGCCCATGTATACGTCCGTATTTCATTATTTCATTCGTTAGTTTGGTACATTTGTACAAATTACATGTCTCTTCCGGTATATTCCTGCTGAGTATAGCCGAACCACTGTAATTTTTATCAAAAGTTGTTGTGCTTCGGCAGAGTGATATTCAGACTATTAGTTCCGTATTGATATAACTGCAGAAGTTAGACCTAATGTGGTATTACTGTCATTCAAACATCATAAATAATATAAAAATAATATATGTGCCACAATAATTCAAACTAGGAATTCATACTCCAGTTCTACATTTAGAAGAATAATTAATAAAAAAATTTTACGATCGGTGTTAATCTTTTTTCCGTGATACGACTAGTCTGTTTAAGATGATTTTAGTAGGTAGGCTACTGCTGACAGAAGGCGTTATTTGCGCGGAAGAAAATATCCTCAGTTCACATAAAGATGTTTTGTTTATAGCCTGTCCCATAATTTATGGCGCATATGTACAAGAGAAACTATTCAAATATTAAAAGTACCTTTCCACAATGAGGTGCAAAACCTGTAAATATAAAATATTAACAACACTTTTCATATAAAACACCTCCGTATTTAATAAATAGTGCCAAATATCTAACTGATATTAATCGCCACATAAATTACATATCTGCAGTACACATATTCATTGGTGCAATCAAAACCTAAGTTTCATTATGATAAAAATACGGGCTATGCAATGACTAGAAACCATAATTAGTTTTGTAATTAAATTTAAATGTTAAAAAGTAATGTATTGTACATGTAAATGTATGTAAACTAAATATTTCTGTGGACGAATTCGCTTTAACGTTTATTTTAATTCATTCTCCTGTGGCAGTGATTTTTGGGGTCTTTCTTATGACCACATTAGCTCACACCTAGAGAAAGCCGAACCAGTTATGGCTGGGAACCCACTCTCAGGGTGACTCATGACTTTTATAAAATAATTGGAAATCAAGTGATTGGATAAAATCAAGACATTCTGCCACTTCTAGCTAACATTTACATAACCAGGGGATGTAAAACGCAATGAGCGTGACCTTTTACTAAATCTATGCTTCCATAACAGAAAAATAAGGTAGTTTGCACGGATTTGTGTTTGTACAATTTTAACAACAATTACAAATACTTAAGTTCTTTCAAATTAAATGAGCAAATCTACATTTTCATAAAAAATATATTTGAGTACTTAATCGAGTTGCAAGCCCATGAATATGATTCAAGTGTAGCAAAATAGAACGCCGAAACTGCTCATTCATTGTAGGCAGAGCACAAGCACTGTGTCACTGGCTGACGCACCAGCCAAGATGCAGAAACTGCAGGAAAGCATTCGCTTCCAAGAACAGATTACCAGTCACCTGCTAAGTGCTTTCCCAACTCCTACCTTTGGAACCTTCAGACTACTCACCTGGAAAAAGTTCCAGTTCTCGCCACTGACATATTTTCCAGCAGCTCTGCATTGATGGGAGAAAGAATGGAAATCTGAAGAGAACTGTCTTTTAAAACGACCAATTTGATGCTTCTAATGAGCGTTAGTTTGGCATTTTCGGACAAAATATTATTTATTGTTTCTTCTTTAGCATGCCATAGTTATTACCCTGGTATACTGTGTATGTGCGGAGTGGGAAGTAATTTCCTACGTGCCTGCACTCATCGTCAGTGAAAATTTGACACGTTTGGCTTTCTCGGATGTTGTAAAGGTGTTTTCTAGCCATACAATGCTAGCATAATGACTTGAAAGTAGCTTATCTTATTTTTATCTGTATCCGAGTTTTGTATAATGTATAGTGGATAAATTTCTCCAAAGTCTGCACATTGACCTCGTGCAGAGGTGCAAATACATATTATTTAATAACAGAAATATTTGACATATGAAAACCAAATTTCATCAAAACAAAGGAGAAGGTTGTATGCGCACATGATCAAAACCTTGTACACATATTTTAAATAGGTCTCGTATTATGAAGAGAGATATTAATGAAATTGATTATTATTTATCTCTACTAAAATTAAAAAAAAAAATTAACAAAATCAGTTGTACACAATAAAAATAGCTTAACAGAGTGGTGTACAAAATTTCATCGAGATCGGCCAACAAAACGGTAACTAGTGCTCCACCTTGATGTCTTGTTTGCTGTGACGCCACGACTGTTCAAATCGTTTCACGATCCTCCCAAGAAATCCGGCATTTTCAAGGTCAGCGCCGAGAAAAAAAACAGGTAAAATCTGGCTGCTCATCTAATTTATGGAGGAGGGACGCATGGCTCCAGAAATTCCACTTGGAGCATCAAGAATAAGTGAACGCAGACTAAAATTACATGAAATACAGTACAGTTAAAATTGTTTGTATTATCGAATAACAGTCTTCAAACTCTATTTAGCAAATCATGTGAGAAAGTGTTTCGACAATGGAACACACCCATTTTTGCGAGCTTCGTATCACTGAGAAATTAAAACAATAATTGACGTGTTCGGAAGAAAGTGAGTAGTAGTCTTAGTGGGCAAGGGGTTAACGGCCACAACCTGAGGTTGAGTCCGTATTTTACCGTCATCCCTGAACATAACACGAAATGAAACATTATAATGGGGAAATTACACTGTGCACCCGGTGTGGACAAAGAGACAACTCTCGGAGCATTAGCAACGTCCATCGCATTTTTCCCACGTGCACAAGTCCTTTGATTGATCCGTCAGGGTTGTATACCGCCACCCGGTGATGGTATGCCGGAGAGAAAGCCAGGTAGGTCGCTACGGACTTTGTAGTTAGGGTCTTGTCGACAATGAGGTCATTGAAGTATTAACACGGTTAAGGGCATTAATATATTTACAGAAAGCATGAATCTCAATGTTTGCCTTAAATATGGGTGCTCTGCGCCGTACCAAAGTAGACAGGTATCTGTGTAGCAAGTCTTGTAGTCGTGTGTGATAAGTTATAGGTTTATTTATTTTGTGTTCATATTCCATTTAATCCCATGAGAGCCAAATTAGTTCGGGGATGTGTAAAGAGTCAAATTACCAAAAGAAACGCATGACCAACACACACACACACAAATACATATTACAAAGGACACAATATTCATATAAAAAGACGTATAAATAAAAAAAAATGATTGTCCTATTTAACAATTTAATACACTATAAGACCATCATTCAAATAAAAATTCAAATACAGTATATATATATAATATTAATAGAATTATAAACATAATTTCCTAATTACTATACAAAAACTAAAAATCTCGAAATGTTTTATGTTTATTTAATGTATTATTATGGAGTACCGAAAATCGTAATTCAATAACTTTACAAAAAGTCAAGCGTAACATATATAAATCTCTAAGGTAGATCAATGTGTTGAAAATGGTAGGCTATTCACGATAAAGTGAGCACTTTTGAAAGCCTTCTCGTTTGTAGCCAATAAATATATTTTGTTTTACCCTTAGACGTTATTTCCCGAGTATGGTGGAATATACACAATTTAGTTATTACTTACATGACAATATTTATTTATAAAGGTGATTAAAGGATTAAAAAAATGGCTGAAAGTAAAAATTAACAAGGACTTCGAAAGTGTTCACTTTACCGTGAACGGACTAAGTATTTATCTGTGCAGTAAAAGTTATGTGTATGTAAAACATCTTTCAATCTTTGTTTAAATAATCTTTTATTATTCAAACAAAAGTTTTTAAGATCTGATAGTTAGTTATTAAATAATTGCCCTTTGAACAGTATTAAGTAATATAGTAGAAATATACAAATGGCAAATATCGTTTACCTCTTGTGTTATAGCAATGTATTTCACTGTTTAGCTTAGAGCGCTATATATTACTAGATACATTTAATGATGTCTCATAAATATATTGAGATGTAAAAGGGAGAATTTTTAGCTTTTTGGAAACAGGTTTGCATGATTCACTATTTCTTTTCGCACATATAACCCCGAGAGCTGCAGGGGCAGAATTTCCCTAGAAAATAATAATTATACGACATTACTGAGTGAAAATATGTAAATTTTACTTTATTTAACTTTTTCTATGATATTACCTGAAACAGTTATCATGAAGAGAAAACTGCAGCACTCAACCTTTTTTCCGGACTTTATTGATCTGTAATTACCAGTTACAAGTGCTCTTTTCACTCATAAAAATTTCAGACTGCATATTTTTTTGTGCAATGGCATGTCAAAATCTCAATTTTAGTGTTTTTGAGGCGTAGAAAATATAAAAATAAACTCACTTACCGAAATAAAATCATTCGCATAGAAATGAGATATCATCAGTTGATTTAATAAATCTCTATAATCATGCAAATAATTGTTTTTGCAATTTTTAAAAAATTGGTTAAAATAAGTAAATTATTCCACATTTTTTATTTATAGTAGTCTATTTTTTCTTGCAAAAATAAATATTTCTAAGCATGCCTTAAAATTACTTAAGACAATACCTTTCAGTGTCAGCCACGTTGTTGAATTTTTTGTAAATGTTGTTTTGTTTACCTGTACACCCAAAAATTATAAAATTGTGAACGTTCGAACCGAGCCAAAACTTTGGATTAGTTCTGTTCAGTTTGAAAAAGAACTCTGTAAATAATTTTGGTTTGAAAATCTACAAGGACGAACTTCGATAATGAACTCGTGCTAAAAACTTCTCAACATGAAACACAAACAATAACACGCGAGCAGTCGTGTGTTGTTTATATTAGTTGCAGTGCACTGTTGTTAAAGTGGGTTTGTGTGCTATGTGGTCTTAAATTATTTAACGGCCGAGGTTAATTACGATTTGTGATTGATAGTGGTACAGCGATCGACAAAATGGAACCATAGAGGACACTCGCATACACACTCTTCATGTTGTTACATATTGTGTCGATGGTGCTGTGATCACAACTACGAACGCTAGGTTACATATAACCACAGATTCATCATTGAACGTACTCGTAGTCCGAATGAAATTTAACTACGCGCTTGTGTTTGCATGTGTGCACTGCCAACAGGACATTACTTTATCCTTATTCATACTGAACCACATGTTATATTTATTTCACTGTGAAATGTGTTTGGAAAATTACGTGTTTTTGTACTACGTAAATTGTTTATACTAGAGAAATGGACAGCGTGCCAAATAGTTCATGATTTCGATATATTTATGGCATAAAAATGCCTTTCGTTGTAATGTGTTAATTTTATTATGTATGAAGACAATTTACATTAGATAAAGGATGCGTATAATTATCCATGTGCTATAAGCTTATTTCAATCTTATATTCTTTCCTCATGAAAAGAGTTTGGTTCGAGTTCGGTGAATTGCAGAACTGTTCAAGGAAAATATTTAACATACAGTTCGGGTTTGGTTCGATGTCGAAATCTGAGTTCGTCCCAGCTATAATTTTGATATACCATGATAGGAAAACCATGCGTTCTGGAAAAAAAAAAAAAATGTATGCGAGCAAAGAGTATATACTTGCAAGTAACGTCTACAAATTTAAGAGTATTTAATAGAAATATGGAAATAAATGAATTTTGTTGGTGAGCCGCTGAAGCAGAGCTACTGGACTGCGGCGTGTTACAGGCACGGCCTGCCTGGCTTTCTGTGGCGGTGCGTTGGCGTCGTCGAAAACATACACAGCAAGGGCTGAGCCAACACCAGCTCAGCATGCACCCTCCCCACCGCCATCCTTCCTGTCGCCGCGGCGCTATCCTCATAGACACCAACGCTAGCATTAGACATGTCTGTATATGTATATAAATACTACTATAAAATACTTCATCCCCAACAAGCTGGCAAGCAAAAACAATGTTTTACGCAAATTCACGCCAGTTACAATTTTAAGCGATAAAAATGTTTTTATTTAATGGTTTTTTTTTTTCATCAAGCTTCTATCTATGCTCAGATAATCTCCTAAACATAAAAACCCCACAGGATGAAGTGTGTAAACTGTGCAAAAGTTGTCGATTTTCTGCCTTTTTGTCGCTTAATTTTGATATCATTCTCTGCTTGTTTTATAAAAATTTGACTATGGAGTCATAGGTACGTCTTTCAATTTCATTATAAAAAAAACAAAAAAACACGGAAAACAGTTATGGTGCAGGAATAGCACGTATTTCTGTATCACTGCCTAAATTTTTTACTAGGAAGTCCCCTTCAGACTCGGCGCTCAAATTGTTAGTCGTTCCGGGTGTAGAAGACAGTAGAGTCGCTTGGCTAGCCGACGCGACAGTCAGTCCCTCCCACAAAGGCGAACAGTGTTGATTTCCCGGCGGGGTAACTCCTGATTTTTCGCATGTAGCAGACGCTGTCAACATAGCCGCTGGCTGGTGGGTTTTCTCAGGCCACTTCCGTTTTAGCCTCCTTTGCAGTCCGTCTCTATTCCATCCACATTCCACCACTTAACACTGTTCAGCACCCTCCAAATGTCTCGCCTCAGTTTACTAGGTAGATTCTGTTTCCATCCACACGATCCACCGCGGCCGTAGTGATTGCGTTCACTGAGGTTATAAAATGAAAGATCACGTCTGTCTCTCGCCAAGACGTATTCACATTCATTATCGCTCCTATGCGCAAAGGCGTCTAGTCTTTTCATTGGCAGCTCGACTTTATACAAGACTTTCACCGGTATCCATATTATGTTATGTTAAGACGATGTGCTGAACGTCCCCATACAACTTTATATTCTCGGCCGGATTTGGTGCGCTTAAAAATGATTGACTGAACCAATTTCACTTTCGAAACTACACATTAGAAAGGGAGACAGGAGACAGAAACTACTATTGGGGCGCAAAAACTTTTTGAAATTTGGTATATCCAAAAATTTGAGATTAAAATAGTTTTACTTACACTCTGGTCATCGTTTGGTGGTCCGAGTAAGTGACTCACACGCCACGTTAGATTACTGGTTTCTAATTAATTTCAATTGTTTAGACACACTTGTTTTGAAACTGCAGCTTTATCTCTCTGGCAATCTACATTACGCTGTAGAACAGACATAAATCCTGAACTTAATTATAGTGTAATCAGTGCAGCATTATTTTAAAATTATCAATAGATTTTTGTCGTTACTCAGTTATCAGATACCTAAAGCCTCTGTCACACTGTCAAATTTTCGCCTTCAATTATATTTGACAATAAAATTTGAAGACAAAATGAGCCCATCAAATTTTTCATTCCAACAAATTTTATCAAATAATGTTGGATGTGTTCGAAAATGTGTCACACTGTCCACTTATTTTACTGGGAGAATCTAATTTTAATTATAATTTAAAAATTATTTCCATAGTGAGATATTGCTTTTGTTTTTCCATTCAGTCCATTACAGGAAGAAATGGAAAGGAATGCTGTAATTTATTTTCACTTCTTTAATAAATTCAAATTTTATTTATCAGAGATTTTCATGCACAACAAAATTTAATGCCTCCGAGTTCGTAACATGATGTGCAATATTCACTTAAAATAGCATTCATGCCCAGACAGCTTCTACATAAATTAATTATCTTAATTACCTACTTCGTTTCCAGCAATTATTCGTTATTTTAAAGCTTATTGACGTCCATTTTTGTGGTGCACGACTGTGATTGGCTGAGACCGTCAAATATCAAATAAGTTTTATAACCGGTCCAATCTTCAAATGCTTGATGGGAACTGAAGCCATCCAACTTTCTCAGACAAATATGGCGGCGATTATGACGTTTTGATGACGTCAACACGATCCAACTTTATTTGACCAAACTTATTGGAAGCAGTTTGACGGAAAAATTTGACAGTGCGACAGGGGCTTAACGCATGGATAAATTTTACTATATATATTTCAAATCATTTGTAAAATGTAGATGTGCTATAGTAAGAAATGCTCATCAATTTTATTAGAAAGAGAGTTATGGTACACAGATAGGAAATTTAACATGGGAGATGAGACCGAGATGTTTAAGTTAATATGGAGTTTATGGCATAACGAAGAGGGTGGGAGGTTTGCAATGAGTGATTTCAAATAGTGACCCGGTACAGAAAGAGTAGCATGTCAGTTGTAATGAAATTACTGCCTTAAACTGAGTTTCTTCTGTCCATAAACTTATAGCTGTAATGTTATCAGCAATACAGCTACTGCAGACATCGTGATTTCATAAAATTTTAAGAAATTAATGTCGCTACAGGACAGTTCTATTGATATAAAAAGAAATAAGGGTTCAGCGAAATTAGATATTCCTATAAAACTAAGCATCCCATGTTTAAAAATGACGTCATCTGAAATTAAAAAAATTGCCTAGAGAAGGTTTATTCGACTTAATAATTCTGTCCAACTATGGTGTTTGATATCTGGAATCGTGTTTTGCGAACTTATGTGAAGAGAGAAATTAATTACGAATAGGAAATATAGGTAAGGGAATGGCTTAATTGTGTACAAGGAACATAAACAGCGTCTAGTACCCGAGACGAAGTCACCTTGGAGATCACATTATGTATGTCCAATGCAATGAGAGTAAAGAAATCGGCATGTAGCGAGGGAGTCATTTATATTATAGTTCTGTGATGAGTAAAAAGGGGATTATAAGCAGGTAGTTGTTATCTTACTGTCCAGGTAACTTCACTTAACGGAGGGAATATTTTTTTTTTTAAACGCACCCATGCTCAAAACTTTTAGCCAGTTTTAAAAATCAATATATGATTCCTCACAAATATTGATACAATATTACAACAGTGTTAACTTGCCTTGACCATTTCGAAGTTTCATCATCAAATATAGATGGGTTTTGATATGACTACAGCACTTGAATTAAATTAACCTTAGAACAACAATGCTAAGAGAAAATATGCTATTTAGTAGTATAAAATTTTTTCATTTTGTTAATCTACAGTTATTGTTTTACCTGGCTGTGTAAAATTGTTATGTTAGTGCAGTCAATTACTTTTGTACACAAGGAAACCGCAGAAGTTGTGTGTATTAAAATTTGTTTAAATGTGTAAATATTGTGCGATGTTCGTGTCGGCTTAGTGAGGGAATTAATGTACATACTTTTTGTGAAGTATTTGTCATAGCAATATTGTCATACAGCACCAGGCCTTACTTGCAGTGCTTGTTTTGTGCTTTCTAAATCATATATTATGTTTTACTGTGGTTTAATGTAATGTACTGTTCAGAAGTATTTCACTTCCTTTGATTTTGTCGTGCATAGACGTGCTTTTGTGACTGTTCCTAAATCATTATGAGTTCACACATGGGAGATTATGAGTATGTTGAAGAACCAGACAAAACTCTCGAAGGAAAGGAAACAGACTCATGTATCGAAAAAATATTTAATGATGCCGGTCGAGATAACTGACTTGGATATACAAGACGATATCACCGTTTTAGTCGATTTAGGGGTTTCTAAGAATGTATGCACTGATATAATTTTGGACAGTCCCAGATCTCCAAACTTGGTCGTTGAGGTTACCTGTAGCGGAAACTGATTGGCATAACCTAACAGGTGCGGAAAAATCAAGTAATTTGACGGCAAATGGATGCAACGAGAAACAACAAAATTCCACAACTACAAAAAGTGAGATCTGCAATAGTGTAGTAGAGATTCCTGATGTTATTACCTACATTTGTGTATCAGGCAAAAGTAAGAATGAACCATGTGCAAAATCCTGCTGTATAGCTGAAGATAATTATAAGGATCGCTTCAATAAAATTATATGAGAGTTCATTCAACAAATTTCAAAAATTGCTTCCCGAGATCACGAAAAAGAAATTGCAAGAATGGGGAACGAGTTGCTAAAACAATTCCAAAACACTGTACATTGCGAGGTTAGCATCAAGCGGAAAAAGAGTACATGAAGGCATACATTATTATTGATCAAAGACTTGACCGACGATATTCTTCAGGAAATTTCTCAGTGTCAATTAAAACTGCAAGTTTCCTCTGAGTTGAACAAGAGAATAGAAAAGAAACTTCGACAGATCAAGCATCTGAACTCAAGGCCTTCGAATTCCAAGTCCTGGTTAATATTGTTGAAAGAAAGCATAACATTAAAGAACTAGCTGACAAGAAACCGGAAAGCAAATAATTTAGCTTCAGGGGACTGCACATGCGAAAATCGTGACACTGTACGTTCTAATGACTTACATATTTCAGGTACAAGCGGTTATAGCACGGGAGACGTTCACAGTCCACAAGAAGACCATGCAAGAAGCACGGAAAGTCATGGAACATACAATTACAGTAGATCTGCAAAGGAATCCGTGTCTGAAGGCGCAAAGAAGGTATACGTGCAAGAAACAGCAGGACGATGCGGAGAATGTGGCGACAGGAACAACCACATCACCGGAACGAAAATTTCATCCAGTTTGTATGCTTGTAGTAATCCTAGAAGTGATCATTCTCCAGGTGTATGCGATACCGAAGGAATTCTCGCGGACGAACAGAAATTGGGCAGGCTTGTGGAGCCCAAGAAGTACCTCCCAGAGCCGAGACTGAGAGAACACTCCCCACCGCCTCCTGCCGACACTGAGTAGCCAGGTGTTCTCGACGTCAGCGAGGATCGTGCAACACAGGGAATGGGAGACAATGACGATGTCAGCACGGACAATGTCTCGCCGAGGTGAACGAACCTCCGGCGCGGCTTCAGTTTGGAACTGTCGCTAACCGACGAGCATTGGGAAGAGGAGTCGCACACGTCGACGGATGAATCGAAGTGCCCATACTGGTGGGAGGGGTCGGAGACGTCGACGGACGAGTGGCCGGTACGGGCATCTGCTCGAGCGTGACATCGGCGGTGGAGAGGCAGAAGTGCCCGCAGGTGCAGGGCAGGCATACACGCTCCAACATCTCCAGGCCTCTGGTACCAAGACGTATCTGCAGGGCAGGGCTTGTGGCAGCAGCTCGTCCTGAGGACGGTGTGCGTCTGCACCAATACCTCGCCCGGTAAGTCCCTGCGGACCAACACTTGCTGACACTACGTTACAATTTCTGTAAATACCTGTTGACAAATAAATTTTTCAAAGTAAAATTTCTGAGGCCAGCTGTTATACAATACATTACAATAGCTAACCTAGAAAATACACTTTACCGTTTCACATAGACTTTCGGGAACACATGTAGCACTAATCGAGTTTGTCAGATTCTACTTAATATTATGCATTCATGAACAATATACTTCGTCAAAATTACGTGCTGAAAGTGCAATTTTTTTAAAATTCATAGTGCCATTCATAAAATTATTCTGTAGTACGAAATTATGACACAGTCACGATCCAAAATAGTGAAAAACATAAATTCGTTTTGGAAAAGGTTTTTAACATGATTATTCAAGCGTGTGTGTGTCTATATATATATATATTATATATATATATATATATATATATATATATATATATATATATATATATATATATATATATATATATATATATATACACATATATACATATGTGTATATACACACACATATATACATATGTGTGTATATACACACACACACACACACACACAGATATATGGGTGTGTGTGTGTGTGTGTGTTAAGTCATAAGCTCTGCGACAAACTGCAACAGGTCGTTCCTTGTAAAATTACAGTTTGAAAATGTCTGACAACGTACTCCAGGAAACAACCCCTAAGGGCAGGAAACCCCTGTAAAGATGGTGCTGCAACTATAAATTTTATTTAATTACACTGATATTAAAGGATGCAATTCTGTAGACATGCCAAACAATTCAGGCACTGTAGCATGCAAGTACCCATGTTGTCCTACTGCATACCCTACATAGTAAAATTGAGGTTGTCACCCCTTCAAATGGTGAAAAAAGGGTCGTCGTACATCGTTACGTAAATTATGATCACGGCCTATGAAGTACCATTGCTAGACGTAAAAAGTGTCATTTTGGTAAGAAAACCGCAGACGAATGGTTTGCGATAAAACATAATGCTTAGGAGGTTGGCTAAATGGTGATAATGCTGTAACATAATGCTGTAACATAATGCTGTAACACACGTAATGCTGTAACATAATCACAGTTGTTTTATGTGAAAGTTTGTCAATAAATGTGTTCTACTAGGATTGGTTTCAAAGTAATTAAATGGTAATTTGGTCAGCGATTGCTTCGAGTACATGTTTATTGTTGCTGTTAAAGTAGTAATGTAATTGTCTTCATAATGCGAGTTTCTTTAATGTTGGTTTATTTATGTTATATTTATTATGTCATTGCTTTGCTCTTACTTTATGTGATGTGTACATTTATTGTTCTGTTTACATCGCATTACATTGTGGTTACATTGAAATTTAATTACATCACATGAGGGTGGGTCTGCACCTTTGGGACAAAGTCGGAGGAAAGCTCGTAAAGAACGATGTTTGTGAAACAATCGATGACCGCCGACGAGTCATGTAGGAGGGAAACACCAGAAATGGAAACACAAATGGTAGTAAAACGTTATGAATTGTGACATAATATTTCGCCTGCAAGTTGCCTTACAAGAGGTGTTCAAAGTGTCCTCCCTGAATCACATTACACTCAGTACATTGCCGTAGCAATGACTGTCGAACTCTAGCAAATATATCAGGCTTCTGGTGCAGTTAGTCACAATCTGCGAATATTCGCTCCACCAGTTCTTGTCGTGTAGCAACTGGGGTGGAGTACATGACACTCTTCACATGCCCCCAAAGAAAGAAATCCATGGGAGTTAGGTCGGGGGATCGTGGTGGCCATGCAGCAGGCCCCCCTCACCCTATCAAACGCCCTCTGTACATGTTTGTTCAGATGTTCTCATACATCACGGCTAAAATGCACTGGGGAGCTATCATACTGGAACCACATGTCTCTGCGTATCGCGAGGGGTAAGTCCTCCATGACCAATGGAAGTGTGTTCTGCAGGAAGTCAAGGTAAGCTGGCCCATTCAAAAGGGGTGACAATGACAGGACCCAGTACATTATCACCACAATTCCAGTCCAGGTATTGACGGAAAATTCCACCTGGTGGCCATGGGTGAACCTGGCATGTGGGTTTTCTGCGGCCTAGATGTATCTATTCCTACTGTTGAAGTAGTACTCTCTTGTGAAGAACGCCAAATCACTGAATAAGATGCTTGCAGTAAAGGCAGGATTAGCGATACTGCTTTACAGTAACCACTGGATATACTGAACACAAGGTGCGAAGTCGTCCGGCCCCAGTACCTGCACTTTCTGAAGGTGGTATGTATGGAGAGAATAATCCCGCATTACGCAGGATATTGTTGATTGGCTTGTTCCCATAGTACTGGCAAAGGCACGTGTGATTGTGGAGGGCTCATTGGCGAATATCTGAAGCACCTCTTCATCGAATGCAGGTGTTCGCGCGTCGTGCCGTACGGCATCAGTGTGCCGGGGAAGAAGCGACCCCATGTCATGAAGGCGCTGATACAGTCGCGCGAACATGATAGGGGGTGGATGGCGTCTGTGTGGAAACTGCTGTTCGTAGATGCGGAGAGCCTGTAGTCCATTCCCTCTAGCCTTGCCGTAACACATTATCGTGTCGGATAGCTCAGGGAACACATAGCGAGCCATTCTTACACTATCTGTTCATTACACTACACACACTATCAGCATACAGAGATTATGTAGATGGCGCGGTCAACGCCAACCACGTCACGAGGCGTGCAATCGGAATCAGTGCTCAACAACACCAATTATGTGCATTACAATGGGGCGTGATACACAACGTTTGAAACACGCGTCGCTGGCCATAGGTTGTTTCGCAAACAATGTTCGTCTTTGAGCCCTCTCTACCGACTTAGGACATTGTCGCAGAGGTGCAGACTGAGGGTACCATTCACGTGGCCTAATAAGGCCAAATAATTCTATCCCAAGTGATTTTAGGACAAACACGTTTACGCGAAATAACTGTCTCAAACCATTGTAGGCCACGTAGTACACTTTTAGGCCACGTAGTACACATCCCAGACTCACGCTAATGTAATGTAAATGAAACAGTAAATTTAGCAATTGCATAAATAACAATACAATACCATTTATTAAAGATAAAGTAACAAACATCACATACAGTGACGTTATCAACTAACGCACATTGTACACTAAGCATAGAACATTCAATAAATGACACTTAATACTTTAACAATCCAAATAAACACGTACTTGATGCAATCATTGAACGAATAACCATTTAGTTACATGAAAAAAATCGTAGTAAAAAACACATTTAAAGACAGCCTTACTCATAATCAAATTGTGAATATGTTACAGCAGTACTTGTGCGTTGTTATCAACCATTTAGCCAACCTCATAAGCATTACGTGGCATTTCAAATCTTGGAGGTCTGTTTTCTCGCAAACCATTCGTCTGCGGTTTTCTTACCAAAATGACACTTTTTACGTCTTGCAATGGTACTTCATAGGCCGTGATCATAATTTATGTAACGATGTACGATGACCATTTTTTCACTATTTGAAGGGATGGCAACCCCCATTTTACTATGTAGGGTATGCAGTAGGACAACATGGGTACTCGCATGCTACCGTGCCTGAATTGTTTGGCATGCCTACAGAAATGCATCCCTTAATATCACATGGTTTCAGTGTAATTAAATAAAGTTTATAATTGCAACCCCATCTTCCCAAGGGTTTCCTGCCCTTAGGAGTGGATTCCTGGTGTTTTTCTTGTCAGACATTTTCGGACTGTAATTTTGCAAGGAACGTCCTCTCGCAGAGCTGATGACTCACCTTGTATGTGTGTGCATGTGTGTGTGTTTATGAAGTAAAGTGTTCAAAAATAACCATTCAGGACAGACACAATCTGGACTATTACCATATAATTATTATGCAAACCAATTCATGTATTGTATTGTTTTAATATTTTAATATCTCTTAAATAGCAACATGATTTTATGTTAATATTTAAGTACTGAATAGTAAGTTAAATAGTGAAGTGACTATTAAGGCATTCCCTTTCTTTTTTAATCAGCAAAATCTTGTAAGTCCTAATATGACAAGTTAAATATAACCTCAAGAAGGCCGCAAAAATCATTGAATTCGTTGTCCACAGTTTAAATCGGACGCGATTAGGTGGGTTGTGCCTATAATGAAACATCGCAAACGAGGCACCGGTTTTGAATCCGTGTGCACCACTTTCATATTAACTTTACTGTGCAAAAAGTCCGTCTATTTAGCAAGCCGGCATAAGCAGGGGTTAGTAAGCATAAATTTAACACATTTAACACATTGCCATGTGTTTAGAAAATAATATAAATGATTTTAAATTAGAATTGAACTTGATAACTAAAGAGAGTTCTCATTAAACATAACAGTTATGTTGGGGAAAGGGGAGGTTTAATTGTAACTAATAAATATGACAGTTACAGATATAGGCTCTAAGTAAATATCAACAATAAGGGTGGGATTTGCCACGGAGGGAGGAATTTGCAGTCAGATTTACGAGCCACACATCCGAAAATTCATAAATAACATATAGCGTAACAATTTCTCTCAATGCCAAAGACTAATGATTCATGGGTCAACGGTCAGTACATCCAGCTGTTGAGGAACGGACAGATTTCTAAGTATTCCAATATGTTTGTAATTGTCAAATGTGTTTCAGAACAATTTTCGTGGCCTGAATACAAACTTCGTGGCCTCGGTACCTTTTAGCTGGTCTGCATTTCGAAGGCCTGCGAAGGACATAGTAATTTTAACTACTGGGAATTTAACACATTGCGGGTCAGCTGCCGATTAAATTAAATGAATATTAAGTCAGGCATGGCTACGAGATATTTTATCGCTGGACTTAAAATTTAAGAATTTACCTTGGTTTTTGTCGATAGTTTCAGAATCGTATGGCGTAAATGTAAATTATACCCATTTTTTTTTTCTTAAATACAGTTTGAGAAAAAGTTTGGAACTTCTTTTACTATACGTTTTTGCGAAGGAGATTGCCTTTTGTGAAAAGATTACTTCACAGAAGTTCAGTCAATATATCCCCTATAGTAGTGTTTACTCGGGGCAAGGTGTACCTGGTACGAGACACGAAAAGTAAACTGTTATACGAGAATGCCAAGCACATTATGTATTTAACGCATTATCAAATTGCGGTCTGCAGAAAAGGCGTTTATGACCCAGTTTCACGTAGTTTTCAAGCCTCGTCCAAGGAAAATGGATATATATTTCAGTAATAAGTGCCGTCCCAACCCCATACACATTAGAATGAGCCACCGATTATATTCTGTGGTAAAAGAAACAGTTTATCAGTATGAGTGTGGTTTTATTTTAGCGGAATTTTTATTAGCCTACATAATTATAAGTTATAGTCTCTACTCGAGTGAATATAGAGTATTATTAAGGCTGTACAGTGGTCACATGTTCGGAAGAGGATCTGCACTAACATAATGTGTGATGTATGAAAAAGAATGAACACTCATAATGGAACAGAACAGCTTATGATTAGTTCATTACTATATGCATATCAAGCATTAATTCATGTTTCGAACTGCTACACTGTAAAAGAACATTAAGGTAAAATTACCTTACATGAAGGGGAAGCAAATTACCCTTACCTGTAAGATAAAATTACCTCTTAAATGTAAAGTATATTTACATAACAAGTAAAGTACTATTCCTCAATCGTACGGAAAAGTGCCTCAGAAAAGTCTGGGAAAATCCCATACAAATAAGGGAATATTAACGTTATGGTGTAATAAAATTACATTTTAAACTTTTTCATGCTATAATAACTTACCATGAAAAATAAATAAGTACTAATTATAGTTACCTGTAAAATTTTGAATCAAATAATAAATAGCTTTATATAAATTTTTCTTAAAATATTACTTATTAACTTGAAAATCCCCACCTTTCTAAGAGCAACATGATGACAAATTAGTTATCCATGGAACTGGTTATAATAATAATTTTGTGTAACAGATTGATCATTTACTTTTATGCGGTATATAAAGCAAATTTTGTGTAGAATTTCGTTAGTGGCGTTATTAGTGTTTTGAAGGCAATAACCTATTCCAAGTCATCTAATAATTCCCTTTACATAAAATTTACGCGGGTAAAGATAAAGGTGAATATTGAGATTTAAATATGGAAATAAAAATTTACCAGTTTTCTAGTCTCTTACAATTTTCTTATTTACTTTTTTCACAAACTTTAAATTTGTAAGTATTCAATAATTTTATACTAACCCATTTCTACCTTAAAATAATGTTTAATTGCCTGGTATTATGCCTGCCATAACGAATTTAAATCCTATAAGCTGCCCAACATGGCACCTCGTTTTGTTTCTTCCTGCCGTCCTCCCATCAAGTTGTTGAGACAATACTGAAGAAATGCTGTGCCGTGAACTATCAGTACAAGGAAGATTTTGTACACAACAAACACACTCCAGTTCAATGTTAATGTTTATTACGCTCAGTGTATCTTGTTTACAATAATCAATGTAATTAACCATTAGCAAATTATTTTATCTAAATAAGCTAAGTGCAGAAACCAAAGCCAGTAATGTTTATTATCAAGCCTCCTAACCTTATATTCATATAAAACTTGGAGCTATAACATTAAGCAAACACATGCTTGTAAAACTGTGCTCATGAGGCGTACACCTCTCATTAAATTTTTACTGATATATTCAGTTTTAGGAAAATACACACTATGCAACAATATTTCCATTCTCTCGTAAACCACGTGACAAGGAGAAAATTTTAATTAAACACTAAACGGCATTCACATTAACCGCATAATCAATCCCATTATTCATCATGCAAAGGATCATGAAATCATGTATACACATATTAATTCTACCAAAGTAATATGCGCCAGCGAGCTATGACTTTAATTATATTAATGAATGTAAAAGCCATTGATTTAGTCATTTCAATGGAAGTTTAAATAATGACAGGGACTCCAACCCCGTAAAACACCACTAGCGGAATATTATGCTCCACTTAGACTTGTGTACCAGCGCAATAACAATAAAACGTCACTTAACATTATCAGGTACAAAAATACGAGAGCCGAAAATAAGCTCTAACTTCAAAGGTCTCTCACAACAAGGCCTTACTAAAAATATATTTGTTTAACTTTTTTTTTCGCCTTTGCATTAGCTCATTAAATTCCTGGGGGGGGGGGGGGGATATTATGTTTTGTGCTTCATCGCACTGGCAATCAATTACGAAATCTCGTTGGGGACTCCTAAACACTTCCAAAAATAATTAGTTCTTATTACGCTCCTTTATTTAATTTACAAGCCTTTCAACCACTTGTAGGCTAAACATACTGCGACGATTATGCCAGTTAAGAGCCAAAGGAAATAACATATATTAACCGCAAAGGACTCTGGCTTGCAAATAGCACAAACACTGTTTAACATTATTTAACTATACTCAACCTCGCGGTCAGTGCCGTAACAAGAAATTCAAGAGTGAGTTCTGAACCATTGTAAAGTGCACACCAACAACACGGCCCTCCAGCGGCACCTAACAAAGGGTCATTAGACCAAAATCCCTGCTTGGTCGCAGCGACACCAGGTGTCCTACCATAGCCGCTGCAAACGGAGTTGGAATTTTCCCGGCCTATTTCTACCCATGCTAGAATCCTAAGAAATATTTCCAAAATTAATACCTTGAAGCCTAATACAAGCACCAGGAAGATTTCGATTTAAAAAAAAAATCTGCTAACTGGAAAGCTGTACAGTTCAAATATAGTAAATCCAAACAGCAAACAAACTCCTGAGTAAAAAAAAAAAAAAAATTAATTTTTCAGAAGTGTCGCGGCCTTGAACGTTGAAAAGAGTGCCACCAAATTATTACCTTAAGTCGTTGGCGGTGGTTTCGCCTCTCAAGCGAAAAGTATCTCCGTCCACAGTGACCCAATCCATGCTGGCAATGTTTTCCCGGCCATGATCACTCGAAGTTAAGTAATATGCCGCATCGAAGCATTCTCGACAAAAGCCGCACATCAGGTGAAGTGAAGAGCCGAAGGAGTATGCACGGTGGTCGGAGGCCGGAGAAGGTAGGGTTGGGGAAAAGAAGGGGCCTTTATTAACCTGACCGTGAGGGGAATAGGAAGGGGAAGTAGTGGGAGGTATCACAAGGAGAACTAGGGAGGGGGCGAGTTGGCAGAGGAGCGCACATGTAGACAGCAAAATAGATCGTTCATAATGTTCTGCGACGGAGCGAATGTTGAAATGCACACGTCGTAAGGTAATTTTCCCATCCAAGTATGGGATCTGCCACTGTCATGTAAGTGAATTTTAGTGCGGTATTTATATTTTAAATGTAAAGAAACATTATGTCTACCAAACAAGTTTGCGAATATTACCTCACAATTGTAATTTTCCCAATACGTTTAATAGTGCACTATCTAAATCAAGGGGTCAAAAAATATACACTCCCTGCCATGAAAAATTGAACGTCCTGTTAAAAATCACTCTGTAACTATGGAATCTGGTACATGGGTGTATCAATATGTGATACGGAGACAACTTTTAAGTTTCGTGCGATTTTACATGCGAATACGCCATATGAGGCCGCTGCCGTCCATGTCAGTAGTAGGGTAAAGTAGGTTCACGCTTATTCAGTGATCAGGAAGAGGATCGAGGATCTGGTCGCCATCTTGGATTTCGGGTTTTTCTCTCAGAATCGCTTGTTTTTCTCAAAAAAATCACATTTTTTAAACCCAAAAACTCCTTAAAATGTCCTTTTTTCCTTAAATATTTCCAATTTTTCCTTAAAAAATTCTCGTTTTTCTCTCAAAAAGCCATATGCCAGAATATGCAGTAACAAGCAACCCAAATCCAATTTTCAGTCAATTTAAGTAATTTGGTGGCTTCCCTATTGCTTCTAGCCCACCACCAATCAGGCTCCTATTACGTCTTGGTTTTTTTCACAAAAAACCTGTAACCCAAAAAATGTATAAAATTAATTTATAAAAAAAATAATTTTTAAATTTAAATATATCTTCATAATAAAAAATTTAAAGACTTAAGTATTGAGTTATATATATATCAACGGACTCGTTTTTTCAATCTGCATATGATAGTGATGACATACCATCATTATGACTTGTTTTGTCATGCTCTATCATTCCATGCTGTCTCTCTCACTCAAACTCTTTATCTCTTTCCTTTCTCTCTTGTCTCTCACATTCGTTCAGCACCACTGCCTATATAGTTCCTTCATCGCCTGCTAGAGGATGCGAAGTGTGTATATTTATTTACAAATTTAAAGATGAAGTTTCCCATACACAAGAAGGAATATACAATTATTGTAATATACATTCCAGGCAGGACTTTGTAAAAAACCGTTCAAATTTCAATACTTATTTTTTCAACAATTAATATTATTTAAATATTTTACTTTATTCAATTCGTTTTTTACCTTTGTACGAAACAAAAATTAATTTAAAATTATGTCACCTAGCCTTGTAACCACGCACGCATGTGCCAACAGGCTCGCAAGGCAGGTGCACATGTCCGTGGGTAGGCACTGCACGGGGAAAGGTAGGGGGAGCCAATGACCTCAGTAGCTCGCAATGCTATGGGCTTTTCAGATCAATCAAGCCTCTAGGAATCGATGAATTTATAAATAATTAAAATTATTTTTTAAATACATTTATTTTATTCATCATTTGAAATAATTTCGAAAAAAAAAAACTATAATAAATGCAGTTAAATATATCAAAAAAGCATTTTAAATGTGAAATCGGTTAAAAAGAATTAAATATATAAATTTCACACTTTGCCATGACAGCTGGTAACATAAAAAAAAAGTCTCACATAGTGGTGGTATTCGTACCGAAGATCTCTTGGCTAGGAAATGAGCTCCTTGACCACTCGTCGACCATCAAGCTCACTCTGAGGCGAGTGCTTAAATGTCGTTTAAAATAATTTCAATATTTTCTAAATCTTATGTACCTAAGCCCACATAACATTTTTATATTCATTTTAAATAACTATGTAGCAAGTGGGGCTGTATGGAAGCGAATATTTTAGTGCCAGTCTCGTGGAATTCTATTTACAAGTATCATTTATAGCTCCAGAAATATATTTGTTTAAGCCCTTTATAAGCATAGTGATGAGCTAAAATTGATATTTGCTTCATATTGTCTTTTTAACGGGGTTCTGTTTATAAAAGTTTGGTTACCCTACGATATCGGTTGTCAGAAATAAAAAAATGTGTAATTATTATTTAATTTTATGAATTTATTTAATTTTTTTAATTGTACTTAGAGTACATTAGAACTATGTAAAAGTCTGTTATTACCATAATACTTTTCAGGTCTCCTTTCTTCAAGACTAAATACTACATGGTGTCGGTATCTGCAAATTATTCACTGCCTCGAAGATTTGGTAGGAATAAAAGCATCCAACTCAGTTTTTTTTTAAATATATCTTTATGTTATTAAATCAAGCACCATCGTCTTCTATATATATATATATATATATATATTATATATATATATATATATATATATATATATATATATATAAAGTGGTGAAAGTAGGCAGGATATAACACCAGCAAGAAATTAAACACTTTTTTTATATTTATATCATACATATACATACATCAGACTACAACCATAAAAACAGAATCCTTAGATTTTCACACCATTCATGTAGTACCTTTACAGCAGCATACTCACTTTTCACATAATTAATATAATCTACTTTATACACAACTCAAAACAGTCTATGCTAACAAGAGTCCAAACTGAACACTTGGCCATATATTCTTCTTTTTCACGACAAAGTTTCACGACTGCCACTGTCAAACTAGGCTTCCTAACTGAAACCCAGTTCCTTATATACTCGAAAGTAGGCACCATACACTACCCACCATTACCCAGGTTTACAGAAATTATAGAGTTCAGACCAGCAGAATCACAAATATCCCTGCCATCTACCATAACCGAACACCCTTTCTACTTGTTTTACCAACCAACACCGCGTATATATACCAACCATACCATCCACTACAACACAAGCATACCTCAATCATTCGTCCACACCGAACACACAAAGCAAAGACAAGAATCACCACAATTTTCCTAACACCCATACCATCTACTCTACCAACCATTATCAGACTAAATATACTCACCACTCATACCGTCCACTAGACCTCAGCCCCACACCCACTAAAATATGCCAAAAATCGCAACTCCAACATGTCTGTCATAGCACCTTTAACATCAGATATCAGCCAAATATCACACCACCCATCAAATAAACTATCTGATTATACCAACTATCCATGCCAATAAAATGCTGACCATCACACCTCAGATAAATGAAACAAAACGTGAGTAACCTTGCTGACCAGGAGTGCTGGGTACTATACCAATCATAACCCCAGCATACTTCAGTCATGCCACACAGATCACATTGTAGTTATACAATGCAACAAACTACTTATTTTATACCACTCCACACTATAACATAGTAGGTGACAACCTTCCAGAATACCAGACAATAATATGAATTACTCTATCAACAAACAAGTTAATTATGCCACTCATCCACATTAATAGTTGCTCCAACAAAACCTACCACGTAACATACCTCTAACATACTTAACAACCGTATCGATAACCCAATGGAACTAAGTACCAAAACGTATATAATACCTTTCACGATGACATTATCTTGCCTCGGCCATGCGATGTCGAAAGCCATACAACCGAGCATTTTAACATACTATACCATCTGAATATATCAATGAACCACCGCAGCAGATAATAATAACAACCAACAGTACTATCCATGTTAACACAAGTGTATCAAGCAATTGCTTATCGTCCAGACCAACCTGCAACACAAACATTTTTACCTCGGTCAAACTAACATAACTTAACATATTTTAACCTACAAAAGTCCAGAAAAAATCAGAAATAACCTAACATGGCCTATCCTACCATAGTCCAGATAACTCTCATACTTATCCTAAGTACACATGTGTCCTACATGTGTTAGCATTATTTCAGCCACTTAAGAAAATTTTACATGTCCAAACATCAGAAACACACTTCACGTCTACCCAAGCAACCATACATTCAAGGCCAGTTCATATCACAATAATCCTTACCACCTGTCAGTGTAACACAATCGACTGATACCATTCACCATATTGTGTTGTCACCCAACCACCATACTGGCCCAGGTGATCTTGAAATTTGACCTTGACATGGTGACCTTTGACCTTGATATCTCAAAAATTCCAAAATATATTAACAAATAAAAAGAAATACAACTTGTTTTCTATCAAGTAATCTTTCACAAAGATGGAAAAATTGTGATTGATTGATGGATCGGACAGGTGGATGGATGGATAGAGTTATTTGGAGTCATTTGAAGTAATTTGAAGAAATTTGGAGTCATTTATAGTTATTTGGAGTTATTTCAGTCATTGGAGTCATTTTGGAGTCTTTTTGAAGTATGGCATCATTTTCGAGTCTTTTTGAAGTCAATTTGAGTAATTTTGGAGTCATTTGGTGGTGGTGGAAAACAAATATTTTATTTATTTTTATTCTTTTATATTTTTTGGAATTTTTGGGATTCAAAGGTCAAAGGTTACCATATCAAGGTCAAAGGTCAAGGTCACTTGGCCCAATTTGGTGATTGGGTGACCAGTCGATTGTGTTACACTGACCGATGGCAAGGATTATTGTGATAGACTGGCCTTGAATGGATGGTTGCTTGGGTAGACGCGATGGTGTCCGACTTTCTATTTGCCCATATTGTATTTTTAATATAATTCTGCTTGATCCGACTGTTCATTTGTAAGTGTAAGGTGAATGTTACTCGAAATGCTGATTGGTCGCAGTCTGTTTGAAGTGTGTTTCTGATGGTTGGACATGTCAAATTTTCTTAAGTGGCTGAAATAATGCTAACACATGTAGGACATATGCGTGCTTAGGATAAGTGTAATTGTTATCTGGATTATGGTAGGATAGGCATTGTTAGGTTATTTCTGATTTTTTTCTGGCCTTTTGTAGGTTACAATAGGTTTAGTTATGTTAGTTTGACAGATGGTAAAAATGTTTGTGTTGGTTTGTGTTGTAGGTTGCTCTGGACGATAAACAATTGCTTGATACACTTGGGTTAACATGGATGGTATCGTTGGATGTTATGGTTATCTGCTGTGGCGGTTCATTGATATATTCAGATAGTATAGAATGTTAATATGCTCGGTTGTATGGCTTTCGACATCACATTGCTGAGGCAAGATAATGTCATCGTGAAAGGTATTATATATGTTTTGGGACTTAGTTCCATTGGGTTGTCAATATGGTTGTTAAGTATGTTGGAGGTATGTTACCTGGTAGGTTTTGTTGGAGCAACTATTAATATGGATGGGTGGCATAATTAACTTGTTTGTTGGTTGATAGAGTAATTTATATTGTCTGGTATTCTGGGGGTTTTCATCTAGTATGTTATAGCATGGAGTGGTATATAATGAGTAGTTGTTATGTTGCATTGTATAACTACAATGTGATCTGTGTGGCATGACTGAAGTATGCTGGGTTTATGATTGGTATAGTACCCAGCACTCCTGGTCAACAAGGTTACTCACATTTTGTTTCATATATCTGAGGTGTGATGGTCAGCATTTTATTGTTATGGATGGTTGGTATAATCAGTTGGTTTATTTGATGGGTGGTATGATGTCCGAACCTACTTAACCCTACTACTCATGTGGCATATATACGCAGTTGTTAGAAAATCGTGTGTGATTTGAAACGCATGCCACTTGTCAGTCGTGATTAATGAAATATAGGCATGCCGAGAAGACGTACGAAACAGTTTAAGAAGTGTGTAAAGAGGAATGCGAGTGTCACAGTAGACGTTGCCGACGCGCCGCGTTCTGGTCAATTTCTTCGCTCTAAACTAACAATCAGATTGTGTTCGGATCAGTGTAAATGTGAAGGTGTCCATATGTAGCAGACGGTTCTGGATAATCCCGATGAACCACCAGGAGTGAGATCCGTTTGATTGTTTCAATGGTACGAACAGAGTCAAATGTTTCCCTGTCCCCCATCCAGCGACATGCGGTAGCAACTTCAATATTGATTACATTACGTTCGTTAAACATTGAATATGCAGGGATGTCATTAAAAATGAGTACATAATTAAAGAGACACATATATAATACATTTCAAAGAATATCACTCCAAAGAGGCACAATGTGATTACCAAATATGCTTGCCCTCAAATCCAGAGCAAACGGTAACGTTACCAAGAGGTAACGAACCAAATTAACATTGAAAGAATTGACCAAATTGTAAACAAATTATTCGGGTCTTAATTCTAATTACTTTCAAAGCATTTTAACAGTATATAGAAACGTTAACACTTCCATGACTCCACTCACATCAACCATGATGAAAAGTTACCAACTGTGAGCACTGTATACCAAAACTACTTTTTTACAATAATCAAAGATTAATCTGCAAACAATCTAATGACCCAGCTTTAATATCATTATAAACATCCAATTAACATGATTTGGAGAATTTGACACTCAAAACATTTTTACGTCGCTAAGATGTATGAAAAGTCTCATAAAAGATTTATTTCAGTTTACGCAATTACTGCTCGCGAAACCATTCGTCGAGTGAAAGACTAAATCCCGACAGTTCAATACACTTTACACCTAGATTACCCAAGAGAAAATGAATCACAATTTCCTATAATTAAAGTTACCACAGCCATTTACCATTATTTAAAAGCAGCATCCAGTATGATGCTACCAATATCTCCACTCTCATACATGGTAATTCCAGTACATTATCAAACGCTAAGATTAAATATTAACGAGTAGACGCCCCAATAAAACCAACAATAAAGAGGGGGCATAAAATATAATATATGAGTGAATATAATGTTATGAATTGGTAGCAGTTGTTTTGTGTTGAAATTGTTTGTCTATTTTTATAGATTGGCACCATGTTTCTTCTTGTATCAATCTTGTTGTATCGCAATGGCGAATGGTGCTGTGTCTCGTGTTTGTCAAATAAACAAGTAAAGTATACTTGGTGTTATGTTTTAGTTCATCCATAGCTGCACAAATTGAATATCAGTTTATGGGCCCAGCATGCGGAATTATGTAGTGACAGCTTTAAGGTGAATAAAATCGGTGTACATGTGTTCAATATTTGGCTGAATTTGTGGCGAAGGAAAAAAGGGTACACTTGGAAGACGGAGGCTGGAAGAGATCGTCACATTGTGCCGATTATTACAGAGTCAAATTTCACACGTTGGTGTGAACGACTGAAAGTTGCTTCAGCGCAGAGAAGGTTATTGGAGGCTATTACTGAAGATCTTCCGGACGACTGAGCTAATTGGACTACTAAGCAACAAAATAGGAACCAAGATGCTCTGTACTTCATTAAAACTGTGGTTGACGATGCATCACTTAATGAAATCAGTTATTGTACGACGACGAGAGAAGCATAGGAGCTGATAAAGGAGATACACTGCAACGTGGGTATACTGCACTTAGTTACAGTCCCGGAAGAACTTTGTGTGTACAAGGAGAGAAGAAGTGTCAATGAGAGAATACATGCATAAAATTGAAAATTGGCCTCATCAGTCGGCTGAAGGTGTCATGCCTTTACAGACAAAACTGTTGCTGCTTTTATGTTGTGGAGTTTACCCAAGGAAAAGTATGAGATTATGGTGAGAAGTTTCGAACAAAATGAAAACGCGATTAACGTACGAAATATCAAGAGCAAGTTACTACTGGAAGAGAATAGGTTGAAAATGGAAATGTAAAATACTGAAAGTGAGGTTAGGACAATGAGTACTAGAAAACAACATGCAATGCAGAGGCGACCGGGAGGTAGAAACACTGCAGAAGAACATAGTCCAACACTAAAAGGTGCGCACCAGCGTACCAGAGGTAGTGGTTTTCAAGGTTACAGTGGTGGAAAGACTGAATTTAAATGTCATAACTGTGGTGTATGGGGTCACGTTTCTAAACAGCGCAACCATAACCGGGTGGACAGCCAGTAAGGTGTTTTTCATGTGGCAAGCTTGGACGTATTTCTGAAACTGTTAAGAACGAAAGTCCTATGAAGCATAAAAAAATAGTGGAGATAAGAAGAATGAAGAAGGGAACTATGATGGTAAAGGTTGGCAGAATAAATTTAAGGGATGCATTATTGGTAGAGCATTATTTTGCAGATTTGAACCTACAATGTGGGTGTTAGATTTTGGCTCGTCAGACTGCATGACTCCTTTCTTTGCACTCAGTGTTTGTAATGTTTAAGGAACTAAGTGGAAGTGTTAGACTTGGGAAAGGTGAAGTGGGTGTAAAGGTTATTGGTTTTGTACACATCAGAATGACAGATGAATGTGGTGGGTGGACTCTAGGGTTGAGTGATGTTCTATATGTACCTGACTTGGAATATAATCTATTATCTGTGAGATGCCTTGCCAACAAGGGTATCAATAATGAATTTGATAGAAATTGTGCTATGGGCATAGACACTGAAACAGAAGAAAGAGCAAGTGTCTATTCCACGAAGGAAAATTGTGGAATTTACTTACTTGAGACTGTTAACGAGCTCGAATCAAGAAGTGTGGTGGCAGCAAAGGAGCAGCAGTGGAAGCAAGAAGTAACAGATGCAGTTGCACTACGAGCAGTCACCGTGAGGTATGAGAGACTTGATCATCTGCATGAGGCAGCACTTGTAAGAATTCCAGGGTTAACTGAGCTTAGTTCAACTAAGGCAGGTGAAGGTAATAAGTGTGAGATGTGCACAAGGGTAAGATGACGAAGGTCCCTTTCCCAAGGAAAGGTAACAGGTGCATTGTAAACATGATAGAATTGGTTCACAGTGATTTAATGGGCGAGCTTTGCCCATGTTCGGTTGGAGGTGCAAGGTATGTTTTAACCCTTATAGATGATTTTTCCAGGTTTGTTACAGTTAAATTTTTGCACAGAAAGAGTGACACTATGAGTGAGTTTGTTTTGTTCAAGGCTGAGGTGGAGAATGCTCAAGGTGTAAAGATAAAAGCTTTGCAATCTGATGGAAGGGGGGGGGGGGAATTGTAGTAGTGATTTTCGGAGGTTTCTGCAAGTGAATGGAATTGTGAACAGGATAATTGTGCATAGGTGCCCTCAGCGAAAAGATGTGGCAGAAAGACAGAATAGTACACTAATGGAAATGGTGAGGTGCATGTTGATACAATCTGGTGTCTCCACATACTTGTGGACAGAGGCTATAAACACTGCATGCTTCATACGTAATCTATGTTCCAGTAAGGCCAATGCAGACAAGATTCCATATGAATTGCGGTCAGGTAAAGGGGTTACTGAGGAGATGCTGCAAAGGCTGAAGGTATTTGGGTGTATGGTTTGGACAGAAAGGGTTATAGAGTCTGGCATGCAAGTGAGAGGAAGGTTAAGACTGCGCATCATGTAACATTGGAAGGATATGAATTTCCTTTCAAACAATTCGAGGTGAGTGACATAAAGTAACCAAATACAGAAAATTTTCAGTTGTTAGATTACTATGAGTTTGCATGTGATGATGAACCTCATGTGGTACCAGATGATGGAGTTAGGAACAATGATGTGAATGAATGTGAAACCTCCCAGGTAGACAATGTTGAATTGGTAGTAGAAAGTGATGGCCCCTTTGTAAATACAGGTGAGCATATTAATGGCATGTTAGGGAGAGAAGGTGAAAATGTTGTGACCCTCAATAATATGATTTTAGTGATGTAATTTTCAAATGATGCTACTAATAATGTAGAAAACATGGTAGATATTGAGAATAAAGCAATTGGCCAGTCAAGGTGACCCACAAGGGCTCCAAAACCCATTAAGTGTGCTTGTTGTAATATTTCAAAATATCTTGTGAATAACGCTCTAGGGGAGGTATCTGTTGTAATGTAGTCAAATGTGAACTGTTAGATACTTGTTCAAGATGCTGTTAGTAGTAGGTACAAAGACATGTGGTTACAGGCAATGGAGGCAGAAATTCATAATCTAAAACTGCAACGTGGAACGTAGTTAAAAAACCTAATCACAAAAATGTTATTGATTGTAAATGGCTTTTGAAAGTGAAACACGATCCTGATGGGGTAGTGGAATGGCTAAAGGCCAGGCTTCTGGCCACAGGTTTTGCTCAAGTTCCAGGTGTGATTTATATGAAACTTACAGTCCTGTTGTCAAACGTAGGACAATTAGAATTCTCATAACCCTAGGTGTAGTGGGAACATGAATTTATAGATGTTCAGTGTGAATACTTCAATAGTTATCTGCATAAGAAGATTTATATGGAATAGCCTTTGTATTTCGAAGAACGTAATAGAGGTAGACAAACCTATGTTTGTAAACTTAATAAAGTTCTAAATGGGTTAAAGCAAGCAGGTAGAGAGTGTTTCCAGCACATTAACAGTCTGTTGTGTGACCTAGGTTTGAAGCCTTTTATATATTACCCTTGTGTCTACATTTATGAATGTAAGGAACTTTTCGTAGCTTTGTATGTCGACGATATTAGTGAATGGGGAAGCAGAAACAATATTGATTGGCTGAAGTGCAAAATGTCAAACGTTCTAAACATAAGGATGCCAATTGATGCCTCACAATTTCTCTCAATTAAGGTGACCAAACCAAACAGTGATATGGTCACTTTGGACCAAAGTCACTACATAAACCAGGTATTAGAGGAATTTGGCAAGAACAATTCAAAGGGTTTATCAGCACCCCTAGAAGTGAGTAAGTCTGGGGGCATGCCAGGGGAGGATGTAGATTTTGATGAAAATGTTTATATACAAGCAATTGGTTGCTTATTGTATCTTTCAGGTGTTACAAGACCGGATATAGCATTCACTGTAAGCAGACTCAGTCGTCTGTGTAGTAAACCAAGGTTGTGTGACTGGCGTGATATTCAGCACATCTTTGATACTTAAGAAAGACTAGTGATTTGAAACTGTGCTATTACAAAACTAACAGCCAAGTAAAGGTATTTGTGATGCTGACTTCGCCAATAACAAGGTTGACTGAAAATAATGCAGTGGGTATGTAATTTTATTAGCAGGAGAAGTATCATGGTGTGCCAAGAAACAAGGTGTTGTTGGACAATCCACTGTTGAAGCAGAGTTTGTGTCCATGGCAGAGGTCACAAAGGAGATAGCATGGATGAAATGTATGTTGGGCGAGCTAGGTCAGACACAATTCGTTGACACACCATGTACTGTTCGATATGACAACCAAGGGGCTATCAATCAAACACTAAATCATGTAATGTCTGAAAGGGTTAAACATGTTGATGTAAAGTTCCACTGAGTGAGAGAATGTGTAATGCAAATTTTGATTAAAATTAACTATGTTTCCACTAAGATCAACCTAGCAGACATGTTCACTAAGACATTAAATGGTGTTAAAACACAAGAGATGTCTCGTAAGAAAGGGTTAACTTATCTGTAATGATTGTACAACCAAATTCAACAAGGGAAGGTGTTATGAGTTGGTAACAGTAGTTTTGTGTTGAAATGTTGTCTATATTTTGTAGGTTGGTGCCATGTTTCTTCTTGTATCAAATTTTGTTGTGTCGTAATGGCAAATGGTGCAGTGTCTCATGTTTTTCAAATAAACAAGTAAAGAAAACTTGGTGTTATGTTTTACTTCACCCATAGCTGCACGAACTGAGTATCATATAACACATGTCAAAATAACATCGAGCTCGTAACCACAAACCATGCTGGGTACAAAAACTGGGGACCTATTATGGTACATAAACCTCCCCAGTTTGTCGTAGATTGAGTGTCCCAAGTTAACCGTAGACGTGCAGCTGAGCGAGCCCAGTAAAGCCATCGCTCAGATTAAAATCACACATAATGAAAACTAGCCTGCACTATAAAGTAATCAAGCCAGTAAAATAAATCTTTAAAGCTACCGTGGAGAGGCACAAAGTAAGCCGCAAGTCGTGGTACCAATATTCGTCTCGTCACCAACATTGACGTTCCAGCAAAGTAGAATCGGGCGGCGGCACACAGTTAAAGTTGGTTAAGACACAATTTATATTGCCACACAAAAAACTAATTTCGAATAACCAATCCATCGGAAACCTAGCGGCCAGCAAAAATCTCATTAATCAAATCATTTGCACTACGACTCACCGTTTGCCAGATGTGCTGCAAAGTTTGAAGACTCTGTTCATAAGTCTAGCAATATAGTCAGGCCTACCTCGTGCAGAAATCATCAGATGACCCGACGATCGAATATTAATTTCTAAGCAAGCATGCACTATGACTAGAGGAAATGGCTGAAGGCCAGCGAAAACATAGCAAGAAGATCGAACATGATATCTGCATCCATTTATTTAATTTACCTTAGCCTCAATAAAAAAAAAAAAAACAGTGACATAGTAGGAGTGGGGAATGAGGAGTGGGAAGATGTGGGGAAACTGGAAGGGGAAGTGAATTTAAGCGAAGGTAATTGATTAGGTCGCAGCACCGATGGTAAATTATAACGACAATAAAGGCGCTGAGTGCCTCAATCCCCCACTCTAAACTCTTCCTCTGCTGGAAACATCTCAATTCCAAAACACAGACACAGTTCAAACAAGCTCCACAAATACAAAAGTTCGAAGAAAGAAGAAGGAAGTATGGTCGAGAAAGATCAAAGTTAGTGAAACATCTTGATCATACATATATAAATCGAAGAGGAAAACAAAAAAGTATAGTTCCAGATCATAAATACATATCCATAGATTTATTCATCTTGAGGTACTGTTATGTAACAACCTTGTGTAGTTGATTCCAGCACCGACAGGTACTCTCTTCACGACGCAACAATGATACATGTGGAAGGGTGGATACAGAATCCTGTTGTAGTAGTGTTTGCAGAACTTAAGTTAAAGACGTGCTCAGGTCTTTACAAAAAACTGATTTGTAGAAATATATTATTTTATCAATAAAATGGTTTGTTGGTTGTCGTTTTATTTTGTTATCCACATAGAATAACTGTTAAATACATATTAACAACACCAGTGTACTCATATTTTAAGAGGAGAAATTTCAGAAAAATAAACAGTACAAAGACAAAATCTCAGTAAATATATATGTATAATATTGTCTGGCATACAACATAAGCATATATACTTGAGCATTTTATATACATAAAATAAATATTTTAATAACTAATTTAAATATCAAAGGATCTTGAGTATTCAATATATTTCACAAATAAGGCCTTCTCTTTTCAAATTAAGTTACTTTAAAACAAAACATGCAATTTTCAGCAAGACAGCAAGTGAAATCACCTTCGGGTACCCGTTTGCAAGTATAAGCCATAAGGGCACATAGACTTTTCTTAATTTTGTAGGTTACATGTTTATCGCCCTAAAAAACACAATCATGTTTATTAGTTGTCAATGTTAAGAAAAATTTAGTTCAATTAGTCTATGAACAGTTCATGTTAATGAGAGCTGTAAGCTCGGAGCACGTGGCATGCAAACAAAATTGTTAGATTTTACTTGGTGCTGGAGAGAATCAAAATTTCGTCTGCTGTGTAGGCCAAGAAGCAGCACTCAAGAAGAATCCAAGAAAGGCTGTGAAGAAATCATCCCAGGAGGGATGTTGGCCACGATCTACTGCATCGTAGAACGAAACTCCAACACGTGCACTGCTACAAGATATACCAAAGAAAAATTAATGTGGCTCGGCACACACAAAAATAACACGAAACGGCAAAAAAATCACTAATAGTTTAACTTACCCTTATTGGCAGGTGAAATTACCAATTACATGGAAAGAAGAGAGAACACAAGTAGATACAAATTCCTAGAACAACTAAATGCCGTATGGTTAAGTTCAACAAGCCGCCGCCGCCGCCGATTTTTCATCATTGAGGCTAAGCCTCTCAACGCGGGGGAAGTATAGACCGAGGCCCTTGTCTTCCCAAGCGGTAGTCATTTGAATGGATCAGGGTTAGGGGCAGCTAACCCACCCCGCCCTGCTACCATAGTATAGGCACTTTAACCTGGCACGCGCGGCGCTCGCATGTCAGGAGTGTGGTTTTGTGACCCAGTATAGCCCCTGAGCCACGGTTGTTCCAATCTTTTTTCCCCTCATTTTTGCCTACAAAAATGAGGGGAAAGGCGGTGGAATTCCGTTCCCTACTGGCACGGAAATTTGAAAATTAAAAATGTAGGTCTTTTAAAGTTAGGTAAAATCTATTAAAAAGTTGGTTAACAAGCAGGCAATAACCTCACAAGCAGGAATAAATATGAATATCGTGCTCAGAACTCCAGTCTGGTGTGACTAATCAATACGTAAATATTTAGAAAGATGTATAAAACAGACAATTATTTCATTAGGTTACATTAAATTATATTTGCATCTTGCAAATACTAAATACTCATTAAATTATTAAGTAGAACTTAATTTTGGACACAACATACACATATATCACACAGCAAAATTATTTAAATTTACATCAAATAATTTTCCTCTTCAAGTTAACAAGACCAGGGCAACAGTAAAATAATTTAAATAGACTCTCAATGTTATACTTTTTGAATAGCATAAACAAATCAAATAAATATAACTGGAGCACATTTTAATCAAACCAATCATTTTTGGTGAAGAAGTAAATAATGAAGAACTTATTAAATTAATTGTACCCAAAAAAAATTAAAGCTGTGCCAATACAACTGACACAGTACATGGTAGTAACAATGTCATTCCCGGCAACGGTAGGTCGCCAAGTGAACTACGTCGCCGAGTGAACTACGTCGCCATGTGCCGACTGAGGTTCTCTTCTCGAGGGAGGATTCAAAGGGGAGAGACGCCTAGAAATATTCTTCATGAAATTGACTCTACACTGCCTGCAGTAGCGGCAAAGAAGCGAGGCCTCCATAAGATTCGGGGGAAGATGGAATTAAAAACAGAGGGAACGACATTAGGGAAAAAATCAAAATATGCTAGGGAGAAGTACAATACAAGCACTAGAGCACTCTGAAAACAATTACAAAAGACAATATGACCAATAAACCAAACCCCATCTATGAGACACATGTTTTTGGGCTGAGCAATGTGGGCCTTTCTAAAGACCCCATTAGGTTTTACACAAGATAGGTTAACAGTATTCGGCCCCAAAAACATATCTATGTTATAGGGGCCTACAAACTTGGGTCGAAATTTCCAGCTCAGGCCCCTGCTCAAATCTGCCAGCGCATAGTTCCTACACAAAACTAACTGCCCGCATTTAAATGGAACTGGAATTTTATTATTATCTAAACGAGCTGCGACTAAATCGCTTCGCATCTTCAAGGTACCGAGCAACACTGAGGGGTGGGAAACAGGAGGGTTATTCCAAACATATAGAATGTGGTGACTTAAGGGTCTGCCAAGGAAAGGAAGGGAGGGAGGAGCATCAGTCGACTCATGATGACCACTATTAAATCATATGTTTATAAAATCAGAATCCCTATCCCAAAGTATATGATTCTGATTGTAGAATTGGTTAGACATGCTTTCAAATTCTTATTAAAGTGATCTACTTGATTGCCCTTTGGAAAGTAGGGACTTGAAGTAAAATGCTTGATGGGCCAGCAGAAACACATGGCTTTGAAAACAATAGATCTAAAATACTTCTCATTATCTGTAACCAGTTCTATGGGAGCACTTAACACCTTCCAAACCTTGTCTGACAGAGCCTTAACTATAGTAGTTGCTTTCATTTATCTTAATGGGAGGAAAATCACAACTTTGAAAAGATGTCCATCACAATTAAAATTCATAAATTTCCTTTTTTTGAATGTGCCAGGAGACCAAAAATGTCAAGGTGAACCGTACTCCAAGGAGCTTGAGGTATCTGAAGAACAACCTGCCCCACATTTGTCTGCTGAGCCTGCTTGCACCTTTGGCACAAGCCACACTATCTCACAAAAAGAGTCATACCCCTTAGTACTTGGCCAAGCAAAATTACTAGTGATTTTATAAAAGTTTTTACTCGTCTCTGGGTGTCCCACAAAACTGACTCATGGACGTATAATAATGTGATAGGTTTGAGGGCTTCAGGGACTACCAATTTGCATACTCGACTATTTTTTCCCATAAAATACAAAAGGCCCTGCTCTTCCACATATGGAACCAATGCACCACCCTTCAAATTCTTACAAGTTTTCTGCAAAAAAATCTTGTTACTCTGAATATAACCAAAAAACTCAGGAAACCCCTGAATAAGATTTAAAGAAGCAGCAGGGGAAATGTTCCCTTCAAGGTAAAAATCCTCTGGATCGTAGATCCAGAAATGCGCATCTGCGACCTGATTTCGATACCCCTCACGTGGTGCACCTTGAAGCGAAAACGAGATATTATTCACACACAATGCTCCAATTTTCCTAATTGATGGGAATGACTTAACATCCAGCTGAGGGCCTGATTATCTGTTTAAAGGTCACGTTCCTCATGTTCAATGTAAGATGCAAAGTTCTCCAACCCGAAGATGCATGCTAAAGTTTCTTTGTCATACGTTCCCAACCTGTGTTCATTTTTTATAAGGATACGGTTAGCGAAGGCGATGGGTGGTAACCTTAACTCAGATCTAGCTCAGCACTCAGCGACAAGAATAATGAATCAACTTGTACTACAAAACATTTGGAGAAATCAAGCAGGTGTAAAACCCGAGGTGTCGTCAATCTTTTCTTTGACTCATCAAAAGCCACCTGCTGTTCAGTACCCCAGATAAATTCAACACCTTTCTTCTTTAGGCAATTTAAAGGGGCTGCAATTTCCGAGAAATGATCGATAAATCTCCCGTGATAGCCAAAAATTCCTAAGAAATTTTGTACTACCTTTAAGTTCTTGGGTCGGGGAAAACTTAAAATAGGGGCAACTCTATCAGGATATATCATTAAACAACCTTCGGCTAACAGATATTCCAAGAACTCAGAGTTACCTTTTCTGGATTGACTGTTTAATTGACCTACATTTCTTGCAATACTTGATGCAAATGGGTCAAATGAGAGTCCAGATCTTCACTGTAAACAATAATACCACCAATATTGTTAAAGATGAAATGGTATTTGATATCCAACAGAACGTAATCTAAGACTCTTGATAAAGTCCGACTGCCAAAATTCGATCCCATTGGAATTCGGGTGAACTCAAATTGGCTCCAAGGTATACTGAGGGCCGTATATTTCCTACAAGATGGACCTGAAAGACAATGGTGAAAACTATTATTTAAATCAAGAATGGAAAAAACATGCATCTGGTACTCGACTGCTGGGATAAACTTCTCCATCGCGACCTGTCGTGAAATATTTTCACGAATTGCCTCCCTATTTATACCTCAATGTGTTGCAAATTGCCGGTATGTTCTCATACTCCATACATCCACTCTCCCAAATTAATCCATGGTGATTTTTTTTGTAATCCAAGTGTTTGTTCTATTATATTTCTGACTTAAATATTTCCAGTCAAAAGGCTGTTAGAATGTGGACACAATTGCATGGTCTTGCTTGTCGGTAATAGATATATCTTTAATAATGAACATATTTGGTGTTTAGAAACCTTGAATATTACAGAACATGTTTACTCAGTGACAGTTGAAGAGTGACTGAACACAATTACATTAGTATTTTAAGTAATTTATCTCAGATATTGTCAGATACTAATCTATCGTGAATGATTAATGCGTGCGCTAGATTATTTGGGGGAATATTTGTGTTCGGGTGTATTTCAATTCGCTAATCAATAACATTTTTGGGTACAGTATTGTTGTATTTGCTAACATGAACACGAATAAAGGTGCCATACCTTTAAATGTTTCAGGAATTAATATTGGTTCACTGTCTTTGGAATAATATGTTTCTTAAATTGTTTATACATATTGTAACAAATAAGTTACCAGTACTTCCCATTTGCGAAATGTATTGTAGTATACGAGACACAATCTCAGTTACACACACAATGCCACCACGTTGGGATAGCCAGAATTATGTTATGTAACTTCAGGGTGTAAATGATAAGTGTTTACAGCTGTACACAACAGTGTACAGGGCTCTGTGACGAGCAATTTGATTTAAGACACTTGTGGTTCAGAGGGTCGGGAAATAGCCATAAATAGCTTGACAAATGTGTACTAAAATACGTGCAGTGTGCTGCTGTGGGCCCGGCTTTAATCGACCTGCTGGTCAGCTGAACCTGGTTTGTACAGAGGTCAAATCGGGCAGGAAACGTTTAGTAATAGCTTTTGTTGGAAACACATGTTGCATTGTCACAATACTACAGATAAGTTACAGAAATTAGGAAAGAATGTATTATAGTGTCCTGTACTGGTGATTCAATATGACTGACACAACCATTTAATGTTCAAGTATTACTCTGTTGTAGGCTTTGGTAGGATGTGGACAGTTAAAGTTTCCCACATAGCACTAAGGGTGAAAATAGAGGCGTAGACAGGCTTGAATTAAAAATATGTTCAGAAAATAACACACATGTAAGAGAAGTCGTTTTTTCCTCAAACTCTGGAACACGAGGTAGCCAGATTACATTCAGGTGCAGGACAGATGATCTCGATGCTACAGGACACTCACCTGATAGAATACCTTACAGCTGAAAATTGTTTTATTACTCAACACTGTGCAAGCCAGAAAAATAGATTTGTCATGTAATTAATCAAGGAATGTTAGGGGTATACTATTTACCAGAATAAGCATAACACACTGCATGTATGTTTCAGCCTTTGACTTTTGATTTTCTTTTCCTTTTACCATTAATAAACTTAATTTGTACTGAAACAAAATATAAGTGAAAGATCCATTGCAATATGCAAGAAGATACTAAATAAAATTCGAAATACCATTAGGTAATTATCATATCTAACAAGCGATTATACCCTTATGTGCCACTGTGCAAAATATTACAACTTTTCTGGCTGTCAAAAACTAAAAAAAAGTGGCCCTGTTCCAAAATCAGCAAAGTCTAGATTAATATTCTTTAATAACTTGCTTGGCCAGCTGTTTTTTAAATGGGGATACACAAGAACTCTTCATATGGAAATTTGTGATGAATAAGACTGGAACTTATAATTGCGCTGCATATCCAAAATGGCGCTGGTTAAAATGTTCTGGAAGGGTTTCCATTAAGGGCGATGCCATAGTGATGATAAACATAAACTACCAGGTTTTGCTGTAAAGTAGAGTTGCTCTCGTGGTAAATTCTTTATTTGATGGGAGCAGGACAGAGGTGGACGCCTCCGACGATTGTAGATTTCTTTCATTTCGTTAAGATGCTCGCTGACATGGGTCACTGCCCACAGACATATGTCGCCTAGCCTATCTAGCCCCTACAGCTACAAAACTCTAAAAGGGGCTGATCCAGCACACACATTTCAGTGAAAACCAATTTGCAATTCCTAATGTCAGCTGGAGCAATAGAAAAACACCCTAAAAATTTAAACTAAACACATCCGCAACACCCACTTCGGACGAGTGTCCTGTCTTATGTCTGTTCTTCTTGCAGTAGAAAGAGAGAGAGAACCGTCTAGCTGGCTGAACCAGACTACCCTATACTAAGCTCACCAACAAATAGGGATGCAGGATTCAAACCTGCCAGCCAACCGGAAGGCTTCCTACTCAAACTACGTAAAAAACGAACCAAAACCAATGGCCTAAATTAAAACTAGCATACAGTTTACTGTCTCGAAACATATATACATACAAAAAAAAACAATAAAATACAATCAATATTAACTTATATACACACACAAATACAAATCTTAATAACTATCACATTTAATACATTAATTATTGCCCTCCATACAGCTAATTTTAAATGTCCTATCATCAGAAATAAAAATTAAAATAACAAAAATTGAGTATACGGTCTCGAAACGTATATAACATACAAGAAAAATACAATAAAATACAATAAATATTAATTTATATGCACAAATAAAAATCTTAATAACTATCACATTTAATACATTAATTTTGCCATCCATACAGCTAATTTTAAATCTCCTATCATCAGAAAAAAATTTAAATAACAAAAATGAACATATATGCAAATTAATAACAATTACACTCATGAAAATATTATGTTACAGAAATGACAAGTGCATAAATTTAACATATTATTACAATGACGTGAAAAAGGACGATGCTACAGATCCACCTCCTGGTTTTTGCACACTACACATTGGTGCAAAAATGTCATAATTGGCAAGGAGCATCATGTAAAATGAATGTCTATATTCATGTATGGTTCATACTTTTATTTTAGAGTTCAATCAATGTCTTTCTCACACTGGGGTGGATAAATTCATTATCTACAAACATCTTGAAGAAGAAAGGAGAACAAAACAAAACAGGTCAAACATATATCAAAACACAGGGAAAAAGATAGCATTGTTGGGAATGTCTATTCTCATCACTGGAACCGAGTGGCATGAGGAAGTTTTTTATACCCTCTTTTTGTTGTGTCTGGCTCTGTCCAGGTGGCAGATCACGTGACCCTTTTTTGCAAGTCATTGCACAACTGTGGGCCACTCGCAGCTCGTTGCAGTACACTTCGTTGATTCTTGGCTGGGATCGGGGAAAATCGGCGTGCACATGCCAAAAAGTCGCTCTCTTAGCTCGTCAGTATGCAGTTCACGAGCATGTAGACATGACGTGTCTGCTTCTTTGCAGCAATCAGCGGTGGATTACCATGCCGCACTCAACTGTGTACAGCTCCAAAATACACGCTTACAAATACTCGTTGCACCAAAAGAACACACAAGTGTTGACTAGGCGTATCACCATAGTTCTTTAGTCCTATCGATGTTCATATACAAACACAGAAAATATACACAACATTTGAGAGGAAATATATGAAAAAATATACCAGCTTTGACAACAGTTGCATTTATACCGCCTGAAAAATAGGTGTCTCTAAGGAATAACACCACACATTTGATTGCTAACACAAAAAAGCAACAGTTCAGAACAACAACAAATGAATATTAGCAGAAGACATAAACAACTCTTATTACTGCTATATACAACAAACAGAAAAATTTCACAGGATTTGATATCAAGGGCTCAAATTATGCCGAAAAATATATTATCACACATCACTACATAAAAACTACCACCTCCAGGCATTGGATTACGAGAAGACTTTTCAATCCAAAATGGATACAACCATTCATTTCAATGGATGAAGGAACACGGTACATGTATTCCAGTTCTAGAGTGTTTACGTGTTGTTTATTAAAGAACTCAATTGAAAGACCCTCTGGGTCCGTCTGTTCTTATCTTTCCAGATACTTCAGATAGAGCTGTGACTGGCTGTAAGAGGCAGGGATCGATTGGGATGTACATTTAGGAAAACTAGATGGATTTTTTTTTAGGGGAGGTTCAGTCCGTATTATTACCTCAGTAATTAATTACTAGTGTGCTAATCCCTAATTAATTACTAGTGTGGCTTCCCGGAGGCAGAAGAACACTCAGTCACGCACTACCTCGAAGCTTCACACGAAAAATCCTTGTACCAAGTAACAGTGCTTCTAATGATATGCGCCCTCTGCTTTCGTACATTCTTCAGGCTTTACTTAGCTTTGTACTTCGTTAAACTTCATTGTGCTTGCACCATATCTTATCCTGCACGTGAGCGGTAAACTCACAAAGCCACTAAAATTATATCTGCCCACTACATCTTCTATGACAGGTGTTATCAACTCGTAACAGTTTTTGAAGACTTCCCTTTTTACTCCGAACGGACCTGCATATGACGGCATTAATTTCCATCACTTGGTTCCAATGTCTGCTCAAACCAACCATGCACGTTAAAGCTATCTGTCCAGGCTTTAATTCACACACTCTAGACTTCTTAGTGTACTTTGGTCGCTTGTATGCAGCTAAATATACTCTATGCCAAACGAGTGCTTTTATCTCTTTTCGTAAATTATTAGAATGTTTTTCGCTGGAGTGTGACATCCTAGGAAGTTAAGGTAGTTTATCCAGGTCATAGATCTCCGAACGCTGGCACCTTACAATCTTCCAAGGAGTTGGATGAGTACTTTAATGAATTCTGTGATCCTGTGAAGTTTGGTCAGCTTACTCTAGATTAAATTATGGTAGTCATTAGGGCTTGAGGTCGATCGTCTTTGTTCCATCCATGAAAATTGTTGCATTGAGGGCACAAACGGTGAGGGTGCTCTGGTCTAACGGCGCTTGATTGTCAAAATACCCACCTGGTTGTGGTATAATGTACCCCACAAATTTCGGTATGTAGCTGGCCCCTGCAGCTTGATGAGAATACTAGCATTGCATAGTATCGGTCTGTTTACTTTGGCTGTTATACACTTGCCTCTGCTTGTGCGTCTGAGATATTCCTTGCCGTACGTCCTGGCTATGGGCAGGTTGTTCCTTCTTCACGGGTGGCAGTGCCTTAGGCGATGAAGGCGATCCCGGGCTTCTGTCTTCTCCTGACTTTTCTCCCTCTTGGTCGTTTCTTCTGTCACGGTTCTCACGATATCCCGGGTACATCTACCCATTCAGCCTGAGTAGTACTTTCGGCCTCTAAAAGAATGCTGGCAATTCCTCTGAGCTGATATCTGGCCTAGGGAATATCGCTCAAAGTAGTCAACTTGATAAGCATGCATCCTAAGGTTCTGGTCTTGTCTGAACCCTCCTATATACTGGGTTGGCAGATTGCCTATATACAAGGGTGGGGAACACTCTAGGGTAGCAGGCTTGTTGACGCTGCAGCTTATCGATATGATCGAATACCAATAATCCCTCTCTAAAAGACACCAAGTCAGCATCTCTTCGATTAGTCCAATATGCCTGATAGCGATAGGAGAGCTGCAGCAATACCATTGCCACGAATTCCTCGTCGCTAATTTGTGGGTTGAGATGTCACGACTTTTCATATTACATCTAAAATATGGGCCTCCAGCCTTCTACCTTGCCTGGTAAAAAACACTCTGCATGCAGTTGTGCCCTCAAATTTCCCTATACCTTGTTACTCCAGAAATATTTAAATGAATTTCTTTCGAAATTCTGCATGTGTGGTGATGCTACTCCTCACCACTTCCCACCCATAATAGACAGTAGAAGTCTGTGCGAGGTTAAGGCAGTGTAACATGTCATTTTCTGGAAAACCAAACAACACCATATATTCCTCGAATTTTGTAAGTAAATGAATAGAGTTTTTTCCTGATTTTCCCTCAAAATGTGATAGCTGTTCTGCCCATGATTTCGACGGGTAATCGTGCAGAGTGCTGATTGAAGCATTAGCCAGCGGAACAGCTGGTATTGAAGAAGTGTTTTGCTTGCATAGTGCTGCTCGGCACCTAGTTTCCGTCGGTAGAGTACTAGTGCTGAGAGGCCGCACCTCCTCTCCATTTAGCTCATTTTCTTCCAAATGCAGGTCCCTTACTCCTACGACTTGCGACAAGTGGTCGATTTTGTCAGACACCCTAGCTAACTTCCCTACCATGGATGTTCTCTACCTGTTCGAGTCTACATTCCACATGGTTATTTTGTGATTCGCATTTATCTGTGACCGTGTGGTTTATTACGCTCAAGTCTGCTGCGGGTACTGGCTGAGCATCCAGCACACTAATCGGTTGTTTCATTTACTTCTTTATGCACTGCATTCAATTCAGATGTCAATTGCTGCAGGTTAGCTGCCACGTCTTCACAGAGTAGAGATATCCGAGACTCTAAAGTTTCAGTTTACTGTGACTTCAGGATCTCAGACTGTGTTTGCAGTTGCGATTTTACTTCGCTAAGCTGCATTTGCATGGTAGTAATAAGTTGGTGTATTGAGGACAATCCAATTCAGACCACAAAATCAAGCAGTTTAATCCAAAAATAGAGTAATGTTATAGTTTTCAAGCAACTTTTCATGTTTCTGGAAATGCCAATTTTCGATTCTCAAAAACAAGCACATTTAACAAGCAAAATCAATAAAAAAAATTAAAAAAAAAAAAAAAAAAAAAAAAAAAACATGCAGGATTTGTGTCAATCTAAAAACAGCATATTTAAACTAAAATCAAGTAAATTTAAGCTAAAATCAAATAAAATATTATCTTATTATTCTTTAGAGTTTATATTCGAAGCTCAACTAATTTTTTTAAAACTTCTTCTATTTGCTCTACATTTTCACCAATATCTCGAAGATCATATTTATCATAAATGATTTCTAAGAGTGATAATTGTAAGTTTTGTAAATTTTAATGCAATTTGTGAACTATATTTTTAAGATCTTCAGATGCATTGTCTAAATTATAGGGAGGTAGTCTTGAACCATCACCACCTTTTAAAATGTTAACTAAACTGCATGGAAATGAAGACTTTTTTTTATTTATAAAGTAAATTAATGTATTAAGAGAAAGAAACAACTCATTTAGAAGCATGAAAATGATTTTTTATTTGATCAAATAATTCATCTATATTTCTAAAAATTCATAAATTTTTTAAAAGTAACCACCTTACTGTAAGTCTAAAATATTGTATTAAAATATCTAAACATTTTGTTGATTCTTCCATTTAATAATATTAAAACTTTGTATATCTTCAGTAATTCTTTATTTCAAATAATCATAAGTTACATTTATTTTACTCATTAAAACCATATTACACATTGTAATAGCTTCAATAGCTTTAGTGAAATCAACACAAATTTTTATATTTGTTTTTTTATTTAAATAGAGTAGTTTATCTATATAAACAAACAATTATATATAACGATCTTCGTCCACAAACTGAATAGTAATTTATATCACCATCAGAGTTTACAGTAGGTTTATAATAAAGTTCATTATATATATATATATATATATATATATATATATATATATATATATATATATATATATATATATAGTAGAGAGAGAGAGAGAGAGAGGAGAGAGAGAGAGAGAGAGAGTCTAGTTTGGTTTTTGAATTTCTAAAATTATTATGAGCAAGTAACTGTTTAAGACGAACACTTTTTTTTTTTTTTCAATACCTAGATTCCAATTTTCTTTTGGAAAAATTTCATTTCTTCCATTCTTAACATAAATATTTCTTATATTACAGTGATCAAACATAGAAGCATGTTTATGCTGTTCAGCAGGATTTATTCTATTAAGTTGAAAACCTACAGTTACAAAATCAGGCATATGAAATTGTAAACTATTAAACTGATCTTTCATATCAAAGCTAAAAACAGTTGAACCAGCAGGAACTTCTTCTTCTAAAAATTGTCAATAATCAAAACTAATAGGAATTGTAGGGTTTTTTTTGTATATTTTTCTTTAATTACAAGGGCTTTGTTAGATGTGTATTCAACAATAGGCCACAAAAGTTCTAATTTTTGAATAACAATTTTACCAGGACCAGGACAATGTTTCGTAACTTTACCTACTTTATCTAAAGTTTCATAAAGAAATGAATGGTTTTTATCACATGAATTACAAAAAAAGTAATTTTATAAACCACCTTTCCACTAAATCTCATTGTTATCATGAATAAAACGAAACATATGGTATCACAGCAGATACATTATTTCATCTGTTTTATGACTAGAAACAGTTTTAACTTCATCTGTTATATTACTAGAAACAAATTTATCTCGATATAGATGATCAACACAAGAAAAAATTCTAAATAATTTTGTTTACTTGATGATCTTAATAAATCATTCACCATTGTCGTTATTCCAGGATTATCAACAGCCTCAATAATATGACCATGTTTTGAGATTTCTACTGTAGAGAACTGAAAAGGAAAAAAGTTCGAACAAACATTAAAATGATCTAATTTATCATATTTTGCCTTATCTCCAACTTTAGCTGTCTTTAGTAAACTAAATTGATCATAAACATAAGTATTATTTGGAAAAGAAAAGACATTTTCTATGGGAATATAAAATTCAATTCTATTATTGTAAACATTTAAATTACCCCTAGTTTGATCCATTGCGGGAAAAGTTTGTCTATCAAAACCCTCAATACTTTTATATTTCATTTACAAGAAAAAATTTGCATATATGTAAAAAAAAATTCTCTATAAATGGCAGAATCAGGGGGAGTTACTCGAGTTAAATCACCCATCGAAAGATATAAGATATAAAAACAGCATCATGAAAAAGAAATTGAAAAAAAGAAGAAAGAGCAACCATTAGACGATGAATTATGAAATATTGGTAAAAAAAAATAGAAAAAGTAAGTGAAGAAAACGAAAATTTAATGACAACACTAGTTCCGGTAGCAGCAAAAAAATTAGATTATCCACCAACACCACAAGAAACATCATTTGAAAGAGAGTTATTCTCAAAATCTCCTAATTTAGAAGAGCAAATGGGAATTGTACCCATAAAAAATTTTCTATGCCCTGATTCTAATATAATTCCCGGAATAGAAATTTCCGATATACTTAGCAATATATATATTTTACAAGGAGATGGACAAAATTTTAAAATTGGGGATACAAAAGTAGGGATAAAAAATAATAAACTATCTGTTAATGGTAAAGAATATGATATAACACAAGAACTTTCTAATTTGTTAACAAAAGGATAAGAAGATGTCAAATTCACTGATAATGACTATGAAATTCACACAGAAATTATTTTATCAACCAATGCTACATTCCAAAAAAATAATCCATAAAAGAAAATAAACTCGAATAAAAGTTGGAAATACATGAATATAATTAAACCAACTTATGATGACTATATAAAAGAATCGCTTTTAACATCAGCACCAAACTCACCTGAAAGAATTATTTCTCTAAATTCTCCTAAGTCTGGAGAAGGTATAAAAAATTCAATTTACCAAAAGAACATATTTGGATGAACAATGTTAGAAAAGTAATTGATACATTATTAGTTATTCATGGTGAAGAAAATACTGGAAATAATAATTACAATGAAAAAGTAAGCATAATGAATACGTTAAACAAGAAATTTCGTGAATTTGTTATTAATAATCCAAAAGGAATTCCATATCTTATAAGAGTTTTATATGTAATTCCACACTTGTTTTGGCATTCTGAACATCATGGTAAAGGAAATGTAAATTGTGCATTAAATATTACTTCTGCTGCTGTCGCTTCAACAATGTTAACAAAATAAAAATTATGATGGGGAGTTAAATTGTTTTATTATAAATATTTTTAATTATATAAATGAAGAAAAAATATAACTTTCGATACACCCATTGATCAATTAAGAGATTTGGGCATAGATAATTTTTTAACAAAAGAACTACTCGAGAGAAAAAATAAGTAATCAAAAGAAGGTAAAGGTTACTTTTTAACTTTAACATTACCCATACTCAAAATAGTATTAAATTTAAGAGAAGGAAATGATTTTCACTGTGGAGGAATTATAACAATTTTATCTGCTGCTGTAAGTGAATTTGGTGCTTTAGCCGGTGGAGCTACTGCAATTGATAAATCTGTTGAACAAATGAGAAAACATTAAAAAGAATTAGAAAATCAATAGAGACACAACTTAGCAATGAAAAATAAATCAGGAAATGGTATAGTTGCAAAAGAGGGAGACCAAAAAAAAAATTGAATATATACCCACCATCTAATATCGAAATAGAAAAAATATGAAAAAATATTAAATATAGAATTTTTCTGAAATGTTTATATGATTGACGAATTACCAAATAGAATGCACAAAAATGAATGTGATGTGGTTTTATTTTGACATTTCAACAAATACTGGTACTCATTGTGTTTGCTATTTTACAGAAAATAATGATATCTAATATTTTTATTCATTTCGTGAACCCATTCCTAATAATTTAATTAATTATTTCAAAAATAGAAATGTTTATTTCAATGATGATATAATTCAGAATTTTTATTCAGTTATATGTGAACATTTATGTTGCTTTGTATTACATTTTTTTTCGAAAGGTTTTTAATTTAATAATATAAATTATTTATCATCAAATGACAGATATATTTGGAAAACCATTAATCAAATCTTTAAAAAAATGTTTGACATTAATCCTCATGTTTTAAAAACATATGTAGATTCACAATGCAATTCGGGTGTTTCTGCTTTACAAAGTAAACTAAGCACTTGTTTTGATTATACAAAATCATATGTTTCTTTTTTAGGGCATAGAATTGTAAATATAGAAGATCCTAGAGATGATAAAGATGTGGTCAATAAAAGCTGATTGTGCATTAAAAACACATGCAGATTCAAAATAAAAAACTATTGTTTCTTATTATGCTTTAAAAGAAGATGTAAATTTACAATTCAGTAATACTATGGGTGAGTATATAAAACGAATATATAATACAAAACATGTATTTAAAAAAGACGCAGATTCAAGATAAAATACTATTATATCTGATTATGTTCTAATAACATATGTAGATTCAAAATACAGTATTATTGTTACCGCTTTATTAGATCAACTTAGTAAAGTTTTTGTTTACACAAAATATTGTGATTCTCTTCATTATCGTAGAATTAATAATATGGCCGAGCCTATAGATGGAAATATGCTGCCAATGAAAGATTTTTTAATGATGAATTGCAAAATTTAAACCAATTAGTTTTAAATTATTGTGATACACTTGTTAACTCCAAAGTCGAAAATTGTTAAGAAGAAAATCCTATATTATTTATTTGCATGCAAAGTGGGATAAAAAAATCTTTTTCACTTAGAATATAGCCAAATTTTCTTTACATTTTTGATGTATTCTACTGTTTATAAAATAATTACTGCTAATTCTAATTTACCTGATTATACTGTAACTGTTATTAAAGGATCTACAAAACATATTATAGTAAACCTTTTGATGTTAAGGAAGGCGATACTTTAACTTTTAAAATGTAAATAAAATTAAGTATCTGAATATGATGATGGATTGGTTACAACAACAGGAGTATTCGTAAAATACAAATATTAATGTTTTTTTTCTATTAAATGGAGAATACTTGGTTTTTGAAGTGTAAGAAAGTTACTAAAAACAATAATATAAAACTGAAAATATAAAAATGGACGATTAGTTCAGAAAAGTAAATGTTCAATATGCAATTCTAATAAATTAACATTAAAAAATATTGCCGAATGCAAGAGAAGGAATAATCAATTCATTGTATAAGCCAGCCACAAGAACATTTCCAAGAAGAAAGGTAATTTCTTATGCTATTGATGATTTGTGGCAAATTGATCTTGTTGAGATGGATACTGGAAATTTAAAAGGTACATCACATATAAATAATGGTTACAAATATATTATGACAATTATTGACGTTTTTTCAAAGTTTGCATTTGCTATTCCTTTTAAGGATAAAACATCTAAAAATGTAGTAAATGGTTTAGAATGTATATTTATGAAAAGAAAATCATATAATATACAAAGTGATAATGGCTCTGAATTTTATAATAAATCATTTAAAGATCTTATGCAAAAATATATTAATCATTATTCTACATATAGCGAATTAAAAGCTAGTGTACTAGAAATATTTAATAGAACAATGAAAAATAAAATGTGGAAAAAATTTGCTTTGAATGGTAATTATAAATGGGTAAATATATTAGAGGATTTAGTTAAAGAACACAACATTACAAAACATGGAACTATTAGTATGAAACCAATTGTAGTTAATAATTAAATTTAAAAAAAATTAATTCAAACATATGACATGTTTACTAACCGAAACACAAAGTTGGTGTTATTGTACGCGTTAGCAAAATTAAACAAATTTTTGAAAAGTGTTACAAATTAAAGACACAAAAGAAGCAATAATATAAATTTTTTATGAATATGAAACTATGAAAAATAACTCACCCTGATGAATATTTTATCAAAAAAGTTTTAATTACAAAAGGTGATTAAATCTATGTAAAATGCTTAGGATTTGTTAATTCACATAATTCTAGGATTAATATAACATCTGTTTTTGATTCTTAAATGTTTTTATGTAATTATATGTATCGAACACAGCATAAAAATGAATATTAAGTGCTTATTTAATGTCAATAAGACACATTTAACATTCATAAAACATGTTTTACATTCATAAATAATGTTTAAAAAAGATTGATAATTTTTGCAAAAAAAAAAAAATTAAGTCTAATTTTATTTCTATACTTTTCTTCATTAATTTTTCTACTCAAATCTAATGTTATAAAACCATAATCTTCATTCCAACATTTTGTGCACATTAATTTAAATCTTAAGTATGGCATGTCACCACCAACAAAATCATTATAAATAAGTTTTAAATTAGTATCATCTTGTCTGAATATACACAAAAAATTTGTATTATCTCTTACCAATTGTTTAGGTATTTTTGAATAAATTTGTGCTAAATAAAAACATATATATTATTATGTCTTCCTTTAGTGAAACATTCATAGATTATATCATCATCAGCTAAAATAACACAGTCTAATATAACTAGAGAATCATTTTCATATGGATCTAGAGGATCATCAGTGTTATTAAAAAAGTATGCCATTTTTTCTTTAAACTTGTTGGATATCACATCAAATCATTTTGTTACTCGAAATATTTGAATTGATTTAAACTTGTTGAAAAACATACAATTTATTAAAATTTATCCAACCATTATTATAAATAAAATTTATCATCAAATTAGTTTTTCAAACATTACCTGGACTGACAATAATGGCACTTATATTATCAGGCAACAGTTCACCATCCTTTTGATTTTTAGCGTTTTGTTTGGTAATTAAAACACCAGTACCCCAATCAAATCTTTTCTTTTAATAACATAATTCTGTATAATAAATTGATAATATCTTATTCAAGTTAACAAACAACAGTTCTATTCTAAAGAAGAATCTTCATAATGACATCATTCATAAAGATAAATCGATACCATCGGTTAGTTTTCATATGATAACTTTAACTCCTAATATAGACAACAATACTATAACTTCAATTGAAAAATCGAATGCTGTTGATAAAAATGACATGATAATTATTCCTAGAGGTCAGGATGATATTGAATCATTAAAAGAAACTATAGATTCGTTTGAACCATTTTCAACTAATAAAACTGAATTAACATCAGAAAATGTGAAAAATAGAGTTTCGATTAAATCTAAGTTTGATATTAAATTTGACAATCGATTATCCTATATGCTGGGTTTTGAACGAAATATGCTTATTAAAAAGACCAAATTGTTATAGGCACTAAATTACCTAATTTAATCCATTCAAAACAATAAATGTTCAATGAATTTTAGCATATTGTCTATAAAATATGACGAATCTAACCATTTAGAAACAGACATAATAGCTCATTTTCCACCAAAAACAATATTTAGTTTTAAAGATTACATTATTTATGAACCTGCATATACTATTTTTTTTATAAAATAAGTACTGAATTGTTTAATAATACTTTTTTTTTTTTTTTTTTTTTTTTTTTTTTTTTTTTTTTTTTTAGAAATGAGGGATGAAAATGGTAACCTGATTGATTTTGATGGTGCTGATATTGAGATTGCATTAGAAACTAAATTAGTTTAAAATATTACAAATTTTGAATCCTATTTTCAATAACTATTTTTTCATTATTAAAATTTTTCTTTATAAATAAACACATTAAAAATAAAAATAAAGTTTGTTTAGTTCCTTAAAGAAAACTTTAATACATAAAGTTACAATGGTTTTTAATTATACTAAAGATACGGTTACTAATATAATAAATATAGTAACTAGGGAAAAAATAAAAAATAATATTGAGAAAGTAGAAAAAGAAGAATTAGAGAATTTTGAAATAGAAGAATTAGAAAAATTAGATTCTTATTTTAATAATATATCTAGAAATAAAAGTAATTGGTTAACAAAATTGAATTTTGCAAATTTACCCTTTTCAAGTTACAAAATAATCAGAAAAAATGTATTGAAAGAAATGTACCCTTTATCAATTAAAGAAGAAAATAAAAGTATAGGTCAAATATTTCCTTTTTAACCAAAGATTTCTAACGAATGTGTGCAAAAGAAGATCCCGTTCGAAATTCGTAAAGTCAGCCATAATTTAAATGATAATTTCAATATTTGGCAAACAAAATATTGTTTTCGCATAAATTATTTACAAGGTAATTCGATAGAAAAATGAATACTGTTCGAAATATAGTTCATGCGACATTGAAAACTGTAAGAAAAATGACCGATTTTAAACATGGAGATCAAATGATAATATATGGAGATAATCAGAATTTTCACCATACAATTTCGGCTGCAAGAAGAAATAATTTAAACACAGAAAATTTCCATAATAAAATTGAGAGAATAATTATATCGAATGATAATGTAGACATAAGTAAAACTACTTTTGAGTTTGACGTTTACAAAGTTCCAATAGGAAATGGAAAATCTAAAAAAATTGTTTGTTTAACTAAAGATATAAAAGCAAAACAATGAATTAATTCAATTAACAATGATGATAATTTTGGTAGTCAAACAGCAATATTTACAGCTTTAACATACAAAACTTATATCATTTTGGATGGAGAATTAATAAATAATGATATTATTTATATTACAAAAGGAATAAAATTGCAAAAGGAATTGGCTCGTGAACTTTATAAAAGAATGGCGAAAAATTGCGAAATTATTTTCAGTTTGGAAGATATTATGGATGCAGAAAATTTTCTGAATATTCAAATTAAAGTAATTTAAGCTGTACATTTCAACTCAATTAAACAATTAGTTTAAAAAAACAACTATTTATTTGTATTTACACAATGAACATTATGATGTAATTAATAGTATGAAAGCATTTTTATGTAGTGTTTATTATTGCAAAAATTTTGATAAACCATACAATCATAAAGATCAACATAAATATAAGAAATATAATATATAAATATAATATATGTACTTTATGCAAAAATTCACAAAACAAAAATGTTTGGGAAGGTGAAGATCGTATTAGAATATATTGCCGAAAATGTAATAGATATTGTTTTAGACAGGAATGTTTTACTAATCACTATGATGAATGCAAGACTGTTTATATGCGTAAAACATGTAACAAAATATGTCGTTTGGTGGATGTTTATAGATAAATTTATCTAAGAAAAATACTTTTGCAGTAGTTAAAAATGATAAAAAAAATGTTTAGTAAAGAATTAATTTCGGGGTTAAATACATTTCTATATGCTCGACATGCATTAAATGGTGGAGAAGTTACTATTTGGGGAGCAAAAGTTGATGGTTATGATGAAAAAACAAAAACAATAGATCGATATCATGGTTGTTTTTGGCACGGTTATCCTGACTGTTATTCACCAGACACAATAAATAAATGTAACCATGAAAGTATGGATGATTTACTTACTAAAACAAACAATCGAATGGCAATTTTAAGATAAAATGGTTACAAAGTAAGGGAAATGTGGGCTTGCAAATGGAAAGAATCAATATCTTACAAAAATTATGTAGATAAAACTAAAAACATAATATAACCTATAAAACCTAGAGATGCGTTTTATGGAGGTAGAACAAATGCTACAAAATGAAAAGTTTCAGGAAAATAATAGAGATATATAGATAGATATGAGTAGTTTGTATCCAATGGAAATGTTTAATGATAATTATCCTGTTGGCCATCCTATTAAAATATTTAATCCTAAAAATTACGATGCAAATTGGTTTGGTTTGGTCAAATGTAAAGTTTTACCACCATGAAATTTATATAATCTAGTTCTTATAAATCAAACAAGAAAAATTATTGTTTACTTTATGTTCAAAATGTGCTGTAGAGAAAAAAGAATGTAATCATAGTGAAGAAGAAAGAGTTATAAATAGAGTATGGACTACATTAGAACTAAACAAAGCTATCGAAAAAGGTTAAAAATTAATTAAAATTTATGAAGTTGACGCATTGTGCCTCCAGAGGTGCTGGTGGTGTGTTCGTGTCCCACCTGAAAGCAGGTGGGGAACAGGAACTGATGATGTGCCCGGCGCCACGTTCGGTGTACAGAACGATTATTGATGGGGGTCGTACATCCCATGGCCTACTGCGACTCTGGATACGCGGTCAATATGAAGGAGAGCTGAGTGAATTTGTCAGTTATATTACATAAAGGTAAAATATTGCCTGTCAGCCACTTCGCACACCTATATTACCACTGAATTTGCCCTACTTGGGCGAGGCAGTAAATGCAAAACATGCACTGAAATACACTTGTAAATATGAAGGCTTCTATTAGGGCGCAGTACCCGATGAACTCAGGAGAGTTAAATGCAATAAAACACGTCTAATTATGGTATGACTGTCTTATTACTTTAAAGGTACAACGGAATGTTACCGCACTTGTTAATGCATACCTTAGTTAAGCGGACCCGGCACTCTGGACCTGCCGGTGGTCGCTACTGCTGAAAAATAAGGTGTAGGCCTTAGATTGTAAATACATAAAATGCATCTCGTACGTGAAGTCCTGGTATGTTACATCAGGATGCAGGGAGACCTCCCCTCGGCTAAATAAAAGTACTGAAAGGTTCTTGAATTACGTTAACTATGGATATGAAGAAAAATTCAGCCCATATTGAATTGCCGAGGGGGTACACGGAGCTTACTGTCTGCCCTGTCGTTGTCTCGAGTGCTGAAGTCTGACTAACGACATGGCGTCGGTTTCGCCGCACGTCTGGCGAATCCGTCTCCAAATGAAAACATGAAAAAAACTGAACTTAATGAATAACACGATAAGTGAAATTGATGTACATAATTAAGATTGCTAAACTAAAACACATTGGTGACATATTCGTGAACCCGGAGCCCCACATTTGGCTAAGAATGTGACGTCATGAGAATGTCACAGATCTTGAAGGGTGCTATTAAATGAAATGATGCCTCAGGTGGCAGATTCCCGATAAATAATTATATGTACACTCTTATAATTAACATTTTTGAATCGGCATTTGTCGTTATGTAATTAATTTCAAGAATGTGTATGGATTTGACAACACATGGATTTTGTTACTAAGGGCGGAGCTACACCCTGTTTTCTATGGAATGTCATCGACTCTCTTTGCTGGAGAGGGTTGATTCCTTAGTGAGTTATAATGTAATCACCATGAATTATGCTTAAAATGCTTCTATTAAATAATGCTGCTAGGGAACCACTCGTCACTTCACACTTCCTGTGGGAATTTGATTACCCATCTTTTGGAAACCACTCGGAGCCACGTCGCACTCCGGATTCGGCCACGGTGCCCGTCGACATCGCGCACATCGGAAAGTCGTGGGAATAAGCTGCGCCGCTTACCCCAGTGTTCCATCCAATGGCTGTAGCATTTAACTGTCATGGCTGCACGGGACACACTCATTTAGGTCACATATCCATTCATCATTAGAGTTACCTCTTGTGGTAAATGTTAAATATTATGACCCGTGGCCATGAGTTACAGGCTACCAAGAAAAGTGTAATGTCGTTCTTGTCGACCTGCACTAATCGAGATCGCGACCTATTGTCGATAGGTCGAGTGTTGTGTGTTGTTGATGAGTCTGCGATTGAACTTACAGACACAAGGGATATGTGGACGTCAGGAACACTTCAAAGTTTGGAAATTCAAACGTTTATGAAAATAAAATTGGAAACTAGCCCAAGGGAATACGATTATAAATCAAAAGAAGAATATATTCGAGTTATTAATCAAGAACAAGATATCGATTTAGACATTTAAAAAAATTGATCAAAATACTGGGAAAATGCTGTTGCAAAAATTAGTTTAAATTCATTTTGGGGTAAATTTGGTCAGTGACAAAATTTGCCACAAACAGAATATATTACTGATCCACAATGGTAGTATGAATTGTTATTCAATGATAGCATAGGAATAAATAATGTTGTTTACATCAGGAATAAAAAATATCGAAGTATCATATAAATACAATGAAAATTATTTAGAATATAGTACTTCAACAAATATATGTATAGCAACTTTTACTACTTCAAATGCTAGATTACGCTTATATGAAATGTTAAATAAATTAGGTGATAATGTAGTATGTTAAGACACAGACAGCGTGGTTTACATTGACGATGGTAAAAATACTCTTAAAACAGGTTGTATGCTTGGCGAATGGACAGACGAATTTGGAAAATTAATTATGGTGTCGAATGGATAAGTACTGGTCCAAAAAGCTATGGTTATGAAACTTTTTTGGGCAAACCAGTTACAAAAATTAAAGTATTTACTCTAAGTCACGAAAATACTTTACAATTGAACATGCAATCGATATCTGAATTAGTACAAAAACTAAGAAAAATGTGATTACAAAAAACAATATGATTACAAGAGATAAGAAAACTAAAAATTTGGTAAATAAGTTTATGGCTAAGGAATTTAATTTTAACTATGACAAACGTATGGTTTTGTACGAAAAAGACGATATTATAGATACATTACCATGGGGTTATTAAACAAATAATTTATATATTATTATATTCTCTTATATATATGTGTATATATATATATATATATATATATATATATATATATATATATATATATACACATATGGAATCTCTGGTCCGAGACCTGAGATGAGCACAACTGTTGCTAGTTTTGGAGAGACGAGCCATCAATAAGTTGTCATGTGCGAACTGCAAATATCACATTGGCCACCCATGCTTAGAGTTCCTTGGGCACACGGTCGATGAACATAGAAGCCGGCCAACACAAGCACATTTAGCCCTCATTAACGAGTGCGAGGTGCCGTGCATGGAGAAGCAGTTTAGGAAATTCTTTGGGTTGGTGAACTGGCTGCTGGAGAACATTCAGGATTCCGTAACCATAACCGCACTGCTCACTGATATGTTGTCACCCAATAGGAAATACCAGTGAACAGCAGAACATGAAGCAAGTTCCCAGGAAATAAAGAACAATTTCATGCAGTGCAAGACGGTAGCTCCTCACGACCCAAGTAGTCACATATCTACAGAGAGACGTAAGTGAGAAAGGCTTGGGGGCAGTTCTTAACAGATTGGAGATAATCAGGAATAGTGCATCATTAAGTACAGCAGTCCAAAATTCGGGGAAACAGATTTAAATACGACATGAACGAGCGAGAGTGTCTGGCCTTAGCATCGGCTGTGAAATGGTATCAGGCATATCTGGTACCTGCAGTTCACACTATAACCGACAACCAGTGCTTACTCTGGCTTCACACGATGAAAGAAGCCAGGAGCAAATTTGCATGCTTGGCACACCTCCTCCAAGCATACGATTTCGAGGTGGAACATGTTCCAGGTGCTGAGAATCAGCTAGCAGATGAGCTCTCACGTGCACCAGGCGAAACTGTAGTGGTGGACCAGGAAGAGTGGGATGACCTACTTCCCCATACCACAGCCAACCGTCCAACATCTGCCGAGGGCCACGTAAGCTGCGCCGTCATCGAAGTTCCTGAGGAACAGGAACTCGAAATCGACGACTTGCAGGAAAGCGTTCTGACTGCACAACTTCAGTGCATGGAAATCCATCGTTGTGTCACCTCCATCATGCAGAGTGACCAGGAGTGGTGGTGCATGAATGGTGTGTGCATCAAAATACGACTGTATCGTTCCGAAGCAACCTGCCAGCTTTATGTGCTGAAAAGCATACGCGCACAAGTACTAAGTTATTCGCACAATGTACAATTTTAAGGCCACCCCGATGCATCACAAACCACAAGGAATGTTATGAACCATTTCCACTGGCCCGGCGTCACCAGAGATGTCCGGCAATGCGTGATTGGGTGCATTAAGTGTAACCTATGCAAGAATCAAAGAGCAGACAGAGTTATGCAACAACAGCCACTGAAGTCGCACAAGTCATTCGAGTAGATCTCGCTGGACCTGATGGGTCCATATTCATGTACCCCTAATGGCAAAAGGTTTATCCTAGTAGTAAGTGATACATTTTCATGTTCGACAGAGGCATATACAGTTTCCATTGCACAGGCATGCATCATAGCCCATGTATTGGTGTTTGAATTCTATGCTCCCCCCCCCGGGGCTACCCACACATGCTCTTAAAGGACAATGATATTGTATTGGAGGGAATTGTGTACCAAGTGGGTAGTCCAACACCATACAACGGCTGTGTACCACCTGCGGGCCTATCCAACTGAGAGACAAAATCAAGACCTCAAGTCTCAGTTGCTCCTGCATGTAGGCAACAACCACACAAGTTGGGCTGAACATCTGCCCATGCCCTTGTTTACCATCAGGCGGAGGGTGAACCTAGCAACAGGTCAGTCGCCAGCCATCATATTCCAGGGAAGTGAGCTGCTCCTCCCTGGAGAATTTCAAGTCAAGCAAACAAACAGCAAAGCAACAAAAAGAACAGCAGGTAGGTGACAGCGCCGAGAGAAGGATCTGCAAAATGGATACATACAGCAGGAGAGATACATAGCACAATGTGTAGCAGTAACAACCCACCTACCAAAGAGACTCAGGTACGGACATTTTGTTAATGTCCGCGAGCACGTACTGAGTAGCGCAAAACACAACATTTGCACAGAATTTCCCCCTGAGTGGAGTGGGCCACACGTTATTGTTAAGTCACCAAGGTACATCACATACCTCGTAAAGGTCAGCAGCAGGCGAAAGATGGCCGTACATAACGACGACCTTCACCTGGTCGTGCAAGGACTCCTGAGCAGGAAGAAGGGTCTGATGGCTAAGAGCAAGCAGCAAGAACACCCAATGGTGAAGCAGAATCAAGCTCAAATTCAGACGGGAGTGCTTGTCGGTATCTTTTTCCCACTGCCACCCGGTATTCAGATGCCCATAAGGGTGGCAGAGGAAGAAGAGGAGCGAGAGGAAGAGGTCACACAATCACACACAGAATAGGGAAACAGCATAGCAGGCACTGCAGTACGGAGTGATCCAGTTTGGAATGTCACTACACCCAGTCTAGAGACACTGACTTCGGATGATGTCGCACAAAGCCAGTCAGTGGGGGCAACTGTAAGCACGATCAACCCACAGGGAAGCTGTCGACAGGACTATGCTATTGGGCTGACGTCAATTATACTGGCTGACCTCTCATTCGAGGACCGCACCAGAGACGGAGGGAAAAGAGCATCGGGAGCATCAGTTCCACAAATTAACCACATACCTTTCCCCTCGCCAGAACAGGCGAGGGGAAAGGTCCGGACAGCAGTGTCAGCATTAGAAGCAGAAGCGATGAGTCGACAGAAGAGCGGCTCACGACCCCTCCCCTCTGCTCCAATAGTCAGCATCATCTGCATTGGTCGGCGTGTACTACTTGTGACCGGGCCAATATCCTTCGTCGAGAATGTGCAACGGCATTTCGCCAGCATCAGTAGGGTTACAGCCCTGGAACATCGGCAGTCAGCACAGCACAGCGTCATCGCCGACCTTAAAACCTGAGGCCCCTCAACCAGCTGCGACCATAGGGATCCTGTTGCGCCTAGCGACGTGACAGGTCCTTGGGGGTCTGTGGGGACCAAACAGTCACCAGAGAGGGAGGCGTTTGATGTATTCCAGACATCCACTTATCTCTTGTGCCCGTTTGTACCACCACAGACACATCAACCACACACCAACACCAAACTGATCGTCATTAGGTCGCGGTTCCGATAAGTGCAGGCTGACAAGAATGGTGTGTTTACACTTTTCTTGCCACCCTGCAACATGTGGTCTGCAGGCTACCATATTCTAAATTTACTTCAAGAAAGAGTAAACTCTTGTAATAAACGGATATGCGGCCAAAATGGGTGTTTCCTGTGAAGTCACAGCTGTTAGACGCAACAGCCAAAGGAGGGAACTTTGGGATAAGCAGTGCCGCTTTATCCCAAGCCTTTTCATTGTGCATGGTGTCGACAGGCCTTGTGGCCGAATCCGGAGTGCGACGTGGCTCCAAGAGGTTTCAGAAGATGGTGAATAATATTCCCAGCATAAGTGTAAAGTGGCGAGTGGCTCCCTAGCAGCATTATTTAATTAGAGTAGTTACAGTGAGTTTCAGCAACTATTGCACCATAGTTAACTAGGGAAGCCGCCCGTTTTTTCCAAAGAGAGTTACCAAAACCCCACAGAGGACAGGGCATAGCCCAACCACTTTAAGTGAAATGTGTGTGTCGTCACAGGAAATGAATTGCATATACTAATTACCATTTTTCACCACCATGACACATGTCAGCATATATTAATCTTAATTATAAGAGCAGTCATGTCTCCATTCATCGATAATCAGCAACATGTGACATCATTTCAGCTTTGGCGAGGCCGCTGCCATGTTCTTTTGTCAGAATTCAGCACTCGACCAACCAGCAGATCAAGTGGTAAGCTCCCGCGTTTCCCCCCTTGGCTCATCAAATTAGGCTGCATATTTTTATCCCAATAGTGCAAAGTAGAACAGGAACCTTTAACTTCATTTACTTAGCCAAGGGCAGGCCTTACTTCTGAGGTAATAGTCCAGGACTTCACTTGACGGGATGCATATATATTATGTAATTGACTATTAAGGCCCTCACTCTACCTTTGCAGCAGTGACCACCGGCAGGTCTCGAGTGCAAGGTCTGCATTTAAAAGGGTATGCATTATTATTGCAATAACAGTTGGTTGTGGCCTTTTCATCAATAAAACTGTCACACATTGATGAGGCGGTTTTGATTGAATTTACTCTCCTTAGTACATCTGGTACTGCGCCCTAACACAGATTCAGTATCAAGTGTACTTTCAGCATTATAAGTATTGCTTTTATGGGGCCTGCCTCCCATAAGCAGAGAAAAATCAGTGCTAGTATCGGAGTGTAACGTGGCCGACAACTTTGTCCCTTAGCAAAGGATTTGATATGAGAATAAGCATATTTTTTTTGGTCGTTAAAATAAACTCTCCTTCAAATTGACAGCATATCCAGAGATCGCCGTAGGCCATCGACCGTACGACCCCAAAGATCATCGTTCGCTCTACCGAACGTGTCGCCGGGCAACATCTTCGGTTCCTGCCCTACACCTGATATCAGGCGGGGCACAAACTCCATGCATCATCTCTGGGGATGCAGTACATGACATAAAAATTAAATTATTATTGAAGCTACGTGTTAATGTGTACAAACAGAAATCGCTAGCGAAAAACTAGAGAAAATGGCGGAGCTCTGCCAAGAACTCGATGCCATGTGGTTGGATTGTTTTGGGTTAAGTGAGTTTTGAGGGGCAGTGAATTCATTGTTAAAGCATTTTGGTGAGGATCGAATTACCCGACTGGCGCCAGGCATCACCGATTGGCAGCCCTGATGTTGCTTGTGCTGGATACTCTGGATGTTCTCTGGGTTGTGGATGGGGGCGATGGCTCCAGGCGAAGTTACGGGGAAAATGAATGTTTTCAGTAAAAATCTGGGAATGGGCGCCAGTGCGAGTGACCACGAGAAAAGGTTGGGGTCATGAAGACTGATGGCCCATGTGACTTCCCCAGTAGTCACTCCACCTGTAGAAATCTTGGGACAATCATCTAGTTACCATGCTTCCTCCCAATACTGTGACGATCTCTGTAGTATTATATCCAGTGGTGCCTTATCTAGTGGGGGTGTTGGCCTCCCCCAGATTCCAGTACATATGTTTAAATGGGCTTTTCCGGCTTTCCAACGCCATTATTACTCATGTGGTTTTTGGGTTAAGAACTATAGTAAACTGCCGAGATGCAGCTTAGCTAAATAAAAATGCCAGTATTACGTCATGTTAATTTATTTATCATCTCTCTCAGTACAAAGCACTTACATTACAAGGTCGCCATTATAGCAAGGCGAACTCTGAAGCAGTGAAAATGGCCATAGGCCTACATGAATATTGAGGTGCCATAAAAAATCCCGGCCTTGTGCAATACGGCCCAGGTTGTGAGGTGGCTCTCACTCCGTGCTAGCAAAACAAACTATGGTTCTTGCAAAATTCCATTAAGAAGCAGAAATTAAATATGATTGGTATAAAAGATAGAATTGCCCGGAGGCTCATGGCGCGGTGCCCACCTCACATGAAGTTGAGTATCAGAGTAACTAGCATTGGGTGCAAGGCCCTGTCATTGGCTGTAACTGCTGCCAACATGTAACGTGACACGACTTATTAATAATGCGAAATTAAAAATGGATTTAAGTCTCTAGCCATATGGCATATGGTATGAATGCACCAACACATCGTTTAATATAGCACAATTTTATGTATAAAAATTACTAAAATAAAAACCATTTCAACCACTATCACTTACGTGGTAATCTAACCTCACTTTCATGTAGGTGCATTCAAGCTGTTTATAAAGACTGGAGCCCCTCCCCCTCTCAATCAGTATTTTAATAAACGTAATCTTAGTGGCCAAACATTTTATAACTAATTAAAACTCTTAAAAACATACACAATAAATTTTATTACATTTATAAAATTCCCGGGCAGTGGCCAGACACACCATGTGCACCGGTTGGTCCAATTACCGAACATTCACTACTGTCATTTTAGGTTTTGGTTATCTGTTTAGTCCTGCGATGTTTTTGTCACGTAATTCATATGTCAGTAATTTGCAATTAATATTGGCACTCTGTTAACATATGTTACCTTTTACTTTTGCCTATTGTCAAGTGTCCTGTATAAAGAGTGCGCGGAGCGAATAAACAATTATGGCACCTGTTATATAATAACACTTTAATGACTACAAATATTACTAAACAACAATGACACTTAAAATAAATAAATACATTAATTAATAAATAATTGTATATAGAGACTGCTTGTCTCGGCTTTTAGTGTAGCTAAGGTACAAGGGAAAATAATAATAATAACAACACATAGCATGACACTTTGGTACACAATAACCCTGGATGAAAACATACACACTGCAGAATCAAAACAATAACACATGTTCTTTATCGCACGGGCGACGATATACAGATGCGATGCACTTACCGAATATAACTAATAATATTTTCTCTGAAAACAAAACATTTAAAAACTTGACACCAGCCACAATGCACAGTACACACTCGTGCTCACACATGGGATGGTGACTTTGGCTACAACTCTCACACACGGAACAGAATTGTTATGGTGGCTTCTAGATGGTTGCGTGGTGTACGGGCTTATGGCAGGGGATGCGGTTCACATCAAGGTGCTATGGGCCGTACACCCAGAAGTAAGTTTTCCTCCGCTGATGATGCCCCTTTCCCTAATTACTGTGTTTACTAAAAGGTAAGTCTATTAAGGGCTGACCCACATGCCTGTAACTTTATTAATAAGATAATTCACTGAATACTTGCGGGATTAAATATGAAGAAATTTACTTGCTCAAAGAAGCTGAAATTTTACAGTTTGTAATGAGTTTTTTTTTTAAGTTAATGGGAGTTTATAATAATAATAATAATAATAATAATAATAATAATAATAATAATAATAATAATAATAATAAATCCCAAAAAAATTGAAATGTTAACTCTTTCTCAGTATATTACAAAATATTACAATATTATCACCATAATTACTTTTTTTACCAGTGGCCTTGATGTTACTTTGTAAAACAAATTAAAATATATTTTATTACTATGCATACAAATAAATGTTGAATTCTCTATGTCATTCCAAAGAGAAAATGACAATTTTGTATTTATGATATGTTTGTGTTAAAAGTGTTATTCTTAATGATGTATCACTATAATAAGTTAGAGTTTATAAAATTTATACCAATATAACATTTATTACTCATCACCTTTTGTTCCTCCTTTGCCTCAAACACTGAAAAGTACTGTCCTTGTAGCATCTCCGATTTTTTTTGGTTATTTGTCGCATGCCTACCATCCCTTCTTCTTTTCCCCTTAACTTCCTAATATACCTAAACAATTCTCCCCATTCCTTGCCTTTTCCTTCTTCCACCATGTTCCCTAGAAATACATTCTTTGCCTGTTTGATCATCCTTTCAAGCTGCCTACCCATTTGTTTCATCACTTTCTTAGATCTTATTATCCCTTCATTTCTCCACTTGGCGTGTAATTTTCTGTTTTTCCTATTCATTTTTAAAATCTCCTGTCCATAAAATGGCAGATCTCCTCCAGTTTGGAACCTTTTCTTTGGCACAAATTTCTCCAACATAAGCTATAATTCTCATAACAGTAACCGCACGAATAATTTTAAGCGATAACAGCATTATACACATTTTGAAGGTCTCGTTTACACTAAATAACAACGCAGAGTAACTGTGCTTTATGCTCCCTTCGTGCACCGAAAAAGTTATCGACTTGCCCTCCAGAGCAGACAGTAACGCTACCCGAACAAACCTCTCGTATTCTGTTGTGTTTACATACATGCGCGGAATTCCAAGATTTTTAAGCAAATGATCTGATATGGTGTGGTTATGTGAAACGTGATAACTGATTGGTGTTTATAGCAAAATGTTTATAGCATGTATTTTACGGTAACTGTCAAGTTGTATAATTTTCCGGACAGATTAAACATTTTCAGTTATACTACAGGAGATATGACATTTTGTTGTTTAAATTTTGTATAGTTACGTTTGCTTCACTCGCTTCATACGAGATTGTGTAAGTTAACTTATTTTTCAGTCTATACACTCTTTAACCACTTTTGAAAATGATTTTATATATTAGTCTTTACTCGGGTTTTCTTTTGTTGAAAGGGAATTCTTATTCGACAGGGTTATGGCATTTGGCCGATATTATATATTGCCTTTGGGTTTTCTTTTGTGAGTGGGAATTTTTGATCGACATTGTTATGGCATTTGGGCGATATTGTATAATGCCTTTTCCTGTTTCGCGTTTTGTGTATCTTATTCTATATTATACTTCGATTTCGACTGAGCGCAGAGTTTTCATTTAGAAAGTTAGGCTTACGTGACGAATTGGACTAGGTTTGAAAATATGTCAAGTAAATTGCATTTAGTGAGTGTATTTGTGGTTAGGATGGACGTCGAAGTGCTTAACTAAACCCTAATTTTCAATTGCCGTACCGTACACGTTAGCCACATAAGAAACTGAATACTTGAAGTTTAAATGGCAACGTCTACAACTGTGACTCGGCTTGACTTACATGGCGTACGTAACTTGAAAGATGGTCATCTCTGAGTATCTTGCGCCACGTTTTAAACGCTGGCGAATCAGAATGCAGAACGTCATAATATCGGTAGTAAAGTCACGTTTGCAAGAAACGAAAGTGGATTGTATTTGACTTCGGATTCCTGCAGTGCAGTAAAGTGTTATCTTTGTTATTTATTTGATTCGTCCCCTAGAGATACTTGGAAATACGTAAGTAAATATATTAATGCCATGTTATTCATAATAAAAACAAATAGCAAGGTATAGCTTTCCGTGGTGCCTATGTATACAATTCATAACCAGGATAGCCAATGAATGAATGAATGAAAACTATATTTTGACAACATAAAATATTTCCCGTTTACGTACTCTAACGTGATTGGTCACACAACACTACCACAAATTACATCAAGGCCAATTGTGGACTGTCGAGATTCAGTCTAACGCCCTGTAAGTAACGCTATGTAATTCACGGTAATTGTAGATGAGGGTTAAGGCCATGTCTCAATTGAAAGAATACTCATTCTAGAGAGCATTCTTTCGCACAACCTGGCGAGAGCACTGATTCACTCTCTCTCGTGCTTTCACTCTGGGAATTGAGACTATCACACTCTTGTTTCTCTCCGACGTCAGGTATACAGGTTATGCCAAAAGGTGGGGCTAAAATCACTGTCATAGCTCTTGTATGTAATTTATGTATGTTCAAACTAATTCACAAATAACTATAGCACTACCAGAATAATCATTAGCGCATAAAATACTATCATCTTTGTTTTATATTTGACCGTAATGTTACAACAAAGTGACAAAAAAACGAGACTTAGTCAGAAATCTGTATTTATATTTTTATAAATACATGTTGCAGGTGTCATTTTGCAGTTTAAAACAGTTGAAATTATTCACTTACAGTTAAAATGCAATGTGGTTTTGGCCCAGAAGCTACTATAACCTGATTGAAACACGGAAATAATGTAAACAAATATGGCACCTGCGATAGAGCACCTGCGAGTATACAACTGCGTGCTCTCACTCTTTCGCGCTCTCGCCGATGAATTGAGATGACAAGAAAGCGTTCTCTCCGACGTCGCGAGAGCACGAGTGAGTGTTCTCTGGGCCAATTGAGACACTGCCTAACTTTAATAATTTGCAATGCATATTAAAGTAAATTGGTCTTCAAATAATTGAATATTTTATGTTACATGTTGCACTGGGCACCCTTCGTACTACACTACGTGTTTTTAACTTAGGCATTAAGGATGTTTTTTTCATGAAACTGGCAATTTGGGTAATTATTTAGACTATGGGCTTATTTGAAAGAATGATTTACAATACAAAATAATTGTTTGTCTTTATATTACTATTCATACTAAGGCCATGTCTCAATTTAAAGAATACTCTTTTGAGAGAGTATTCTTTCGTACAACCTGATAACAGCACTGCTTTGCAGTCTCTAATGCTCACTTTGTGAATTTGAGACAACCACTCTCTTGTTTCTCTTCGATGTCATGCAGACAGCTGATGCCAAAAGTTGTGAAATTGTATTAAGCCAGAATAACGGTCATAGATATTTTAAATCATTTATATATGTCCAAAATAATTTACAAATTATTATAGCATTACCATAATAATTATTAGCACATAAAATAGTATTTCTTGTGTTTTATATATTACCATCATGTTTCAGCAAACTGACAAATAATAAAACTGTCTCATGCCACTGCCAGCTTGGGCCGACAACGGTAGAGAGATTTCAGTAGTTTAAGGCGGTACCGCGATTACTCCAGAGGATGTTAAGGGGAGGTTTTAGCTGCCACCACCTAATTTTATAATTTGAAAACGAATTAACGGCAATAGGCGCCAGGCCATTATTATTTCGATTGCCAAAGTGACTGATGGCCTAAGGCCTTCTTCGGGAGGACATGGAGAATCGCAGAAGATATCAACCTGGGATCGGAAAAGATGTATAGTGAATATTTTGTTTAATGATTCGGGGACTTTTCACTTAAGATCTAGGGGAAGGAGCTATCTTAACATGATATGAAATTGAATTTACGTCTGACGCGGTTGGGATGGCTATTTTCCCCATAACTTATTCAGAGGTTTAATCCACAATTTCCTGGCTAAAACTTCTCATTGCTCAATCTCTAACCATTAGTTACTCTTATGCTCACACAACACATAGTTACTCTTATGCTCACACAACACATAGTTACTCTTATGCTCACACAGCACACAGTTACTCTTATGCTCACACAACACACAGTTACTCTTATGCTCACACAACACATAGTTACTCTTATGCTCACACAGCACACAGTTACTCTTATGCTCACACAGCACACAGTTACTCTTATGCTCACACAGCACACAGTTACTCTTATGCTCACACAGCACACAGTTACTCTTATGCTCACATAGCACACAGTTACTCTTATGCTCACACAACACATTTCTTACATACTAATCACCTAAACAGTAGCCAAAAATATTAGAATTTAATTTCTTCAATTCTGTGTACTTGGACTACTTTGATCTTCCACCTCCCACTGAGGAATGATAAATGTTAAACTGGTCAATATGGAAAGTAATGTTACACCTGTGGCAAAGACCGTGTACTACTATTACAGGCCCACAGAGGGTGCAAGAGCAAACTGTAATATCAGTTAGTTGGAACACTTGATTCTGAACATGAACCCTGCATTTGCAAAATGGGCAATATTTGTTGGGGATTGCCCCTAGATAACTGCACTGGCAGAAAATTTTTGCAGACTTCTATCTCTATTTTAAGGCCAGTTTAACGTGAGGGATGGAGAAAGTGACAAGGAAAGTAGTGGCAATGTCAACCATATTCACCCAAAAACCCAATGCTGTCTCGAGCTGTTCATTCACCATTTTTATCTTGCCATTCAGACTTTTCTTCTCTGGAAACCACCTTTATATTAGTTTTCCAGGAACTGGTAGGATTAAAACTAACTTAATCACATGCATAATAAAACTAATAATTAGGACAAAATATCCAAAGAAAATATTTTCTGGGTGATTGCTTTCTCTGGTACCTTAACCTAATTCTGCTTAGGTGGTAGTACCTTGACTTCTCTAATGGGAAAGAAAGATGAGCAGTAGGGGCATAGTCCCCTTACACTCAGAACCCTTGTGGGTATGGTAGAGGTTAATAATGGAATCAGTTTCCTTCTTACACTCTGGGCATATTCCCACTGTCACAAAACCCAAATATTGCACTGTCTCAATTTCACCTGACTTAGATGGGGTTGCCATACCGTCCTCCTACTGACCAACACAATTCTGTAATACCACTTCGAATAAGGTTGAGTCAAATTACAAAAATCAGTTGAGAGAACTCTGAAAAATCTTATAATTCCTCGCAAAACAATAAATTATTAATTCAGTGGGCCTATTATATCTCTACCTATCAAAGATGACCACACTAAACAGACCAATCAAAGCTTCAATCAGTGGGAACAAAGTAATTTTGTGTAATTAATCGTGACTGTGCAGTTTGACTTGCATCCACAGTCCTTTCAGAGCCTTAATTCCGAATTCTTAGACATACCATCGACTCAATTATTTCTAAAAGCAAATTCTTACATACCCCCGGGACAGTTGTTCTCTTCCTCCTAACTTATGATGGTTAAAATCATACAAATCTACCGTGATCACAGTAACATCCTTACCGAGCTCTCTGTATAATAAGTTTTTACCAGGTGAAGCCCATTTACACTGAAAAGTAACTTCAGCTCCCTGAGGGGGAGCTCTCCAGAGCACATGATTTGCTCTCTCTGACAGTTCGAGAAGAAGTCCTTGATACCTCTGTGCACAGCTAATATCAAATATTTTGAATTTAAGTATTGTTTGGTTAAGTCATTTTGCAATTTAACGTATTTTTGGGATATTACTGGAATAATCATAATATTTTATCACGAAATCACGTTTAATTGCACAAAGATGTAACCGAACAGCACCTAAATTGACAATATTACTAATACAAGTTCCAATTTTGATTGTGGGGAGGGTTGTGAACTGGAGGCAATTTGTGGGGTACAATTTTATCATGAAAATGTATATAATGTTACACTCGTACCCCACATTTTCCCTGATGTACATAGCCCTCACCGCTATCGTATTTGTAACTTGTATTGGTAAAATTATCAATTTATGTATTGTTCTGTTAGGTCTTTGTGCAATTTAATACATTTACATAATTAAATATCATGATGTATATATTTTCACTTGTTTTACCACACAATTAACACAACCACATGCAATACTACACACTTCATTTCACAATATAATTACTTTGTCATCTAAAATTGAAAATGTATTACATTACTCACCCAATCAATACGTCATACATGATTAACCACGACACAAGATGTATTCAATTTGACTACTCTCTATAGACACTCAAATTACCACACAAATATTATATTTTAACTTTTGCCATTATTTTTTTTATAACAGTCTCACTCGTATTTTCACACAAATATTCCATATCACAAGTCAAACGATGAAATGCAATAAAACACACCAAACAGCACTTTTACATTAAAACCTCCAGCACAGTCCAAAAAATGTCAGACAGAACCACAATGCACCTTTAATGTTTACCAATTTCGGCGCACATTTGTTTCCTGTCCCTTGTCCATTATTGGTCACTGTGTATCGTAAAGTAACATGGTGTTTTACTGCATCTGCTTATAAACACAGTGTCTTCATGTCATTTCGTATTATATAACCTACCATATGAATATTTATTCTACTAGTAATACATTACGTAGTACAGTCCTTGGAAATATAAAGTTAAGCCTTGAGTAATTCACCAGAATCACATAGTGTCCTGACACTGCTTGATACCTGTGTTTACCGGTATAACCTCAGTGCAGTGTTATAAATGTACCCTGTAAATGACGTTTTATACATTAACAATTCATTTAAACAATATTGTCACAGTTAATACAATTATGCAATCCTATATAAATATATTCAATGTAAATTATACGAATTTAATTGCATAAACACAGTATTCTTTATAACCATCACATTTAATTTTTTTTTTTTGTGGAACTACGTGGAGCCCCATTAGAATTCCTATGAAGTGTGATTACTAATAATTATATCTAACATCTGCAGGTATTATTTTCCCGATTTTCGAAAAAGCCGCTATTCTGTAATATTACCCCATCTGAAATCCTCATTTATATTTTTTATACATATGTGTGACCTCAGTTATTTTGTTGACTAAAACAGTTGAAATTGTTCACTTATATTTGAATGTGATGTTTTTGCCCAAAAAGCTACTATAACCTTATTCAATCATGGAAATATTGTAAACCAGGGCTCTACAAATGCCGGTCACCATGGCACCTATGTTTTTCATGTTGCCAACTAAATTTTGTGAGGGATACCTTAAATTTATTTCCAGTTTGATTCAGTTTTATAGTACTGTAATTCAAAACTAAGCTGATTTTATTACAAAATGTGTAGCATACATCGGAAGGGATTTGCATTGCACGATACTGAAATTGATATTTTATGTGGCATTGAGTGTAGCATAATTCATGGTGCATTGAGTGTAGGCAGTAGCCTACACAGGTATAATGCAGGCAGTGCATAGAGAATAGTGTGTATCCAGCACGTGGCACTATGCGCGTAGCCTGACTGAATCACTTCTGCTGCGTGCTCGTCGACTCGTTCTTGAGACAGCAGGGTGGTCTGAGAGTTTGGAGCACAGCACTGTAAGGACAGTAACATAACTTTAATGTATCTGGAAACCCCGGATGTAGGAATTGAAAGTTCTGTGTGAAAGAAACTCCCATTACAATACAATTACTGTTATGCTATGCTAACATGGTGTAAAAAAAACAACACTATGAATGGCACACTTTATTTCATTAATGAAACAACACGTTTTAACCTGTTTTGTGTTCCGTAAAGTACCAACAGCAGTGAGTGGGGTTATTCTGATAAATGTTCCATAACATAATAACTGTATGAATTTCATGTTAATTGAAAACCTAAAACTAGAGGCCCCATCAAGAGTACACAATTTTTGTATTAATTAATAGCTGGTGCCTAGATTGTGTGTAGCTCCTAAACTCTCAGAGAATTAGTAGAGCCCTATTGTAAACAAATACAGTGCATTGTCAGAGAGTGCGAAAAAGCACCAGCACGCATACAACTTCACGCTCTTTCTTTGATCTTGTTCTTTCGTGCTTTCTCTGATGAATTGTGATGACCATAGAGCATTCTCTCTGAAATAATGACATGGTTGCAAGAGCGAGATCTCGAGATAGCGCCATGGGTCAATTGAGACATGGCTGTCACATTACAGTATTTCCTATTAAAGATAATTATGAAAGAGGGACGGCTACATAACCAGGGAAGTTGTGGGGTAAAATACATAAAGAACATGATAGAAACAGCACAACAAAAAAAAAATTAAATTAAGTTTTCAAAAATAAAAAACTGGTTATGAAAATTCATGTTGCTCTGCTGCAAGTGATAAGTGCAGAGGGTAGTGCTAGTTTACTTGCTTCATTTATTTTTCCCAGATTTTATATATAAACATGTGCAACATTTGGAGGGAGGAATATTAAGCTGGTAAATCATTGTGGCCCAATGTGCTCGCACTTTGGGAAATAGAGTGGTGCAGATTTTTGCAATTAATCACAGTTCTTTGTCTATATTTCGAGACAAATGTAAGGTGGGTACATTTTTGGATAACATGATGTAATAGTTAACACTTGTAAGTAACAGTGACTTTATTATACTTACCTATGTTGGTGGCACACGTAACTACATGGTTACAGGAGAATAGTACATATGCATTCTTTTGCCGGGAAACTTAGGCAAAACATGGCTATTGCCATGTACCTGATAATATTCATATTATTAAGTGTCCGGGTAACATCGTACAAGAGCGTAATGAAAGATACACGACTATGTTGTGAGGGATTTGGGCCAATGGGAGACTGGAGTAAATTTTGTCCTACGCTGTACTTTTATGTTGGGTGCTGGAAGGCATCCCTGCCAAATTTTGTCCAGATCTGTCAAATGGTGTAGATTGACACACACTACTGTAGTGTTGTTGATTGGGGGTGGTGGTTATGTGTGTGCTCGTGAACCGAGATGTTGATTAGATTTAATTTGTTTTGGAAAATAAATTATTTATTCAAAATTCTGTTTGTGGTATGTGCGGGAGAGGGTTCCTGGGTAATATACCATTCCATAGCTGGTTGTGTGCAACTTCTCTGTCCGCTAACATAACAGAACACTGTATACCAAATTTGCAACCAAACACTTCAAAAATTCTCAATATTGATATTCAGGTTGATAAATTTAGTCATGATAGTGAAAAAAAGTGGCTAGCTACCAATGAGAAGAGAGATTGCTTTAAGTTTAATTTAAACATTTTTATTTGCCAAAAGAAATTCAAAATAAAATTAAAACATTATATTTATTACTTGCAAAGCTGAAACTATTCTTTAATAGGTTGGTATTACCAAAAATAACATTTTATGCAGCTGCGTTGGGAGTCTAACTCCTTTGGTGTACCACCATCCTTACAATATTTAATTAAAGTAAATAACACCGAACTTACAGTGCTGCTGCAGAAAATTAATAAGTTTAATTAAGAAAGGGAATTTAATGTTTGTCGAGTCCTCTTTGCCAAATAGTCTCTTATCAGTAAATTTAATGGGTTTTACAATGTTTCAAATTCAAAATAACAATAAGAAAATAATTTCTTCTCACATCCAAACCACTCCAAAACCAAATTGAGTTTAATATTCACACCATTTTATTCAGTTGGGTCTGTTGAAAATTTGCTCCGGTGAAAGCTGCATTCTGCAGTATGTGGACAACTGGGTTTAAGTCCCAATTCAGAAAAATAAACATTACTATAAGAGGTCAAGTAGTTCAATTAAGTTTTTGTCATTTATGATGTGTTAACATATCACATATCTAGAAATTTGTGTCAAATGGAGATATAAAAATGTACTTTAGCAATACATTGCATATTTTTATATTTTTATTCTAATTACAAAAATAAAATGTGCCAGAGAAATAATTATTGATAACATATATACTTTTGCATGGACGCCTGAGGGGCGTATCTTGAGTTCATGAGGAATTGAAGGTATAAATTAAATTAAAAGAACAAAATTTTGGAGTTGCTTGATGCCTCACGAACGCTTCACGGTGCTCCGCAGTAGAAGCGCGTGCCTAGCAGAGGCAAGACGTATGCATGTCGGATGGAAGTGGACGGGTCAACTTGAGCATTATTCAGGTATTTTCTGCACCACTGTAATGTTAATTCTTTACTAACATTAGGCCCACATTCTTGTACTAGCAGTTTTTTTAATAACTTGTAAGCAGCGTTTCTAAAATACTGGCTACTATTTTTGCGTTACATAGCTATAACTTTGACATGAATAAAACTTATTTTTTCTTGAATACAGGTAGTTTGTCGATACGTTTGAATTGCATTGAATTTGACAACTTTCTCCATACTGCTGTGACAAATCTAGCGTTTATTTTCAGCAACGGTGTTCCACACTTGTTTGGTCCAATTCACCTGGCGTAGTGTGTCGTTCATATCAGGCCACCCCGCGAGTGTTCTATATGAGTTTAAAACAGTTCGATGATGCTTCACATAGTTATTAAAGATGTTCGTGTATATATTTTCACATTCCATAGCACCATTAACGGGGACAGGAATTAAACTCTACAGGCTGCAGGACAGTTTTGGCAGGAAACTGGAGTGAACATATAGTTTTCTTGAAATAGAGATAAAGCAAGGCTTCAATCCACCCACACTGCTGATGAGTTGCAGGGGTTCTTGTGGGATAGAGAAGCAGCTGTCTGGACCTCTGAGAAGAAACTGCAGATCACGAAGGAGTGGCCAGGTCCTCCCCCGTATCTTCTACTCTTGCGCTTAGGCACCTCTGGCAGGGATGAAAGGATTAGAAGGGAAAATCCGCCTAAACTAACTTACTTCCGAATTGAGCATTTTGTGTTTCTTCACCGTGACTTTAAAAAATTAAGGTTTTTCTCTTTTAAAACAGTTACTGTTTGTACATTAAACATTTTACATAAAATACTTAAAATATATATGACAAATATTTAAATTATGTTGCAGTATCTTACACTATAACTGCTTTACCATACAATACTCCCAGTGGTGACAGTCTTCTTCTTCAAGGTGCGGGGGCTTACGGGGATGGCACGACTTCCGGGGGCTGGTGAAAACTCTTGATATTTGAAAGATGGCTCTTTTAAAACCTATTCGTACCTGGCTCCTGTAACAACACTGACATAGGCGTAAGGAAACTAATAATTGAATGTGGGCCTTCGTACGTTAGACCTAATTTTGCTGTGAAAAAATCTGCTTTCCTTGATAGATAGTGAGTTGTTACTAATACCAGATCTCCAACAGTTTACGAAACTGAGTCGTATTTATCACCTTGCATATTTTTTGGTGGTATGTATTCAGATGTTTGGTGGCTCTTTCCCAAAACTCGTCTTGCTCACCTACATCCACATTGAAATGTAACCCCCTGGTGTTAAGAAGGGATTGCAACAGTCTCCAACCGAAAAACAGCTCTTGTGGGGTTATACCTGTGGCAGCATTCATAAAAGAATTTAAAGCCAACTTTATCACATGCACCTTTTTATCCCACTCAGTATGTACATCATAATGAAATGCAATAAGGGCCACCTTGATGGTGTGATTGTACCGCTCCGCGTATTAGCTTGAGATAAGGTGTTTTGTGAACCAATAGAACTCCCCAAGAAAATGCTGGATTAAATAACTCAGAAGATGTAAAGTTCCTAGCATTATCTGTCACTACCTGTGCTGGTGAACCAAAATATGAGTTAACACCTGTTCTAGCAAAATCCTGCAGATAGTAATGGCCTTCTGGTATCTCATGGGGAATAACAGAACACACTTTGAAAAACCATCCACCAGTACCAACAAGTAATTGAAACCCTTCTTAGATCTGGGGAGAGAACAAACTCATCAATATATACTCTCTCCCAAATGAAGGTAGGAGGCGCACTACAAAATTGTCCTTGAGCTCTTGTATTAGGGACTTTAATCTGCTGACATAATACACACTGTTTTTACCCAATCTCGAATTTCAGATTGCATGTCGGACCAAAAGAAATGCTGCTCTATACGCTGCAGGATGCGTTCTTGCCCTTGATGGGTTCCCAAGACGGGTTATGGAAATAATCAAACACCATTGTCTTCACCACTGTCTTAAATACGCCCTTATGAGGATTTTTTCCAATAGTTCCTTTCTTTATTTCAAAACCTGTAAGCTTGCCTTGTTGGAATTTGCACCACAACTCAGAACAATAATCGTCTTTTTGCTGCCAAACCTTTATGTTCAAATAAGCTGCAGGTACTTGTTTCAAAATATTAACCTGCTCAATATTTCCCACACCACACAAAAATTCATCAGGATCAAACATTCTGGAAAGGCTGTCTGCTACACAATTATCTTTTCCCTTTACATGAACTATATCAAAGGAAAAATTGCTAAGGTGTTTGATCCAGCAGCCTAATTTTCTCAATGGTTTCTTGAAATTCCATAGCCATGTTAAGTCTTGATTATCTGTGCACAGCTGAAAACGTTTTTTAATAAGTTGCCTATTGTGGAATTTTTAGGGTTATAAAAAGCTTATATAAGATAATTTTACACTGTATATTTACATTATGAAATAAATTTGGATTTTTGAGATGGCGGCTATCTGCATTTAGGTGTCTGTTTTACTCCACTTTATACCACACCCTGCTTCACCAAAGTTTCATTTAGAGATCTGATCTTTTGTGTTCTCTAGGTTGAAGACACCTTCCCAGAAAAAAAATAGTCTTCCACTTGGAGAAAATTAAAATTTTCTGTTTTCAAAGCCAAAAGAAATGTTTTGGGTAGGGGGGGGGGGGGATATAAAAATGCCACGATAGAGAGAAGCCTGCTCCATCCGAGCATCCACCTCCTCTATACCAAGGAAACCTAGCCCACAATTACAGAGAAAACCATAGGAAGGACTAAAACCCACGGATAAATACCTTCCAAGTGGAATACTTTGAGCCATATCAACTGTACCAGCAAGGAAATCAACAGGACAGCCAATATTTGTATCAAGGGCGTAAATAGTACTCAAGCTGAAGGGGTAGGAGGAACCGCCGATATCGTGGTGCACGTGATGACGCAATAGCTCATGAAGGAGAAAGGTTGGGGAAAACCGAAGCCTAGACCTCAGCCACCATATCCACCTACATCTGTAAGAGGAAATCTGCCAGATCCCAGTAGGCAAGGGCAGCAAGGAGCGCCTAGCCCTCTGAAGCAAGTACAAGGGGGCATAACACTGAGCCAGAGAGTAGATGCAGTGCAGATAGATTACTCCAGGCAAGCTGCAGGATATATATGGAAATGTCGACTGCATAGTCTAGGTAGGTTTAAAAAACACTTCTACAAACGTGATGTATTAATTTGAAGTATTTTTTGGAGTAAGAATAATTTTTGTTTCGTTTGACAAAAAACTACACGCCATGTCATGGCTTGCCACGTCTGCCAACTTCACTAGGTAACTGCCCCACCATCATATCTAAATATATTAAAATACCTATTCAAACATTAAAATCTCTTTTCAGTTGTAAATTACAAATTCAAAAATCATTATTTTGTTGTAATAAGTATGAAATGTTATACAATTGAAATCATGTGTAATTTTCTAGCTTACTAGCGAAGTGAAATTTCCCGAGTGTGAAAGAGGGCGGCAAGCCTCGCCAGCAGACAGTTTTTCAATTGCTTTCTTGCTCAATAAAACAGTACCGTACCATTACGGCCTACTCACTGTATTTTCCGCTAGTCTCAAAACGAATTTCAGGATTAGTTTATTATGTAGTATCTGTTCTCAAGAAGTGTCTCAATAGCTGATACATGACTATTAATATGGCCCTAAGGGCCTCACCAAACAGGTGATATTTGGTGTGGAGTTCTTAACTCAACACAAAATCAATTTGGATTTTGGCGGATGGTTGGTGAGGACATCCGACCCACCATAAAGTGTAGTGATGACACCGGACAGTTGGCAGTAGTCTGGCATGATTGTCTGTCTACTGCAGAGGTAAGATTGCCAGTTTAAACCGCTGCGAGTTACTGTTTTAGCTACACCAGAAGAAATTTTTCGGACAAAAAAAAGGTGAAATTCTCTACTGTCACCAGAAGTGTTTGCTGGAACAGCTGTTTTTCAGTAATCAACACATCTTTTCAGAACAGCCAGGGAGAAACATATTGTTCAAAGCAGATATTAAAGTTGAACCAGGAGAGCCGTTTCATTGAAAGTCATATCCGATACCGGCTAAGTATGCTAAAGTAGCCAAAGAATATCTTAGTCTAAAGCTATCGTGGAGCATTATTAAACACTCCTCCAGCCCCTACTGCAACCTGATTGTATGTGTAAGGAAAAAGGACGGGTCAGTAAAGTTATGCTTGGATGCTCGCATGCTTAAGGACATTACAATAAAGTCAGTGTTACAAGAGTCCGAGACTGACAGAGGAGATGTTGCAACTTTACCAAGGGGTGAAATTTATGTCTACGATAGACTAACACATGGGTATTGGCAAGTGCCCCTTACAGAGAAATCACAGCGATACACACAATTTTTATTCCGCAATCAGCAGTTTTGTTTTGAGGTGCTTCCTTTTGGTTTGTGCAATGCAGTGTCACAGTTCACCTGCTGTATGAGCATTACACTAGGCGACGAGTGTGCCAGTTTAGCAAGATGGTACGTCGACAACATTCTGATCGTGTCAACTACGTTCGAGGAGCACTTAGAACACCTCCAAATTGTTTTAAGGAAGCTGACTGAGACTGGCATGATGGTAAAGTTAAAGATGTCCCTATTTTGTTAAGAAGAGGTACCGTTCTAGGCCACATACTCATGCCTGCTGCAATTTGCACCACACCAGATAAACAAGCCGCCATAACAAATTTTCCGGTACCTAGGAATATTAATCAACTACAAGCATTCCTTGGAGTAGCAGCATTTTACCGGAATTACTCCGGTAAAATCACCGGAGTATATATCTGAAGTGTGTGTGTGCAGTCAGGTTTTTCTACATGCACTTTTATAATGATGCATGCACTGCTGTACACAAAGAAGCCAGACACGCACCCGTGAGGCAAGGCCCTACTGCGTAGACTGATGGAGCCAGCGCATGCTTTCTGGCTTGCGTGTCACACTGTGCTGAACACAGCTGGAGATTGCAGAATGTACTGCAGACGAGATGTCACTACAGCACAGAACATGTGACTGATGTTGCATGAGCTGTCTAAAAATAGACTGCCCAAGGAAGGCATTGTGGGCAGCGATAATTCCAGCGTATTGTAATTTTTCATTAAAATGCAAGTGTCACATATGTTTTCTTTTCAGGGTATTGTTGTGTATCTTGTGTGAACAAACATAAGGAATGATAATGAACAAGTTTTGCACTCCACGAGTTGGGATAATATAGAAGACACGTAATTTCATTATTATTGTACAACTCAGTGTGTGCTACCTTTTTTCACTTTGTACTTTTTTTAAATTTTTGTATTTCGGTAGCACACTAAAAATCTGTCCGTAGTTGGTGAATAACTAATTAATTTATGTATTTTGGTATTTCTTTACACGTAATATTTTATTAATTTTAATTCTTAAGTTTTGCATACTTTAATATTTAACGTCACATTTTTCTATTATTAGAGTGTACAATGGCAATAATCTGTGCATTTCAATATGTCAGGTTAGCTAGGGTTGTGTGTTATTTAGGGGAGGGGGGGGGTGTGCGTGTGTGTGTAGCTGATCAGGAGTTCGATGGTAGCCGTTGGTCCATAGGCAGGAAGCTTATGTGTATAAGGACTGCCCTATATGTTAATTGTTCCTGCTGTGGGAGAGTCCCACATTCAAAGAGTTCTTGTTTAATAAAGCAGTTTCTACATGTTCTTCAACCTACAACATGCAAATAAAGTTTACTTAGTGACGTGTATCGGTATACCTATCTATTTGTTCTAGAAGTTTTAGGACAGATGCCATTTTGATTTCCATTAAAGAGTACGTCTCCCAGAGTTTAATCATGGCAAACCTCAGATCGATTTTAGTGCCACCGCTGACTAGAACTGAAAAGTTTAATGCAAGTTTTTAAGAATTATTTTTAGGGAATAGTTTTATGTTTGGAAGATTTCAAATTCTTTTAAGTGCAAGTTTAAAGACATTTTTCATGCTAGATCTTTTGGACGTAGGTACGTAACGGCCACTACCCAATGATCTGAGTTTTGATTTTTCAGTTAAATTCTTTGGCCATTTGCTATCTAGGGTCATATTAAATGTTTTTTTTTTTTCAACATTTTTATTTTTGAAGTTTGGGAAATTAATCTCATTAAAAGATCAGAAGTTTGAAACAAGCCCATGGTTTACTGTCCCTCATTCAGTAGTGAGATACCTATTCCTACTTTTCCTATGCATGGCTATAACATTCTTGATTAAAAGTGTTTTGATCCTATGTGTGCTCCAGACGGCATACAAATTGTATGTGCAATGGCAGAAAGTTGTGTTGAACCAGTAAGTAAAAATTAAGTGTGTGTGTCTTCTGTTAAGCAGCCTGCATGGTTCTGGGCTACAGTTACCTATCCGGTTGTCAATATACTGTCTTTAAGAACTCATTTTATATAATTCTGAAACACCAGATTGAATCACCAAGTAAAGGTAAAGAATGAAGGCACGGCACAGTATCTACCAAGGGGAAAGGACACTGCGCAGCTATAATTTTCACATTACCGAACTGCCTGGTACAGTGTTCTAAGTTGCTAGGTTGGCTCACAGTGATCTATATCAAGGTACTTAGTACCTATTGTTGTTGTTAATGCTAATAAACAGTGCCTTTACTATTTATTCATACTTCACATCGTATCCAAAGTGTATTGTTGTAAGACTTTTTACATGTCCAGTGTTTTTGAGGGGGGGGGGGGGGGGGTCCACGTACGTATGCCTTGATTGGCTTTTTGACCGTGAGGTTATTTGAATACACAACCTATTTGTGGAGCGTACTGTGCCTCCGCACATTACCCTACATTCACATTTGCATATGCATGACATGTGTTGCGGTACAGGAGGGATAAGAAGAGATATCTTTGAATGAATAGTGCAATAGGGGTGAATGACTGGATGGAGATTTTTGGACATTCGCCATTGCAATGCAGATGTCTGTCATGGGAAAACAGGACTGAGCACGTAAAAAATACAAAAAAAAATTACTCTGTCGTACTTGTGTTCTCGGACTGTATGTCACTGCCTGAAGACGGGAACATATAGCAGTTCCCAAAATGTAGCATTATGTCAGTTTTGGAAAAACTACTGTGTTTGTGCGATTTTCTTCATTGTGTTTATTTTATTTATTTACATAGCTTGTTCTGTTTTGACTATTCCTTCATGGAATTTTCTGGCTTTGTGTATTTATATTCTTGACTAGAGCATACCTGGCTTTCATTCTGTCGTTTCTGGTAAAACTGCTGTGTTTGAGGGTGTTTCTTTGTTGTGTTGTCCCATTTTGTTCCTACTTATTTTGTCACTGTTGTCCTAACTTTTTCATCAAGTTTCTAGCGTGTGTTGTTTTGTATGTGTCAACTGTTGGTAATGTATATATACATATATTTTTCGTAATTTATTTGCTGTTCTGATTTTTTACTATCTTGGTATTTTCCAGTGTTGTATACTTATATTTATTTTCTCTTCCATAGGTTACTGGTATTATTTCAGTTTTTTTAGCACTCAGTCTTGTTTTTCCATGACAGAAATCTGCATCGCAATGGCAAATGTCCAAATATTTCAATTTAGTCGGAAGAATATTTCAAGGTCATATTTTTCAGTTCTTTAAGGCTCAAGCACTCATTTCAAACTTGCATAGGAATTGGTATGGGTGAAACAAGTGAATATTTTAAGAACATTGTCATCACTTGAGGTAGTAACTTACCATGGAAGAACACACAATATAAGCAACAAACTGAGAGTAATGTTCATTTATTTTCATAGAGAGAATGGCTCATTCTACACAGTAACATTGCTGCATAAACATGGAGTTTGTAAATATAAGTAGCTATAAGTGTACAAACAGTGACTCTAAATTAGAGTGAAAATTGAACTGTGAATGTACAAAAAGAAGATTAAAATGTAGACATAATAGAAAAATTTAATTGACTGGTATCACAGCTAGAATGAATTAACTTTTGCATTGATTAGGTATTTGTTATTGTTAAAGCAGTTTTGATGTTTTGAGGTTACTTGACAGCACAAAGAAAACTTATATTGGCACACACTCTACAACTAAAGAAAAGGTAATTCACATTTGCCTTCCTTTGACACACTTTTATCACTTTCAGAAAGAAGTGATATTATACAATGCACAGTAGACTAAATTAAAAAATAAACTTTTTTTTTATTTTCAAAAGTCCTTGTACTTTACAGGGTTGAAAATAACTGAATTGGGCAACTTGTGAACTATAGCTATTTATCAAGAGTATCTTTAATAAACTCAAATTTTTTATTTCGTCCCCCACATAACTTTTTTTGGCTTCGAGAACAGAACATTATCTTTTTTTCTTCCAGGTTGGAGAGTATTTTTTTCTAGGAAGGAAGTCTTCAACCAAAATAACTTTGATGTTGCACACTATTCTACATGTAGGCATTAAGCGCACAAAATAGCAGATTTCTAAATGCAACTTTGGTGAAGCAGGAGTGGGTAAAAAGTGGGGTAAAACAGTCGTCAAAATGCTGAAAGCAGATGACCGCCATTTTTAAAATACAAAATGTATTTTATAATATAAAATACACTGTAATAGTATCTTATGTAAGCTTCTAAATGACAGTAAAAACTCCACACTAGGTGACTTATTGAAACAGTTATGACTTGTTGCATAAACCTCAAAAATCTGTGAAATTTGCTTGCAGTGTATAAGAAAAGTGGCTGCCATCATCCACATCATTGTAGGTAAAAATCTAAATTAATAATTCTCTTTCACCTTGAGGATAAGGACAAATTTTTATCAAAATCAAAAATGGAGCAAATTTTTTTATAACTTTAATGGCTTCATATGGTTTGACCCTTTTTAATGACAGTTCAGTATGTCGCCATGGACTCCCACCACTTTAGTTAATACTATTTACAAACTAGATGCGATAGCGAATATTTGAACTTGCACAAAATTTTCTGTTGTTCACCTCATCAGTTTTCTTTCCAGAGTAAGTAGTTTGGGTATGTCCTGTATTATCAGCTGTTCGCCTTCTGATACCCAAATTCCATAATTGTTTAGTCAGTCATTTGGAGTCAATGCAGCCCTTCCTAGTGTGAAATTGATAGTGTATCATGGGGTACTAAAGATCGCTTCCTTTTTGTTATTCACTTGTTCATTTCTAATACAACAATGAATCTAAATTCATGTTACTGGTAATAGTTTTCAATTAATTCGTATACTGTTGGTAAAGTGAGGCATGCCCATCCACTTACACTTGCTCACTTACCAGCATCTTTGGCAAAAACTTATCAAACAATAAAATTTTGAATATGAAAGAAACTAGTTTTTCACAGTGAAACGAAAAGTTAATTTTCTTTATGGTTGTAGACAAAGTTGTCAAAACTGAGCAGGATCAATTAAATATATTATTTTCATTTATTGCTTGGTCAGTAAAGTAAGAGATTCTGTTTATCTGTATGATTTTCATATTATTCCATTGTTAATAAGCTATCATTTTAAATGAAGAGTGAATTGGGATATTTCAGCTACACAGTAGCCATTGTTTGTGTTGCAAGATTTAATTGGTTTCTTGCAAACAAAACTGTCAGGATGAAAAACTTGCAAAACATCTAAAGAACTGTCAAAATCACGATTTATAGCAATGGCATGGATGTTTATGTTCGGTTTTCCAACAAATCTGAGTTTTTGTTGACAAAAATATTTATGACTGGAATAGGCTACTGATTACATCATAAAATGGAGACAGATTGCACAAGTGCGGTACTTGTGGATAGACACTCACAAAAGTTGGACGAACACATTTTCCATGCAGATGCATGCACTGTCCTGACGTTTTGCTGGCTAGGCCCTGGTTTACAAACTGATTCATTGTGCCACTTCAACCACAGATCCTCAAAGAAAGATCAGTAACTTAGATATTTCTCTGGTTGTCCCTTACCACAAGGGCCTGTACAAACTCAGAACCATTCTTGACTGTGGACACAGAATTTTGGCCTCATCATCACTCAATCAAAACTTGTTCTCCAAACCACCTTGGTTGGACTTCAAACAACCCCCCATTCTTCAAAACAAACGGGTACACCCCAAATTGCCACCCATTGCCTATCTTAAACAGAGATACAGTTTGGTGTCTCTTGACAGCCTATCTTCCCATGAACAGAAGTAAAGGAATTCTATTCAGCTTGCAGATCTATCAATTACGATGTAAGTATTGATAAAAGATGTTTTTTTTAATGGTTTAATAGTGTAACTGAATTATTTTCTTGTCTTGTGGAAGAGGCTCTGTGGCAGGCTTGTTAAAGGGTGGTGTTTACTGTTCTGACACACTTTCATTGAAACATAGGCCAACTTTGAAACACCAGTATGTCTCAAAATATTGAGTTGTACAATGGCATAGTGGAAACTCAGAATTTAACTGTGAATCTCAGAACTGTGATTTTCCGTAAAAGGGTCTAGAGTTGCACACCTTGATTTTAATTTTGTAGTGGTTTAAGGAAATGGTGACCTGTTTCTGGAAACTAAATTTTTTTTCTATTGCTGAAATGTTTTAGTGGGACTTTATTATTATATTTTCCATAAGTTGTGTGTTTGGATGTTGATTATTACAGAAGTTTCCTAATATTCCACTTTTGTGAAATGTAATTTTTACCGAAATGAAAGTAAGAATATTTGTATTTTACAAAAAAAGACCCCGAGAATTTTAACTAATTAAAATCTATTTCTAGCTAATATATTTTTAAGAAACATAAAATAGTGCATCTGTAAAACAAATTTGTTATAAGTTTAATGAAACTTGTAAAATTTAATAAAGTAAAATACCAAATTGTTCTGTATACTCACAATTATTTAATCAGTAACTCTCATAAATTAAAAGTTGTCCAAAAAATTTCTTTATACGTCAAGAGTATGTACTATGGGGTTATGTTAATTTAGTAAGTTACCTAAATATATTTGTAAGGAAAAATGTGAAAAGAAATTTTCAAATTTTGTAAGAATTTTTTAAAATACTCAATGCTTATTTAATTTCAAGGAAATTGAAGATTTCCTTTCACAATCTTAAAAAGCATATGATGTATAGTTTGTAGCATTGCAGGTTATGTATTTTTAAAAATAGTTTTTGAAATTAATTTTAAATTGAATTTTTGGTTAAATTCCTTTTTTCTTTTGTTAGTGAGTGTAATATTCTAAATTTTTCTGTGGTGTCACGTGGAGCGAGAATAGCTTATCAGTGTTTGGAAGTTTGTGGCTGTATTCTAATGGTTATCAGTAATGCATTTACGTTTTCGAGTTTTGTGAGTCGCAGTTCAGGTTTCGTCAGTTTTGAGATAAGTTTTTTTCCATTTATTTTTCAGTTTCCCTTTCGTAAGCAAAATTAGTTCTTAACCTTCTGTGAGTTTGGTGCGATGTACGTTTTGGCCAATAGAAGGTGTTGAGGTTATTTTGTTCATACGTTTTATTATGTTTGTAATCTTGTTTTGTGCCTGATAATTAGTATTGTTTATTGTTATGTGCTACTGTTTCAACTAGATGCAATAATATAAAGTTAACAATGGACCGTATAGCTGTAATTAGTCATGAATATGATTTTACTACTTCTATTTTTGCACTGTGTGTAATTTTATATTATAATCTATATGATGATGGCAAACCCTATATCTAAAGAACTTATGCTCACATGCTGGGCCAACATGGTGAATAAAAATAAATTAATACCTCAGGACAGCATAGACAGAGATGAACTGAACATCAAAGGAATGAGCTGAAACACAACATTTTCACTTAAGTGCACAACATATCAATAACTACAATTAAGTTAAAGTTGACCCTGTTAAACTGGACATAGCTGCATTTTTCTTAATGCACAATAAATACATGTTATTGCTTTCTTTTGGCAGAATTATTTGTCATAATGTGAACTTTTTTTTTTGTATTTGAATTGAGAGGTTTTAATTTTTCTTCACACTTAATTTTCCTGGTATGTATTTTATTTATATCATAGTTGGCAATTGAACTTACAGTTTGTAAGTTTGGTGAATTTTAAGTTTTGCACCTATTTTATCAGGAATGTTTTACACTCACTATGCTCTCAATGCAAAAGTTTGCAATTAAGACATTTAGAAGAAAAAAGTTACGATTAAATGGAATTATAGTACATAGTTGAATAACTGGCAAACATATTGTGACAGTGAATCATTTGTGCGCTTGCTAATGACCTTTATTTATGTTTACAGTGAGGCCTGTTTGTTTGTAATCATGGGTACTGAAATAGAAAACAATGAATACCAAGAAATCTCAGATATTTTTCTGCACTACATTGCATAAGTAACATCATGTAGAACACCATGAAGTATTTTTGAATCTGATTTACGAAACATTATTCACTACCTTTTAAAATGTATGTCAGAAAAATTCTACTATTCATTTGACTAGGTTTGTAAGGTTAGGTAAGCCGAAAAATGAAATTATTTTTCACACACTGTAGTTTTTTGTTTTTCACATGTCAAGTGTTAAAAAGGAATTGTGATATTCTAAAATAATAATGCATGTGGATTTTGGTATTTATTAAACATAATACCAGGGGTTCGGCTTGTGGAATGTTTGCTATTAGTCTGCATGGGTGAATCAGGTGAATTGATAGCCGCAGTCAGCATAACCAGCAGTAGTCCAATTTTTTATGTAACCCACAGTAGCCCAACCTGCAGTCTAAGTAACCTGCAGTAGCCCAACCCACTATTGATGTAACTCGCAGTAACCCAATCCGTGGTCAACATAATATGCGGTAGCTGTAACCATGTTCAACCTAACATGTGGTAGCTGGACCCATGGTTGACATAACATACAGTGGCTGGATCTGTGGTCTGCTTGACCCACAGTAGCTGGACCTGTGGTCGGCGTAACCCACAGTAGTTGGATTTGTGGTCACCATAACCCACAGTAGTTGGATTTGTGATCGGTTTAACCCACAGTAGATGGACTTGTGATCAAAATAATCCACAGTAGCTACACCAGTGATCAACATAACCAACAGTAACTGGACCCTTGATTGACGTAACCCACAGTAGCTGGACCCGTGGTCTGCGTAACCCACAGTAGCTGGACCAGTGGTTTATGTATCCCACAGTAGCTGGACCCGTGGTCGGCGTAACCCACAGTAGCTGGACCCTTGATTGACGTAACCCACAGTAGCTAGACCCTTGATTGACGTAACCCACAGTAGCTGGACCTGTGGTCTGCGTAACCCACAGTAGCTGGACCCATGATCTGCGTAACCCACAGTAACTAGACTCACGTAACCCACAGTAACTGGACCCTTGATCTGCGTAACCCATAGTAACTGGACCCACGTAACCCACAGTAACTGGACCCTTGATCGACGTAACCCACAGTAGCTGGACCCGTGATCGACGTAAGCTATAGTAGCTGAACCTGCTGGTCAAAGTAACTCACAGTAGCAAAACCTGCATTTGACATAATCCGTAGTAGCCAAACCCATGTTTGACGTAAACTGCAGTTGTGGTCAACGTAACCTGCAGAAGTAAACTTTGCAGGTTTCCATGTACTAATTGTTACAGGTGAATCATGGGGAAAAGTAGGTAAAATGAGCATAAACCTGGCAGGCAGAAAGAAAATTTCGAAAAAGTAATGAGAATTCAGGAAAATAACTTTGGTCAAAGGTGTCAGACACCTGAAAGAGTCATGGCAGTCAGGCCTATGAGAGTGCCTGCTAAGTCCCATAGCTATATCTCGAACCTTTATGAGAGATATGTGAAATTGAATTTATACTCTCTTTAAAATTGTGTAAATAAGGTGGGGTCTTCAGTACACCAGTAAGCCAGTGGGAAACTCATGAGGTTAAGGAGCATGCCAAATTGGAATGAACTGTTTTGGCATTATAGTGAATAAAATTATGGCTGGCCCTTAAAAAATAAAAATAATTGTAAAATCCGTCTGTTGGATGAAACTCCCTCTTATTAGATGCCTCAGTGCCAAGGACAAATGGTGCAGACAGCGTGCAATCAAAAATCTGAAGCAGTGAAACGTACTCCCTTGTCAAACAATCTCATTCAAAAGGGAGTGGGGGGATTGGAGGTAGGAAGGTTGGTTGTGAGGGTGGACTGCGGAGGGTGACCTCCCCGCCCCCAGAGTTAGTATGTTTCAATACCAAACTTTAGCTCTTGTTTAACAAGATGACCAGAGGTAGGGTTAGCAAAATCATCTGAATTTTTCTGCACGTGTGAATTAGGTGAGGTATACATGAAGTCGTCACCTCAATTTGCTGAAACCGAACCTGTGGCTGTTGTAACCTGCAGTAGCCCAACCTGCGACAGATTGTACCTACAATATGAACCCAACCCGTAGTTCAAATCGGAACTACAAATACATACCCGCCGTGTCCGGGGAACTCCTAGATGGGATGGGAGAAGTTAGGTGGGGTGGCTTCCTCCCTCCCACTGGTTTGGGTACAGCAAGCCTCCAAAAATTATACTCCTGTGTCAAAAACTTCTGTTATTGATTAACGAGTATGGGTCTTTGGGATGATTAATTATTACAAGGAAACGCTGACACAGTCGCGTGTTGTGTTTTTACAATAGTCACATTTGGCGGCAGAGAGGTAATCAGCAGTGTTGAACATGAGAATTGTCTCGAGTGGCTTAATATGGGATCAGTAGTAGTGTGGTTTGCAGTACAATTTTCAGGATTCAGATAAGGCTTAGATTCAACAGACTGGAGCAGCCGACAGTCTGAATACTACCATAACAGCTACTATAATAACTGCCAGGAAAAGTATTACTGTTTTTAATTGAAACCATCATCATCATCATCATCACTGACATCAATGCAGACATGTTAGTTTTCCTGTGTTTATCAATAAGTGTTTCTTTAGTGTTCAACCTTTCTTTGTTAATTGTGTATATTTGCCTTTTATTTCTCAAACTTTTAACTGTGTATGTTCAAAGGGGCTGCAGTGGCTTCTGCAGGTTACTTGCTTCCCACCACACTGCGGCAAACTAGCTGTGATTCCCAGCGGGGTTACCTGGATTGTCATACGTGGGGGATATATAGTAGATGTTGCATCAGCTGCCCAACATAGCCGATTTTCTTAGGGTACTCCCATTTCCCCCACCTCTGCATTTCACCGCTGCTCCATCTTCATCTTATTTCAAACTAATCGGCGCTCAAGGTGTCGTTAAGAGGAATCCCTAATAAATAAAATTCTAATGTCTCAAGGTTGCATATGATTAAAAGGAAGCCAGTTATGACTGGCGCTCCCAAAACTGCAATATGCTTGGGAAGCTGAATTTCTCACAAATTAGATCTGTAACAGTGGGACATCATGACGCGTCTTGTAAGTCAATAGATAAAATTACGGTCACCACTTTGTACTTTTCTCCTTTCCATTAATAAAACTCCTTAGGAAAACCATTAAAATGCCATTTTAACAATTTTCTCTATTTGTTTTAACATTGAATACATTTAATGGTATAAAAGTAAAAAGTGTGTGTGTGTGTGTGCATGCAGGCGCACACACACATCTTTTTTTATTTATTTTTATTACCTTTCTTGAATTAATGTTGTATTCCCCGAACACTTATTTTCTGATATATACAAGTATATGCACAAACCTTGAAAGTAAATACAGGCCGACAATTTTGGAGAAAGAGTGGTTGGTGTCTGACTATTCTCATTAATACATCAAATTGACACATTGGATATTGTCTAGATAAATATATTGAAACAATTGGGGTTTGATTATCAATTTATTCACACAGCTATTATTTACAGCCTTAAATCATCTATCATCACTATTGCTCTGTTTATTTCTCAGTGAGCACAATATTTAATGTCTATTTCATTTCTAATTAACGTCCTTCGTCATGTCTCTATTTGGTAAAAGCCAATCAACTCATTCTCATCATTAACACATGTTCTGTCTATCTGTTATCATTTGTAGTGTCTTTCACTCACGCATCCAGCCCAATGGTTCAGCCTTCCAGTCGCACTATTCACTGTGTTGATGCTCGCAGTCACAGATTTTCTTCCCGCTGGTCACTTATCTCGCTGTGCACTTCGTTCGGCGTCCTTCACTTGATGCAGCAATCCACTCATTCATTCAATTACTCCCGGCTCCGATGCCCGACTAGCCTTTTAAAGCAGCTGGCGACCTGAAAGGTTCGCCGCACCCCGAGCCTAGCTGAGAGAAACAGTTAGTAATCCAGGACATTTTTCAGATGTCTCAAAGACACCCAATACCTAAGGTTGGGAGCGGCACGTGCCGTGATAGGCATAACAGGCATGCTTTGTAAACATTCCTTTGACTTGCTGCCGCGTCTCCAGTTGCATCTGATAGTGCACGTGCCAATAAATAATCCAACTACTCTATCTTTCTCTTCTGCCAGCTCGCACAGGGCAGGCCAAGGTCAGCGGTGTAGACCAGCAACACACACTTAACAGTATATTATTATTCTCTCGTGTAGATATAGCTATACATTCGTAACATTATTTTAAAATTTTATAATTTTAATACGTAACTTGTACATACAGTGGGGAACTGAAATGCATGGGTTAGTTGTTATATAATCAGCATTGCCAACTAGTTTTGCTCCCGTTAGTATCCAGTAGCTGATCATTTAAGAAAGTCCATCCCCCCCTCACTTCTTTTCCTACTCTACCATCACTGAGGCTGTGTGGAAGATTAACTTGGAGTATGGGTTTCTCTGTGGTATAAAAGACTATGCTACATAACTGTGAAAGTGGTGTGTTCAGGGTTTACCCTGACGTTATGAATTTATTTTACAGGTTTGAAATGGACTCCGAACTGATGGAGATAAAGTCCGTGATACGCGGTCTTTTGATTTCAACCCCAAAAGCTATAACCATTGGAACTCTAAAGAAAGACTATATGGACGAAGTTGGTCAACCTATTCCTTTTAGCAAGTTTGGGTGCAAGGACTGGTTGTCTTTTTTGCAGTCATTGACTGACACCGTTGTGGTAAGTTCCTTCCAAAATAATGTATTCTTCTATGTAGTGTTTGTGGTAGTCATTAGTAATAAAGTGTAGTTTTTGCATTGAACATTATGTGTATTACAAATATCGTCATTATGATGTTCTGTTGTCAAGCTAGAAGCAGTAAGGCTGCGTTGTGTGTATTATCGGCAAGCTGCAGTAGAGCAAGGCATAAGGCACTGCTGTGAGGTAAGAGCTGCCCATAAAAGGGTAAGGAGGGGTCAATGCCCCAGATCTCCATCCCTAAGGGGTCCCTGATAATTAACTCTCATTGTCATAAGAAAATGCAAAATCCATTTATAAAATAATGTATTCAGTTAAGAACACAATTACTTTAGAAAGAGAATTATAATGTTAGGAGTTTGTTTAAAATGGAAAACTCACTGGACTGGCTTGGTTCTTTACAGAATATTATGGCACCAACTGGTTATCATGGTCCGGCTTGTCCGACTACATTAGTAAACTATGTTCAGGGTATCTTGAATGTAGTCTTAATGTTATGAAGAGTGATGGATATTAAGGACTATGACGGTACACAAATATTACAAATATAATTCAGTAGTAACAGTCATTTTTTTTCAAAATTTTGATACAGAAAAGCACCATTGACGATTGTACAACTCTGAAAATTTACACACAACAAAATGCGTTTTCAATTTGTCAAACGTTGTACTTGACTTAATTTCAAACATATAAGAGCATCAGCGTGGTCAGTTGAAATGAATACATACATACATACATTTTAATTCTTATGTAGCACCAAGTGATTATAAATAGTTTGTACTCAATTCTTCTTATGTATTCACAATATAGTTTAACACCCCAATATAGTTTAACAGCAAAAGATTAACATTGCTGATAAAGAATTCACAAAGTATTATCTTAAATGTATTGCACATTAAAGAAACAAATCTTGTTTCAAAAACTTAATTTCTGGCAATGATAAAGCCGTTAAAATTCCATATAAAAAGCCAGCCCAATTCTGGAAACTAAATGAGTTCATTATTAATCAACTGTAAATTACATTGATCACAAAGCAATGTTTTAAAAATTTGGGAACATGTAGAATATCTGATACATGTAGAAATTATTTCTAAATAAATGATGACTAGAGTTAACAAACCAATTAGGGTGATACATGTAAAGGAGAGTGGTATTGCCTACCCTGCCAGAGCCCACAATACGTAAAATTACACTTTAAAAATTCAATTTAAAATTGATGCTAAATGATTAAAGTTGATGGAGACAGTTATTACAGAAACCCTACCGAAGCTCCAGTCGACATAAAATATTGAAAAGGACATTTAAAACTTGATTACTAACGCCCCACGCGTGAGCGATGGCAGCAGTACGGCGAACAACAATTTGACTCACTTCTAAGCATGGGCAGCAGAACAAAACTAATACTGCAAATTAAAACAAGAACTACGCAGAGAAAGCAGGGGTTTAGTTATCCCAAAACTACAATTTTGAAGGGTATCCAAACCAGATTTTGAAAAACACTACTTTAAACTGCTAGCCCAAGATAAAACCAACTACGTCACACAAGATTTTAAAATTACAAACTAGCCGAAACATTTTACATTGCAGCAGCAACTCTCAGTTGTACAAGCTTCATGTCAAACCCTCTCTAAACTATATTGATTTTAAGGCGGCATTAAAAATACCCTCGATAGCAATCGGATACTGACAGTATTTAGTCATGTTACAATTAGTAAATTTCTCTAGCAGGCATTGACATTCTTCTTGGCAGACGTGTGTTAACTTATATTAACTTGCCCCATGTCGGAGAGGAAGGAAAACAGGGAGGGAAAAGAGGGAAAAACAAAAGAGGGGAGCCAAGTGTGCCAAAGCACAGGCCTCAATACGGAAGCGTATAGCCAGGAGTAAGCGCGCACCACCGTTGCAACCCCCACCCCAAACCTTGCTCCCTGGCCACCAAAATCTGCCACTCTATTTTCAGCATACGCAAACTACTGAAGAGGAAAGTACATAGGTACAGAAATAAAGATGAAGAGTAGTAGTACAGTTCAGCGAAGAATACGTAGGAGAAAGTTCCATAGCACGATAAGAAATTTACAAATAATATCATCGACGAAAACACATGGAGTGATCAGCTCCTTCTTGACAATTCCATGATAATTATGATGTACTAGTCTTCCCCAGGGATATCGGGCAGCCAAGTGGGATACAACTCAGCACCAGGCAGTTTGGTCTCTTCTCTGGTATCGGGCAGGCTAAACAGCAGCAGTTAAGGCGGTCGCAAACAGCGGTGAAGGACTGCGGCAGACAGTCCCTGAAGATCTCCAGCCTCAGCTCAGTGCATGATATCAAAGTTGGCTCGGTACAACTTTGTGGGAAGGCGGGAATCATGTAAAAAGATAAGGGCTTGAAGCGTAGCATCAACTTGCTACACTCCAAACAATTGGTACAGTTCCTTCAAAATGAAAATTGGGCTCCGGCTAGCATGATTTAGTAGTGGAAATAAAAAATGAGGGATTCTTAACCATGCTTATTTTGGACGGTCGAGAATATGACAAACACATCAGTACGATGGCAATTGTCACATCATTCTTCTCCTCTGCATTCGCACAGGTACAAAGTCACAACAGCACAAAAGCTACCTCTTGACTAGCGAGGAAAAATTACGAAGACGAGGGGGAGGGAAAAGATACCTTCCCCCTCAGCGCCTAACGACCTACTGCACTCATGGAAAAGAATTTCAGAGAAAGTTGTTGTAGTCCAAAAGTAGTTGTTAACGAAGAAAGATTTAAGTCAAATAAAGTTCTGGGTGATGGCGCTTGTGAGTGCAGGCGAAGTTTGTTCCACTTGTTACCTCTCGGTGGTTGTAATAATGCGGGAGAGTACAGATCTAGTCATGCGCACCTTGGTGCCCGCAGCTAACCCCCACTCTCCGACAAAAGCTAGAAATACACACTTGGCCGGGGGTCATGGCTTCTTATTGGCTGTTCATGATTGCATGCTACTGCGTGGATAGACCTAAGTGCTGATGACATGGGAATTAAGAAAAAAATTTAATCTCAAAAGTTTCGTCACCTCGCACTGAACCTGGGAACCAAAAGTGCCATGCAGTACAGATAACATTCGTGTTACAGTCTCGCATTAAATCTGATAAAGCCTTTCTTCTAAACTGTGGCATGAAAGGAAAAATTTGGACTGAATACACTCAATGACAAAATAAACAGCAAAATTTAAACTAAAGTGAACCTGGAAAACAATTAAAAAAGCAATAACACCCTGTTTAAACGCAATGCTACAGGTTTACAAGCGGAAAACTAAAGGTGACCAAGAGTTGACGGGAATAAGGATGGGAAACAAAGGGGCAAGAGCAAAATCAGCAACATCAAAACTGCTGGTAACGAGAGTGCAGAATTAACAACATATTCTATCTTAGAACATATGACTTTAACTGGTACACATGCACCTTCCATAAAATTCTGCTAGAGCAGGGCATCACTAAGCTAACAGTGTCCGGTGCAAGAAATTGATCAATTCTGTACGGCCCAATAAATTTTTGCATCAGTTTCCCTGTTACATTTTTTTTACAAATCTGCCAAGAGGTGATTTCTGCAAAGGACCTGGTCACATAATTTTAAATATAATCTGAACCCTTGCCTGGTCCATGTTCGCAGTTAACTGCAGCTTCGCTACAACGAGCCTGCAATGCACTTTTTCGAGCAAATGGTCGTGGTCAGCATCACCAAAGGGGGAAGGAAAAGGAGGAATATTGCAAATATTCCGTAACGGGTGGCTGAAAGGATGGCCAAGAAATTGAAGTGAAGGTGGAACTCCAGTGGAATTATGGATGACACTATTGAATCCCACACTGATAAAATCCAGATCCTGGTCTCATAAGGTATGATCCTGATTATAAAAGATAGTCAGGCAGGCCTTGAGATTCTTGTTGAACCATTTATCTTGATTACCCTTAGGGTAATATAGACTGGATGTAAAATGCTTGACCGTCCAACAGAAACACACATTTTTAAAGGCAATATAAGTAAAATATTTAGCATTGTTACTTATTCTACTGGTGCACTGAAAACTTTCCAGACTATCGGTAAGAACCCTAACAATTGACGAAGCTTTCATATTTCTTAGAGTCAACAGGAAGACAAACTTCATAAAGGTGTCCAACAAAATCAATATACAGATGGTACTTTCCTTAGATCTAGTTAAAGGACCAAAAATGTCCAAATGGACATTCTTTACGTGATGCTGCATGTGCTGCAACTGGTTTGTCCTGTAGGTTATTGATGTGACCAGCTATGGCTTGTTTGGTATCTGCTCTGTGGCCATTCATTCTCTGCCTGAGTGTGGTGGTGGTGAGGCTGATGTATTTTGCATTGAAGTGTTGGCACTGTAGCTGATAAATCATATTTTGTGTTGCGCAGTTGTAGTTTCCTTGGTTGGGGTATGTACGGCTATTGAGTTTGCTATTGAAAGAAGTTGAGGGTTGGTGGATGGCACAGGTGCCACAACTTAAGCTATTGCATGGGTGGGATCCTTTGGAGGGGATAGTGTGTTTGGTATTTGTGGTGGGCTGTAGCTTTGGACGAACCAGTTTGTTGCAGATGTTAGGTGGCCTTTTGAAGGTCAATCTGGGCGGTTTGGAGAGCAGGTCTTGTGTTTGTGGTGAGAAAGCGAGAATTTTGTATTCAGTGTGGAGAAAGTTTCTGAGTTCACTTTGACCTTCATGATATGGGACCACCAGGGGAATATCAGAGTTGTTGACATTGGTTTGTGTTCCAGTATTTGAGATGGCTTGCTGAATCTGTTTGTGGACGAGGTGCTTGGGGTAGCCCCTGTCGAGAAATGATCTGGCTATTTGTTCACACTGTTTGTTGAGATCACTATTGGTGGAGCAGATAAGTTTAGCTCTTGTGGCGGGACTGTAGCGTAGGGGTTTTTTGGCATGATATGGGTGATAGCTCTCAAAATGTAAGTACTGGAGGTTGTTGATGGGTTTGGTTTGTACAGCAGTTTGAATTATGGTATTGTGGAGAGATAGTTCAACATCCAGGAATATCGCTCTAGATATGAGGCGAACTTCTCAAGTCCGTAAATGCACGCCAGTGTTTCCTTTTCGTAGATGCCAAGCCTCTGCTCAGTCTCACTTAAGCTTTGGTTGACAAAGGCCATAGGTGCCAAACTCATCTCCATATGCTGACTCAGGACAGCACTTAAGGCCAGAGAAGAAGTGTCTACCTGAACTACATACCTGCACGTGAAATCCAGAAGATGTAGAACCGGGGGGAGAAGTTAATTTTTTCTTTTATCTGAGAGAAAGCCATCTCTTGCTCCTGACCCCAATAGAATTCTATTCCTTTCCTTTTTAAATTATTCAATGAGGCTGCTATTTCGGAAAAATTGTGGATGAACCTGGAGTAATACCCTAAGAATCCTAGGAATGTCTGCATTCCCCTCAGAGTTCTTGGTCAAAGGAAATTCAAAATGGGATCCTCTTGGTCGGGATCGATCTTCAAATGACCCTCGCAAATCAAGTACCCCAGAAACTTCACCCCATTTGACACTAGAGTGACTTTATCTGGGTTTGCCATCAAACCTATATTTCATCTTAATTTAAACTGAGACAAAATGAAATCCAACACTCGTGAGGAGATCTGGCTGCCAAAATTGGAACCCATCGGAATACGAATAAACTCGTATTGGCTCCAAGGGGTACTGAAGTCGGTATACTTTCTACATGAGGGATCAAGCAAACACGGATGGAAACTATTATTTAAATCTAAAACAGAAAACACTAGGGTTTTACCCAAGTGTTGTAGTGCACAATCAGTAGAAGGTAGAGGGAAGGGATCTTTGTAAATTTTCTTATTAACCAGGGAATGGTTAACCACCAATCAATATTTGTCACTTTCTTTCTTTTGCATTAAAAACCCCGGTAAACAATAATCCGAAGTGGATGGAACTATCTGCTTCCAACAGTTTACGTATTATTTCCCGGAATGCCTGCTGTTTGGTAGGAGGCAATCACACTTCCCAATACGAGGAGTAATGACGTCATTCAACTCTTTCTTTAATTGACTTGGACATTGCTGAAAATCATTATCTGAACAAATTCCACCCACCAAGGAAGATACCACCTCAGGAACTACATCAACGTGCAGCCCTATTCCAATATTGGGTGCAAACCCAAATGATAAATAATACTCATCCAAGTTAACAGCAGCCATGGTTTTGCCTAAAATTTCCGAACCCAAAATCACAATGAGACAAACTAGAAAAACCCAGAACAGAAATGTCCACGAAAACCTACCTATTTTAAAGTGTAGTTGAACAACTATATTACTCGTAACTATATCGTCATTAGCGATGCATAGATGTTTCTCAGGTATGCAGCTGACAAGCCCCTTATAAATGATCTTGGATTCCAGTAATCTTAAAAATAAAACACTTAACACAAAATGGGTTTCCCTGGTGTCTACCAATGCGGAAACATTTTGTTGTCAAAGAGTGTGTAACATTGCAACCAGTCAAAAATGACTACTGGAAATCACAGCTCAGTTTTACTCACTCAGTAGAGACATGAAACCTAAAGGTGCTATTTTAAGATTAGAAAAAAAAAAAAAAAAAAAAAGAAATCAAGTAGAGACCTGCGAGTTCAGGTTTTTTAATTCGAGTCGAGTTTGAGCAAGTTTTTAAAAAATGTTTAGAGTTTGAGTCAAACTCTAGTAGAAAATGCACTAGTCCAAAGGATTCAATAAATAACTAAATGCAAGTTACTTTTCAATTCTAATGCATGATACTGTGAATATGTTACAAAATAAATGATACTTACAACATACATACCTTATTACTTTATTTTTATTTTCATTTAACAAGTATTGCAAGAAATTAATGAATACATAAAAACTGCATATTCATTGTAAAATGGGTAAATCATTGCTTGATAGCTAATACATTATATTCAGCTTACCATGAGCTTGTGGTCGCGAACGTGAACATGACACAACCAAATTTCTCGTATGATCACACTTTGAAAGATTATTTCTCATTTTGAGACTATTTTGAAGTAATTTAATTTTTGGATAATATTTGTTACATTAAAGCTTAAATTAAATTTGACTGAAATTAAAAAAATTCTATTGTAATGATTTTTGGTTAGTGACATAATGCATTTGCAACAAAATAGTTAAGTTGGCAAACATTCTGATTGTATTAATGGCTGCTGCATGTAGCTTTGTAAGCAATAATGTAAAACATGTTAGTTGTACACAGTGTTATATGGTTGTATTTTTTGATAAACATCTAATTTGAAAGAAAGGTCAAAGGCAACTAAAACAATTAAAACTTTGATTTATATATTTTAAGATAACTTTACGTGAAATTACCAACATAGCATGTTAATTTGAAGTGTTTAAATAAAAGAACTATCTATTATTGTGATGTATGTTGAATATTATAAAATAAAGACTTCAAAAATATAATATTTACATGTAAGTAAATGACTGTGCTTCTCTTCAGACATAATAATTTTATCTGTGTCAATGAATTTAGAGCCATTGGACTATTGAAAATAGGGCTAGGCCAATAACCACTTTCTGCTGATTCTACAGATACAGATTCTTGTGAGCAGATACTGCCAAAACTTGATACCGATACCCACATTAGAAGCGATACCCACATTAAAAGAAACTTTTATGTGATAAAATAATATTTGAATACTTTCATTATTTATTATTATTATTAAAATATATTGTATGCAGCCAAGAACACTTAAAACAATGAACTGAAAGACTTCTACTAGCACTAAAAGTCTTTTGGAAAGCTGATGGAACTCCGTGTTAAAGTCAGCGTCACACTATAGCTGATTCACGATAACTTGGGCCTTTTCTGAAGCCTTGCTAAAGATCTACTTTTGATTACTGATTACGTATCCGTACACTACATATAAACATAAACACTGCCATGTGACTTCTACTTTTGTAACTGTCAAATGCATTGTTTGCTGTTTATAGCTGTTCAAAGAATTATGTCATATTTACTATGAATGTTCGCAATCTAGGCCTATAGTAATATTTAGGTCGGTATTATAACTATTTGTTACACATGATATAACATGTTACACATAATACACCTTAATATTTTGCCACAACGGTGTTTGATACAACTGTGGCGGCAACAGCAGTAATATTTAACCTGTTGTTATTAATATATGTTGGGTTATTTCGTTAAAAGGACAGCCTTATTTGGAATAAAAATTAAAACGAAGGGACAACTAGTCTAACGAAACAACACTGTAAATTCAAGCACGCAACTCGTGTTGCGTATTTATTATTTGTATCATCGACAAACGTAAAAGATAGTGGTGTACATACAAACATATAGTGCTAATATTTACATGGGTTGATTCTTACTGGTTTTTAGGTTTATTTTATTATTTATTTTAATTTATCTGTTTGGGCTTAGTATTTTGTAGAGATTGTGGCATACATTCAAACCACAGAAACGTAAGCTCGTTACAGAACTGTGTTTCAAAACCCCTAAGGAAAAAGTACAACGTTGTGATAAATAAACAAACGTGGCTGTAAATAATTAATTTTGTCATAAAAACAGTTCACAGTTAAAACGTATAAATAGTGCACATCAAATATTTGAAATCAAGGGCACACACAGGGCCAGCCAAATGACCACCATGCCATTTCACACGTTGCGATTAACGAAACACACATAACAGTATATTTATTACTGCCGTGGAAACACATATTTGTCACAACATTGTAACTTGTCTAGGAATTAAAAAAAAATATGAGTACGAACTTGACACTTCGTTTAGAAACACGCCGTGTCATTGACGTATCACCACATCACTGCCAGTTGTAAGGCACTATAAAAAATGGGTATAATCACCCGCCATATTGGGACAAGCGCATGGCTAGGGGAAAACTGATCAAATTCTAGATTCTCCTTTCCACACCATGTCTGCCAACCTGCTGGATATATAATAGGTATTTAAACAATAAAATCTCGTTTCAGTTGTAAATTACAATTTCAAATATAATTATTGTTGCTGTAATTAGTATGAAATGTGCTGAAATTAGAAAAAACAAAATATATACCTTTCCTGCTACACAGGTGGTACGAACTTCCAGAGAGAGAGAGTGAGTGACATGTTCTGCTTTGTTTATTGACCCTTAGATGAAAAAAAAAAAAAACGCTCTGTCACTAGAGCCTAGGCACGGTAATTTGCAATGATATTTTTAACTGTAGCTATGAAATGTGTTTCCGTCAGTGCTACCTAACAACACACATATCAATTGGCAAAATTTAATTTACAAATAGTATACATAAAAACGAGGTTAAAAAATATTGTAACTGTGAACTATTTCGTACCAGCCGTTGCCAACACGTCGCTGCTCTCGCTGTTGTTAATTTGTATTTAATACAAAATGAATATTACAAGTTATAGAAGATACTAAGTAGATCATTAATATATTCAAGAAAACAGTACTTTAACTTTAATCACAGTGTTATATAATTGTGGAATAAAAGTGACTGAACACAACAGGTTGACATGTTACGCCTACGGTGATTTTTCAAAGGTTCAATTCCAAAAGACTGAAGAAAGCGTGAATCGACTAAATGTACTATTTGATGCTTTAAGTAAATATACAAAATTTGGTAAATTAATTTGACATTAATCTTCAATATTGGAGAATAAAATTCTAAGCAGCATTCTAAGAATACTTTAGTAATAATTTTTAAAATCTTATGTCAGGGCAACTTAAACAATTTATGTTTTAATTTAAACTTATCAGATAAAAAAAAATTTACAAAGTTGTGTACCACATTTCTTAGTATAATTCAACTTTGTTTATATTCAAAAAATTAAAAATTATTAGTATGTATAGTTTTTTAAATTCAGCATACCCTTATTTTACTGAGAGTGAATTAAAGCACTGTAATTTGCCAGGTAATTAATGTAAGATTTCTATTGCTTTTGTAATATTTTAAATACTGAAATGACAAGTTTGGAATGCAGTGTGACTCCTGCGAAACTGGTGATTTGGCAACCCGCATAACAAGCTGTAGAAAATTATCTTTTAAAGTGCCTGTCATGGCAGGCGGCGGCCACAGTGGGGTGGGAACTGCATTTCTCTCTCTCTTTTTTCCTTACTCTTTCCTCTTTCTGTAGATGATTATCTCACAGCAGGGCAGCTTTTCCTGCCCCGCCCTTTCTGGTTGTTAAAGCCAGCCCTACACAATGCCCATTTCCATTTCCGTAGCAGTTTTCATACCCATTTTCTGCTGGTATTTCTGCTCCCGTGTAGGTTACAATCCAGCCCCCTCTGGAGGGGTCTGGCTCCAGGTATAACAGTTTTCGTACCCGTGGGCATGCCTGAAATGGTAATAGAACATGTTCTAAATTTCTGCTATACTCATGGAGGTGCGACAGACAAGATGGCGGACTCTCCGAGTAACAACCTCGAGGCGTGTATATCTGTTTACAAAAAAAAGTTATGGGTTTGTAAATCATATTTATGTACAACATGAAACTTAATGTATATGTTAGTAATGGGAAATGTTTAAACTAACTCCCACGGTCATAATAAAACAAACACAACTTTAAAAAATATGTGGTAACTATGGACTATTATCGTATATCTCCCCGTTAGCACAACGTGTTTTAGAAGTTGTGTGTTTAGCGCAGTGGGTTGGTGCACTGGTTCGTGCTGCATAATTTTAGGTTTGAGTTCATATCTCCGCCGTATGACGAAATTTTTTTAGTTATTTTATGTGATACATTATTGCATTTTATAATCTTAAGTTATTGCCAGAAAATGCTTATTTCTAGAATTTATTTGTCTAAAAGCAATAATACAAACCAAAGCTAACTAAAGAGAACCAGAGGCAGTCAATAGCACTGTGCAGTTATTTGCGTATTATTGCTTTCATACATAGAATTTCTAGAAATAATCGTTTACTAACAAAAACATAAATTATGAACAACACTAATGTATCACATAAAATAACTAAAAAATTTCGTAGTATGGCTGAGATTTGAACTCTAAAACCAAAAACTACATACCATAAACCAGCACACCAACCCACAGAGCTACATACACAAAAAATGTATTATTAGTATTGTGATATTTGTGCTTTAGTCTCCTAACCGTAAAGCTTGTTTAGTTACGGAAAGCACATGATTGATTATTATGTCTGTTGAAGATAAATATTTAAATAATTAAATAATGTTTTAATTAGTAGCGTAAATGTCCATTGTAGATCCAGTACCTGGTTTTTTATACATAAGCAGTGCCCTTTACTAATATAATTTATATACATTAATCTAGTGTTGTGCTCAGAAACTTAAATTAATGCTGTCTTCAGGAAGGAAAAAATCTTTCTACTTTTTGGGTGTACCACAAAGCAACTACATATAATATTTTATTGCATTGGTAGCCCTGCAAACTGCGGAATGTCTGCCATTTGTGAGTTGTTTTTGACTGCCATTTACAATTTTCTGTTAGCACTTTATGTAACGTTTGGGTATGAACTGATGGATTCTTTCTTCTCTTCTGCAACAGAAACTTTTATGCCTTCTGTTGTGTCCATGGGTATAACAGAAGGTAACAGAAATTGAGTATTGTGTAAGAACGGCTTAAGTGACAGTCTGTCAGTTTAGTTCTGAGAATAAGAACGGCACAACAGCTGCCTCAAAACAGCAGCAGTTCAGCCGGTGTTACGACAAAGCATGGTAAACTGCGGCATCAGCGCCGATTTTCTGAATTTATTTTGCCAGATGTTTCCATTACTGACACTGTAAATATCAGCAGATACTGTGGAATCGGCATAGGCCCAGCACTAATTTAAAACTTGAACTCTACTCGTCTTATTTAACTGGTCGTGTCGAGCACGAGTAGTGATTAAAATCTCGACTCAAATTCGAAACTCAAGTACTCGCAGATCACTAAGATCAAACCTCAGATTAGTTCTTAGTTTTTATTTTAAATTCCAAATAACAGGTTACATTCTTCCAATAATACAGAGTCACAAACAGTATCAACGGCATACGAAATCGAGCAGTGCCTCAGTAGTATATTAATTGACGTCACTTCACAACTTGCATTGCGAGGCAATTACGAGCTCGTCGTGTTCCTTTCCCGTCTTGCAGTCAACTGCTTGTGGGCGGCAGGCACTCAAAGCTCACCTCGACAAGAATCTACCCCTTCCTCTACCTCTTACACCTGTGTCCCAAAAATGTGACCAAATAAGGGCATAATATGGCTCAAAATCCCTTCCTCTCGTCATATTTAACTGTGTTGTAGCTCAAATAACCAACCTTCTAGAACATTCTCAAAAGAAAAACTGTATACTACGGTCGAAAAAAGTTTTTATCTCTAAATGTTGACTCACTGTAAACTCCATCAGAAAAAGCAAATGCACTACAGATAAACATTCTAACACAGCCACAACTTCAAATACTGATATAATATTACACTAACTCGCAGAAGTAAAGTAAATTAACTGAATGTCTCTTTAAATTATTATTATTAATTGCATATTTACATTACCCCCATCAATTTGGTAGAGATTTTGAAGAAACCTTTCTGAAATCAAGACCTACCTTGTATGCAGCTATAGTCCATTCCCCATTGGAAGCAACTTTCTCGTAGTTCTGCTGAATATCTACTTGCCGGCCCGTTTTGTATCCTTCTGCCAAATGTAAACAAACATTGCCATGTAGCATCTGTCAAAATCAATGTTTACATGATATTGTGTGTGTGCAGCATGTGTTTGTATACTTTCACTACACCTAAACATAAACATTGAAATGTGACTTCTACTTTGAAAAGCTTTAAAAAAGTAAACAACACATTTGACAGGTATAAAAGTAGAAGTCACATTTCAGTGTTGTTCAATGTGTTGTTTACTGTCTACAGCTTTTCAAATAATTATATCATATTCCAAAAACTATTCCGTATGAATATTCACAGTTTAGGCCTCTAACAGTATTTAGGTCAGCTTTATGACGTTTTAAAAATGCCTGAATTGACGACAGTTTGTACGGTTATTTTACATTAACATATTTGTTTTCCATGACTTAGCACAATACATGTAATGCACGTTAGTATTTTGCCGCGACTGTGTTTAACACTGTTACAACTGCGAGGTAAAGGGCTGTATTAATTATCCTTTTGTTATTGATATGTGTTGGGTTATTTCTTTAAAAGGACAGCCTCAGTTGGAATAAATATTAAAACGAATAACAACCAGTCAAACAAAAAAAGGCATATTAAATTCAAGCACGCAACTCGTGTTGCTCATTTTTGTCGTACAAACTTAAAAGATAGCAATGGACATGCACACAAATAAGCCTACGGTAACTTATATTCTGTTTATATTTCTATGTATTGCTACTTACTGTTTATTAGGCTTAGTGAAATATATCGGGCTGTGCTTAGTATTTTTCTTGTGGGATTGTGGCAAATTACGTTACATGACTGTGTTCCAACCCCCTTAGGGCAAAGGTACAATGTTGTGATAAATAAACAGACATGGATGTAAATTAACTTCATCATAAAAACAGTTCACAGTTAAAACGTATTAAATAGTGCTAATCAAATATTTGAAATCACGCGCACATAACATCAGCATATCGACCACAATGCACAAAGGCACGTGATTTCACAGACGTAATGATTAACGAAATACACGTCACAGTATATTTATTATTGCCGTGAAAACACAGATTTATTATAACATCGTAACTTGCCTAGGTAGGTTTAAAAAACACAACGTCTACAAACGTGATGTAATTTGTAGTATTTTTCGGATTAAGAATAATTAACGCATCGTTTCGCAAAAAGCAACATGCCATGTCATGGCTCACCACGTCTACCAACTTCACTTGGTAACTGCCCCATCATCATATCTAAATTTATTGAAATAATTATTCAAACATTAAAATCTCTTTTTAGTTGTAAATTACAAATTCAAAAATCATTATTTTGCTGTAATAAGTATGAAATGTTATACAATTGAAAACATGTGTAATTTTCTAGTTTACTAGCGAAGTGAAATTTACTGAGTGTGAAAAAGACAAAGAGAGAGAGAGAGAGAGAGAGAGAGCGGCAAGCCTTGCCCAGCAGAGTGTTTTTCAGTTGCTTTCTCGCTCAATAAAACGACACCGTACCATTACTGCCTACTCACAATATTTTCCACTGTTATTTTAAACTGTAAAAATGAGATATGTTGCCATCAGGGTTACCTAAATATTTAAATAGGCACCATTTAATTTACAAATAGTATAGTAAAAAATTAGGTTAAAATAATATTTTTCCTGTAAACTATTTCTTACCGGTTGTTGCTATCACGTCGCTGCTCTCGCTGTTGTTAATTCATATTTAATAAATGTTATAAATTATAGAAGATATTAAGTTAAAGTTTTATTTATTCAATAATGCAGTACTCTAAAGTTAACCACAGTGTTATATATTTGTGGAATATAGGTTATTGAAAAAACAGGTTGACATGTTATGCTTAGTGTTTTTTCATAGGTTGATTTTCATACAATACAAATAATTTAAACTTATAACTCAATAATCAAACTCAAAACACACAACAAAAAATATTCACTTCACATTTTAAAGAAGAGCACTCAAGACATCTACTGGGATGCTGCAAGAAAATAATACATATCACTTATCCATATTATCATTGCATTCAAATGTAATTTTCAGTTAGGGTGAGGGTGTACACCTAATGTACGCTAATGATGTATAGGTAGACTGCTCATTACTACTCTGGCTCCTTGTTGGGAACAGTACAAAACACTTATAAAGGGGACCCAGGTCTGCCGAAAACTATAAGTGAGCTACTGCCTTTTATTTTAGGTCAGCACCAACATGTAACTCAAAGGGGCTGAGACACCTGTCCCTACCAAAAAACTCAACTCTTTGTGCTAATGATAGATATAATTCATTATATGTATGTGGTTTTACTCCCTCACCCAACTACTTTGGACAAATATTCTGTTCCCAAGAAGTTCCACAATTATTTAATTTCTTCTATTACGATTACCTTTAATGTTTTACTGCCAAGTCAAAGAAATAGAAAAAGTCCAGATATTAAACATTTTGCAAAGACATTTTCCGTCTGTTAACTAACCTCCAAAAACCTTTAAACTTCTGTGGTACAATTGTTACAACAAATTAATTTAGTAAGATCCATTAATAAACCTGTCTGGTGATATTACTGTCATACTGCAAACCTCAAGCTTGCAACCCACAAGAAAATATTAAATATTACACATCTCAACTTATAACATTACAAAAAAAACATTACACAAGATAGCTTTTCACTTGTAACATTACACAAAAGAGACATAATATTACCCTTAAGTTATGCATACAAAACTTACACAAGATTACTCAACAGTAACATGATCACAATCACATTTTAAATTTTGGTTTGCAGTATTCATGTATATTACCTGAATACAATTATCAAATTTTATTATGTTTGGTTTAAAAAAGAGTTGCATTTGCATTCATTTTTATAATTTGAAAAAAGCCACAGAAAACATTAGCATTAAAACTTAAGGTCAGATTGGTTATTGTCCTAGATAATCATAGCAAACACATTAATCCACGGATTACATCACATACATTAATCAGCGGATTACATATTATTGCTAAAGCCACATACACTACAACACTTCAATCTTTAACTTTCTAGACAAAAATGTCTTACCTTCTCAATTTTCCATTACTCAGATTTATTAACATTGAATTTGCAAAATAGCAATAAAATTATATTCATTCCTTACAACTAGTTTAGTTATATAGTGTTATTAAATAATTTTCACTTAATTTTCAAAATTATTTATTTTCTTTAACTTAATTACATTCTGTATTATTCAATATTGCTATATTCATCAAAACTCTTACATATCAACATCCATAGTAATTTTCAAAACTTCCAACAGACTTTCAAAATTATTATTTATTTTAAATTTGAATTTCAAACTTTTTCACATATGAAAAAAAATCACTTAAAGTACAAGAACTAAATCCCAATACTTACAAAAACAATAAAAACAAACATTACGTACTATGTACAATGATTCTTCTCCTATCTTATTTACGCAGCAAACTGTTTACACTGTCTCATTAACCATTGACATTCTGTATAATTTACAATCATACAGTGAGGTTTTGTATCTCTCATTCAACTGAATATAATCTTCACAAAAACAAAAACCCTCATTTTCATGATCATATTATATTTTAAACAATGAGAAGAAGGAATGTATTATAAAGGTTTCCTAAATGATAATTTCTCAAAATAATACGACAAGTTGCAATCCATTCAGCACTGATTAATTACAAGCACAAATAGAAATAACATAGTTGATATTATTACTTAGTGTTCTTGACAACACCACATTACTTAAAATTAAAATTATGTATTTTTTTTTTCTTAAGTCTTGAAAAAACTTACTTACTTTTCTCTCCCCTTAAAACTTCCTTACACTATACTGTGATATTTACTTCACTCCTCAAAACTCAAACATTACATGGTCATGAACAATCCTGGGCATTATAATTAATATTGATTTATATAGAAACATACTACCCCTCAGTCTACTTGATCTTGGCATTATTACTCTTTTAAACACTAATATTAAACATTAATACACTCACATATACATATCTTTTTAAAAAACAAAAAATTTTCACTTTTTCACAATAATAATTTCTTAAAATATACCCTCTACAAATCAGAAAGTTAGAAACTTTTCACTAACTACAATAGTCTAATACCTTATTCACTGTTGCCTATCCCAAAGCTTAATGTGGAGTGTGAGTTACAGTTTTCATGGCATATCTCGATGAAATTTCGTACACTACTTTGTTAATCTTTTTTGTCATGTATACCTGATTCATTAATTTTTTAATTTAGTGGCAATATTTAATAATCAATTTCATTAATCTGTCTCTTCATAATAAGAGACCTGTTGAAAATATGTGTACGAGGTTATGATCATGTGAACATACAACCTTCTTCTTTGTTGTGATGAAATTTGGTTTACGTAAGGAAAATATTTCTGTTATTAAATAAAATTTATGTGCACCTCTGCATAAGGTCAATGTGCAGACCTTGGAGAGAAATTGTCCACTATACATTATACAAAACTTGGATGTAGATAAAAATAGGACACGCTACTTTCAAGTCATTATGCTAGCATTGTATGGCTAGAAAACACCTTTACAAAATCCGAGAAAGCCAAACTAGTGGACATAGAAAGCGTCAAATTTTTGCACTCTTGTAGGAAATTATTTCCCACTCTGCACATACACAGTGTACCAAGGTAATAACTACGGTATGCAACAGAAGAAACAACCAACATTTTTATTGCTGCCACACATCAGTGCATGTTGGAAAATGCCAAATTAACTGCCATTAGAGGCATAAAATTGATTGTTTTAAAGACAAATCTGTTGAGATTTGAGGATATTCTCCTATCAATGCTGTGCTGCTGCAGATCTCAGCGGCGAGTCTTGGAACTTCTTCGGGCTAGAGGCTGACAGGGGGGCAAAGGTAGGAGGGTAGAAAGCACTTAGGAGGCGGCTGGCTCGTTGTCTCTTCTCGCAATCAGATTTCTGTGTAGGAGTGAACGTTTCTCAGAATGCTTGTTTTCTGCGATTGTCTGGTAGGCCAGGCAGATTGACACATGGTATTTCGCTAGACTTGGATCTTTTGCATATGCTTGCAGCATGATAAAGTACTACAATAATTTTTTTATGAAAATGTACACTGCCCATTTTATTTGAAAGAGCTTAGGAATTTATATTTGATCAGAATATACACACACAAATCCATGCATACTGTCTTATTAGTAATCTTCTGTACGTGCTCTACACATCCATGTTATCGTACTCGCAACGAGTGAGGTGCAGTGGTGAAGAAACCAGACTCACTTTCATGAGTACTCTGTTTTGATTTCTGGTCTGGCCATCCTGAGGCTTTCCATCATCACTTCTAGCGAATGCTGGGCTGCTATATATGGCATTTATTTTGTGCTCAAGGTATAAACAGTTCCCTGTGCCTAATTCTCTAAGCAACTTGCTCCGTTTCTGAGGACCCTGCTGTCAACGCGACTTAAAACTCTATGTATCTACCTACTGTAACAAACTTGCAATAAATAACTTGCAACAAATAATATTGAAATAATACCGGAATAATTGATTGGGATGCTCTGCTCCCTAGTAATGGCTTTAATGTATAACAAATTCACTTGGAATTGGTGTTGGAAATATTGAAAAAAAAGAGGGGAGGTTGATGTGGTTAGAAGAGAAACACGCACTGGATGCATACACACGTCCAAGTAATCAAGTACTTTGTTTCTTTCGAAAAAAGTTAATTAGGAAATTTAAGGGGAAAAAAATGGAAAATGGTAATCTTATTCAGTGTACAGTTTTCTTGTGACAATGCCCCGCGATGCATATATTTAATCATTGATAAAAATTAGTTTGGTTGTGGTACCTACAGTATTTTTACATTTGATTAATTTTATTTCTGAACTCTTCGTAAAATATTCACTTTAACATAGTCACTTATTATTTTTTTGCACCCAATGTATAAATCATTCTGAGCAATAGATATATGTAGGTTACAACATACTGGCTTACTTTATACTGAGGTAGTTAAGACTAACCTCCACCATTTCCCTGCATTACTAATAGGTTTGTTGTTGAGTGGTTATTGAATACATGTTATCCTCCACCTAAGTAAGTTTTCTTTGGTTACTGACCACGTCTCCTTGATTGAATATTTTGCAGATTGTGACTGATCCAAATTAAATTTAGTTAGTCTGTTTCTAAACATCTGTGGTTCGCGGGCATGCACCCAAGACATGGAACCGATAAAACCATCCAGTGGGGAATGTTGTTCAGAGCTAAAACGTTTTAAAATACATATGGCAGAAAATTTTTTCACAAAAATAAAGTGCTCCTACCAATATCAACGGCATATTCATTTTTGATGCGGGTGAAGTGGTGTGCTAAGATGTTTTATTATATTCTGCACCACACTAATCCAATGGAAATTTTTTATTCCGAACGTGTGAATCCGTGGTTAACAACTGCCAATAAAATAACCATTTTCCCCATTGTAATGACTTGTAGGTTGCAGCCTTGTAACATTGAAAGAGTTGTAAGTTTTCACTAAGGCCTCAAAAGTAGTTAAATTTCCTCGGCTGAAACTTCTGAGAATATGTGGAGGTACTTATTGGTATTGTATATTGGTATGTACCTCTTCCCTGGTCAAAACTATTTAGGTAAATTTTGCAGCATTTAATTGGATGATATTTATAATTGTGCTTTTTTTTTTATATACTGATACATTATGGCGTAATGGTGTACGTTTATATAGTGATTATTAAGCTTGGAAACACAATCTCCATCGGTAGTGTTTCTTCCTATTATAAATTGCCAACTTTTCTGAAGCCTTGCTAGAGTTCTACTTCCAGGATATTCCTCTGCCTCATACAAACAAACTTAGCAGAGTATAAAAAATTACATGGAAGGGAAAATGCAATGGATTCGTGCACACTCAATGTAATAGATATTTTGTATAAGAACTATTTCTTACTAGGCGTTATCAGCTCATGTATTTTCTCTGTTTTTATTCATATTTCGAATGAAATATTGTATTTTATAGACAGAATATAAGTAAAAGTTCAGTATAACAAAAAAGAAAATATATTTGTGTAACAGTAATATAAAATGCTTGTGATACGTGAAATATTTAAGAAACAAGCAAACATGTCATACATAGGATGATTTTTGAAAGGTTTGATTCAAAAATTGTGAAGAAACTGCAAATAGATTGTACTACGTTTGGTAGTTCATTATGGACTTTATACTGTTCTATCATCATTTCATTGCCATAATTCCAACAATGATCACTGCAGATCAATTAATTTTTCTAGTTTCTGAAAAAAAAAAGAAAATAAGAGAGGTTTGGGACAAACAAAAGAACACGCTAACAAACAATATATTGATAAATGCTGTAATGAAATGTCCACAAGAATGGAAGAAAAAATTTAGTATAAAATTTGATTTTAATTATTTTTTTGTAAACATGGAAACTGCTCATTCATACTAGAAGATAACTCTTCTCGCAATAAACTATCTGCAAGCACAGCATTCTATGTGACCACCCATAATGTTACAAGTGCTGGTAAAAGGGGCAAGTAATAAGCCTGCTGATTACCAGTTCGTATATGTAGGATGTAGGTGCCTATCGTCCTGGTGAAATGAGACCCTATGCTGGAGCAGTACTGGAATACAAGGACAGGAAAACTGTAATAACTTGAGGAAACCTACTGGTCAGTGGCAATATTCCTAGATGAACCCGCCGAGAATCGAACCAGCATTATTGTCTTGATTACCACTTGGCAGCTGCAATAAGCTAAAAAATTTGTAAAACTTTTCTTCTGGCATGTGGAAGTACATAAAAAATTAAAATATGTCGTTCTACAAATCTGGAAATGGGTGATGTAAGTCACCAAATGCATCCCCCTTCTGATTTATTTTGTGAACTCGTGTATTTGTAAGCTTTTCTTTTTTGTTGGTACTGGAAATAACACTTAAAACCTTATAAGGTTCTTCATCTAATCGCGTAGAGTTTCTCATTTTGCTAATTGACTTGTAAGCTATAACCTACTTAGAAAGTGACCTGTATTGCACAGACTATGATGTCACGAGAACTTAGCATGCTATGCCATGCTCCAGTAGGCGGACAGTTGCCAAACAACTCTTTGCCGCTCACCATGCCTAAAGACGATATTACATGACCTGCTGCCTTAACTAGGTAATGTAGAAGTTTTTACAAGGCTTGATGCATGAGTGGCGAAACATCCCCTATGCGAGCCGGAATGGAAGATTCTTAGTTCATGATGGCAGGTGGTGTAATAGCACTCATTGGGTGTGCAGAGAAGTCTATGGTTTGTAGTAAACAAGAACCTCATTCGTAGAACTTCTGCCAGCCAGTAACTTGTGTAGTAGCACATTGCTATATTGCTGTATTTGTGCGATTGTAAATATTTTGCATTTTATGGTTACTTCTTAATGTAAAGTTTAATCTGTATTCAATAGTAAAAAAAGTATGTCTGATGGAGTTTTGAACTCACTCCTGAAAACATTAAGCTTAAATTAATTTCCAAAAGACTCTCACTACACTATCAAGTCACACACACACATGTGCGCGCACACACACATGTGCGTGCACACACACACAGTGATTCTTTGGTATGATGGATATATCAGTATCTCATGAGCACTCATATTAATTTTTTATTGCGTAGGTAATGTGTAAAATCTTTGGCAGGCTTCACAACAGTAATTAGAAGTTGCCGTTGTCAATATTATTTTCCTTTGGTGAATTTCAAACCAGTTTGCATGAGTTTCAACTTTCAAGGACGTATAATCAAAATGAAGGCATCCTTTTAGGTTTCTGTGTTGTTTCAAGTAGTGGCCACTGGGAGTGCCTTATGTTCTAAAACTGCAATGTTATTAGCAAAGTACGGAAACTGGTACAGTATGGAATCTGGCACGGAAAATTAAGACAGGTCCAATTACCATACGTGGTGTGAAATCTGGCTGTACTGTAGAGTGAACATGGGTAGAGCTACAGTATCTCGCTGGCTGCGCAGAACCAATCTCTCCGTGTCCCAACATTGAACTGCTTTGGTAACATCACGACTGTCATAAATGTTGCAGATACGATGTGAGGTAAGAGCACTCCTTGTGTAAACATTTGTTTTGAGATGTGTGTGTTCTTCCTCCAATCTATGTTTAATGCAATAAGATTAAAGTGAAACTGGCAAAGTATTTTATTCATATAAAAGTGCTCGTTTTTTTTTAATTCAGTAAACAAATATGTACGTGTGACCATGTGACACTGGCAGTTTTGGTGTTCGGTGTAGGTCAATGTTGGGTACATATGCAGAAGACGAAGAATAGATGTACCTCTTTGCTCGTTAGACCATAAGGCGGCAAATGCTATGATGGGTGCCACACTAGCCTGTATAACAACTGCAATGGCAGACTTTGCACAAGTTTATACATAACATGGTACTGTGTTATATGGTCTTTAGTAAGCATGCACCAACTGTGTTTACAGAATATGATAAAGGCTGTTCACGGTAAAGTGAGCACTACTGAAAGCCCTGCTAATTTTATGCTTTCTGCCCATTGCATTTTCCTTCCGTCCGTTGGGTTTTCCTTCCACCGCATCTGAGTGTAAACATTGCCATGTGGCGTATGTTTAATCAGCTGTTCAGAAGTCTGTTGTATTTATTTACATAACAATGCAACATGTAATTATCTATTATAGTGTACACTGTAAAAACTTTTACTTAATTTTCAGTTGTGTACACTGACGTGATTTTTACTGTTTCAATATAACAGTTTGACGTTTAGAAATAATTTTTGTATATGCTGTCTGGAGAATCACCAAAGAATGTTTTTCTCATTTTTCTGCTGTTCTTAGTCTGATGTCTGGGGGTACTATACCTATGAAGTGGTAGATTTTGTTGACAGGAGTCAATCGTAGGCATCCCCTTACAATGTGATTTGTCTCATTCAGAGCAATGTTGAATCTTTTTGGCATGAGCTGAATTTTGCCAAATAGATCCCATTTAAATCATGTGACTTTACATGGGCTTCTGTAGGTGTGCAAAATTTGGTGGAAATTATTGGAATTGTTCTATAAATATGGCAGAGGATTCATTTTACTCACCGGGCATTATTTTGCAAAAAGGCCATGTGTGGGTAATTGATGCATCTAATAAATACTGTTGGTCTACAAAATTTGGTTGAATTTTGTTGAAATGTCTCACAGATATAATATTTTAATCTAAATTATTTATATACTCACCATTAAAAATGCCTGCCACACCTTAAATGTACCCTATTTTAGCACTACTTGCGTGAAATTTCTGTATAAATCGGTTGATTGGTCGTAGAGATATAGCATAAAACCTCAATTTTTCATGTGACAACATTCAGGAATGGAGGAGAGAAAAATGTAATATACTAGCACATTCAATGAATATACAAAGTAAAAATTGTAAAATTAAAATCTTTGACATAGTTTTGTAGGTATAGCATATCAACCGAAAATGTATTCTAGCAATCATTCAGAAAATGAGAGACTTGGGCCCTTAAAACATATAAATTAATATGGCCTACCACTGTAAACATTTTTGCCAAATTTGAAAGAAATTGGTTAATTGTTCCCAACAAAAATTTTATTGTTTCACTTGGAGCTATCTTACAAAATTCCAGATAAATGAGGTTTTGTATAGACAAATTTGATTCATATTATAGATACTGTCAGCACACAAAGTTAAGTTGAAATTTGTTTTGTATATTTGTGAATAAAAAATACTGAACTAAAATATTTATTTGACCACCATTTTGAAAATATTGTCAGACCCACTCAAAGCATATCAGTTTAAATGGCCTGCCATAATGCTACTTCTTTGCAAAATTTGGTAGAAATCTGTTGGGTTTTTTATGGAGATAATTATAAATTTGTCATGTGATACTATTTTACAAAATAGTGGACACAGGAGACTTTGTGTGGACACACTTGATGGTTGTAATATATACTGCCATCATACAAAGTCAAGTTGGAATCAATAACATGGTTTCGACAATGTAGCATACAATAAATAGCTGTGTCCGCTATTTTGAAAATAAGTGTTTGGCACACTTAAAACATACTAGTTAACATTACCTGCTGCAGTACTACGTGTTTGCCATATTTGGTAGGAATAGTAAATTGTTTCCTGAGATACAACATTAAAACTTTAGATATTCTTGTGGCGCTATCTTACAAAATGTACGACAAAAGAGGCTCCGTGTAGACACATTTGATGTTTGTAATATATACTCCCAGCATTCAAAGTTAAGTTGGAATCAAATATATGGTTTCAAAGATATAGCTTGCCATGATGAAATAGCTGGATGGTCGCAATTTTTAAATAAGTATCCAACATTCTTAATACATATTTGTATATATCACCTGCCGCAGTACTACTTGTTTGTCAAATTGGCAGGAATCGGTCAAGTGTTATCCCAAGATATTACACAAAAACCTTATTAAATTTATGTTGCGCTATCTTCACAAAATGATGGACAAAGTGTTGTTTTTTGACATATGTGATACTTGTAATCGATACTGTTAGCGTACAAAATATGGTTGAAATTGGTGGAATTGTATGGTGGTTATACCAAATCAACCTAACACATTTGTATGGCCATCATTTTACAAATAATGTAATGCCCATGAAAATAGGGTTTTTATACATACAATTAACTTATATTATTTTTCCTGTTCTTATTGTTACACATATTGTCATGCAAGAGTTAATGTAATATTTTTCGCACATGTCACTTATATGATTGCAACTGCCTATGCAAATTTTATTTATTTATATTAATTTTATTTTTCTTAACTTGTAAGATTTTTAAAACTTAGATGTATGGTGGTAATAATAATTATCTGTAATTTTGATAGGCTAGTTAATTTTTCATTGTGTATTTATTTTTATAAAACTAATATTTATTTTTGGTGTGATCTCAATTTTGTAAGTCTTTCTACTTTTTATTGTATTATATCTCAGTTCCGAGATTACAAATTCTTTGGTTTTCCTTCATTTAGATTGTTCGAAGTGGTTCATCTGGGTGGTTTGAATAGTTTTGATCCCCATTGGCCCGCAAATTTAAATCCTGATTGTTGATTGGCTGGTGCTATAGGCCCCCTTAAGCTAGCGTCAGCCTGCAGAGACTAATGCTCTCTTTGCTAGCAGCTTCCAATGACGTCAGACGTAGGGCAGGACCTCCTGTTTGAAGTGAACGGAGAGGTTGTATTTTAAATTAGGTTTAGGGTGTGTAGACGTGTCCCTGAACCAACTTTTAAGTAAACTTGTAACTAGCAGTGGAGCTTGTATCAATGATCGCCCATTCCCGAGGTTAAGTGGTCAGGAGCTAGATAGTTTAAACATGCCGTCTACGTACATGTAGAGCGGAGCTCTACGTATCTCCACCTTAATCCTGCTATGTCAAATCCTGCAAGAGCATCCTACCTTCAATCCGCTTGGTGATTAAAAGATAAGTCCTACCAAAAGATCTGACATTTTCATCTTGACCTAATTTTATTTACAGTTTGACTCAGCTCGATGTCCGTGAGCATCAGTACACAAGCGACGCCATCTTGACTTTTATAAGTACGTAAATTTCCAGCATACATACGCCCATTGCAAAACCTGTGATAAGAGTAGTTTCTACCAGAGCTAGACTGTTTAGTGAGAACACATTTGGTTTTAACGTAATATTTACTACAGATAACAGTTTAATTAATTTGATTTTGAAACCAGTATATTCAGACTGGCAAGCTATGTCACGTAACCGTAAAAGGGTTCAAGTAGGCTAGGGATGACCACTTTTAGTGTTGTTAGGATAGTGTGTTGTCTTTATAGTTTTTCTCGTATTGCCATCAGGGTTTTTAATTATTTCTGATTTAAACAGTTACAATACAAAAGGAAACGGAAAGTATAATAAATGAAATCCATTCAAAGGCTGTATCTGTGTTGTCATTTTCTCTACTGTAGTGTCAAGTTAACCTATTTCTTACTCAGGGTCTTACATATGCATTTAGTAGAGTTTTCAATTGTATGCCTTATTTTGACATACATACATAAATGGTGTACGTGCCAAATGCTAGTTTCTAGAGGGTGCTAATGGTAATACCATACACAGCATATATGTGTATATATATTTGAATATAATATGATTGATTATATCTCATGTTGGCTATCGCTACGAGGAGGCCTTGTGTGTGTTCTTCACAGCTACCTACATATTATATTACATATTTATATGAAATATAAGTTATATTTCATATTGGTGCCCTTGTGCGGGGCTTTGTGGCAGTCTGTACACACTACATGTCTGTTAACCCGCTACCACAGTATATTTCAATAAGTGCCTCATCATTTGAATTACATATGTTTACATGGCCTACAATAGTATTACTTTGTGCCAAATTTGGTGAGAATTGGTAGAGTAGTTTTAGAGATATAACTTAAAAGTTTTATTTTTTCATGTGGTACTATCTACCAAAATGGTGAACCAACAACAATATTCACCTCTAAATCCATTGATTACACCTTGCAGTGTAAATATACAAAATTTTGTTTAAATCTGGTTAATAGTTTCAGAGATATAACATATCACCGTATATTAAAAAAATAGCTGCCAGTTTGTAAGCTGTCACCAGGTATCGTCGAAAACAATGTCTGGTGTGCTTGCTTAGTACCATATGTATACTGCATTAGCGAAATTCGGTTCATGCATTCAAAATTGGAAGGGGGGACATGCGTGCACACACACGCGCGCACACACACAGGCATATACGTACACACAGACAGTAAAGTGATCTCATAAGCCTTTCTTTCCTTCGGAAAGTAGGCTTCTGATTAATCTTGGAGCGTGTAACATGATCGTTAAATTGACTGAGGCTGTTACTGCATTTGTATCAAAATTTATAGCATTGAATTACCAAAATCTAATTTATTTTATAAAGTCCATCTGGAATACTTTGTCAGGAATTTCTGCAATAAATAATGATGTCCCTTTAAAATAGTGCCAGTATCCTCTTTCTCTTTGGTTTTTTTGTGGGAATTTAAAGTCAAAAAGAAATTATTATTAGCACAAAATGATTTACATCTGAATTAAGAATTACTTTCTCTGTGGTCTTGATACAGTGATGAGCTAGAGTTACTCATGCCCAGGAAGATAGTGACTATCTGCAGCTGGAGATGACAATTTCTGTTGCAGAATAGTTTTTCTCGCTGCAATCTTCTTTACATAAGATGATAGATGTTGCAGCAGACCATGGTGTCTCAACTTTCTGATGACTATCACAAACTTCATATTTTTATATGACATGTATTTCTTACTTTTAAAATCCTATTTAATTCTATCTACTTTTAAAATCCTATTTAATTCTATCAGTTTTCTAAAACATTCCAAACAAAGCAATTGTAAATACTTTTTTGTTTTCTCAGTTTTGTTCTTTTAAATATGAAGCTCTGCACCATGAAATCTTTCTTTCATAGCTATAACATTATTGAATGTGAAAACTCTATGGACCACGTCAGTTGATTCACTACATTACAAGTAAATTTTACTATTAATAATATAATATTGGAATATAATTTCAACTGGATTAAGTTATTGAAACTATTGTAGGTTATAATTCTTACAGTAAATTATATTTAGTGAAATGAAGAAAAGGTCTAGCAGTGACAAAATGAAAGTACGGGAGTTATAGTCGATTCATGGTAAAATGAGCACTTTTGAAAGCCCTGTTTCAGATCTACTTGTGTGTACGTTGTGTATTCCTTCGCCTTGTGTAAAATTAACATTGTCATTTGCCTCATCACTTTATTCATGTGTCGGTCAGGTGAAACTGTGGAATTATAAGAAAAGAAACTTTTACAAATATGGCAATTTTTACACTTTGATGCATTAAAAAAAAAAAACAGAAAGCAAAATAAATAATTCACGTTATCACAAATGGTTACCTAACACTTTTTATTTCACCTTAAGTTGTGGAACTATTTTCCATCTATCATTACCAACTTCACTGGGCACATGCCACGCAGTGCGCCCATTAAAATATATGCAGGCAGGGGCAGTAACTTTTTTCTGGTTGATTCCAAAAGTGTTCACTTTATCATTAACAGCCTTGAATTGCAGTATTCTGAAAAACACCCTCATCCTCTGCTACACACACAAACACACAAGTGAGACATCTGAAAAATTCTTAATGCAAGAGCACCAAATTCATAACTAGGATGCGAGAGGTATGGTCTAGAAGCTGTTTGAACTGAAAGTCCTTATTTAAATAATGTTTGTTAAAAGTCTTATAGTACAATCAAAATGTAATATTAAGTGTGATTTGTATATTAGCCTAGTAATATTAGTATTTGCATGTAGCAAAAGTGTAAAAATTGGTCACTGCTCATAGTAAGTGTGTGGGTGGATTGTCATATATTTTTGAATGTAATCAATTCCTATTTATGCATTCCACACTTCTTGTTTTATAAATTATTGAGTAATTGTAAACAACTGTTGTGTTGATGGTCAAACTAAATTATTGTATTTGCATCTTGTATTTTTGACAGTTAGGTGAATGTATTCTTGATAGGGGACTTTTTCTTTGTACATGATAGTTGTTGCTGTTTGGCAATTCTTTGTTATGCAGGTTTCCCAGTTATGTGACACGCATATTAAATCTGTTCCCAGCTCAATTTCAGTCCAGTCTTGAATTCGTACACAGTACTGCCAATTAGCAGCGCGAAGACTGCACATGTAGAGGCGCTGGTGATGAAACAGAAGGTGAGCCAGCCTTCACGGAAGAGGACACCGAAGTTACCCCCGTTCTTTGGAGAACCAGTAAGGAGGCCACCTCCATTGATACGGCGCCCGCCGGCACTGGTGGTGAGGGACACCCCTCCCAAGAGCAGCAGCAGTCACCACATTACCTGCACAACCAAGTCGATCATAAATCATTTTGTGTCTTCACACCCTGAGGTAAGGCTTCCTTTCTCCTTGGATTAAGGTATACTAATGTGTATTTAGAGACCTCTGTAACTTGCTTTGTTGTTTGCCAAAAGGCTAGACTTCATTGCCTTACTTCTGACTCAGCGCAATTTGTGATTTATTGGCTACTGATGACTATACAGCATCACTGATCTGGTTAATTACGTTACTAGAGATTGGTCATTCTGTTTTTGAGATCTACTGTTTGCTAAAAGTGCCTTTGAGACATACCACACAAATTGTCAGCCAGTGGCAGAAGTCTAGCGAATATACAACATGTTGAAGTTTTGTAGTCTTCAGCCATATATAATATTAGTTTTGTAGATCCTTGCTGATAGTTCAACCAAGAAAGTGTGATTCCATTGTGCTTAATGGTGGATAAATGGTGGAACTAAAAATTCTGTAAAAGTGTAGTGTTTTTAATTCTGGTCTTTAACGTTATAACTCGAAGAATGCTTGTTAATTGCGTCCAAGGTAAAAAATGAACACCCATTTTCTTTTGTAGTTGATTAATGTCCAAAACAACTCTTTTCAGGGGCTGTCAAACTTTTTAAAACTGTATACGGATATTTGCTGATTTTGGTGCTCAACTTGGTTGAAGGACTTTTGTGATAAATAGATGTTTTAAATCTGATTAAATTATGTTGGGAAGGTTGGTAGGGATGTGTAAGCTTGCCTCTTAAACTCTGTTTGTCATTAACCAGCAAACTAAGCTTAACATGGACAGTTTTGTGAAAGTTGTAAGCAGTAGAGATTTTAAAATATTCTGTTTAAAGAATAAATTTTTGACATGTTTTAACCCTAAAGTGTTTGGGGATTTCTCGCTTATAGATTTATAAGCAGACTACCTGGGAGACCCCCTCCAAAAATAAACACAATCACCACTTCCATTTTTTTTAATCATTTTATACTGTACCTTTATGTTTTAAATGTAGATCTTTGATTTAATTCTTTTATAGCATTATCATTTATCAACTTTGTATAGTGATCTCTTAATGAGATTTTATATTCATCTAGGATTTTTTTTACCAAATTTAGTATCAGATATTCAAAAATTTGTTGCTTTATATTTTCTATCAATCTCTAGCTCTTGCAGTTTTATAGATTTGTTATGAATTATTTAACTTGTTAAGTAGAGATTCCATTTATTAGTTTGCTATTGATATAAACAAAAATTTAATTGATTAAAATCTTATATATAATTAAGAACATAAAAATGGAATCAGAACAAGTGATTTAAGTGGTGTAAAAAATTTGGTGAAGAAACTAAATTAAATGTTTTCACTCAGACGAAAAAAAAAGATATACACATTAATACAATACCATAACCCATGCAGTTTGTGGTAACTTAACCAGTTTTGGCCTCGGTGCTTGCAAAAATAAACATTGTTTTTTCTTATTTAGTTTTTAATTGTTTATAAATATACATAATTTATTTTACACACAACATTAACATTTGGATTTATCAGCACTATGGGATTTGTTTTTCACCTCATGGTACATAGCAAAACATGTGAATTCACATAGTGTTGATTTGTTTGAAGGCTTTATTTACAGAAAATTTTGGTCTGCTGTATACTCTTACAAATTAATTGTCTTCCTCCCCTCCCCCCCAGCAACTGTACAATTTTATATAGCATACATTATTTACATAAATTATGAATACGAACAGGGGAATATGTCGGTGCAAAGTCAGGGAAATGTCAAGGAATTTGCATCTGGGTCAGGAAAAATATAAATAACTGCTACCCTGCAAAAATTGTTCAGTCACGTTAATACACAATAATGTAATTATGAAGATATGTTTTAAGATTTCAACTTTTAAGTTTGTGAACTATTAAGAATACATATTTTGGCAAGTGACAGTGGGACTATACGTACAAATATAGTATTTTTAATGGGCACTTGTAAAGTCAATAGCATGCATCACAAGAAATATTGATGGACTGAATAAAATGTTGTCCCGGTTTGTTTGGTATCTTGCAGTGTAATTTTTTATTATACTTAACTGAGATCATATTGTACTGTGAGCAGTGAAAAATACGTTTTTCAAGGTTTTAGGGTTCCTAAAATTAGGTCAGGGAAAATGGTATGATTCTGCCTAGAAAACAGGGAATTACAGAATGTAATTTTATTGGACAACCTTAAATAGCAAAACATGGGGAATTCACATAGTATTTGTTTGCAGGCTTTATAAAAAATTCTGACCTGCTTTTGTTTGCCATATTTTTTCTTGCAAACAATGCATATTGCATATTTTGGAAATTGTCCAGGAAAATAAGGTCCAGCATTAGCCTTTGTGCAACATCATTTCGTGTCCCACCTCCACTTGCTCTGCTTTTTGGACTTTTTACTTTTCTAAAATTTCCTGAATTAAGACGAATTGTAAATTTGGATATGGAACTTTCCTGGAAGACGTTGACACGTGACACATTCCTGCACTTCGGGGAAGTGCACACTACTAAACGACTTTGCCCCATCTTTAGCCACAACCACCCGATAGGCAGGTCTTCTCTCTATCAAAAACAGTAATAGAGGCGGGACACGTGGTCCACCAGAGTTGACAGAGCCTCAACAGAACCTTCAAACCATGTGATCTCAGCTTTTACTGTTCGCTGCCATTTTGCCTAGAAATCATCAACGTCCATTTCCAAAGAGCAATCTATTCAAATTTGTCTTGCCTGCAGGACTGCCACAATATTCAAAATTTGCACCTCTGAAGTGTAGCAGGCCTCCCAGCAGAGATTCACAGCCTCCAAGAGCGCATGAGGGCAACATATGTCATTGCTTCGCGCCGAGCAAGAAGCACCACTTAGATAGGATCCAAGAACCCATGTGTGACGTCTGAAGCTCCACCTTCAATGGGCGGGAGTAATTCCCCCCGCATCCTTCCGAAACCTTCCAAGCTGGAAAAATTAGTATATAAGGAATTGCAGCGCTGGTCTCAGGGCATTCTGCTACACCACTCAGCTGAGAAGGTCGAGGGTGTTAGCTAAAGGCCAAGTTCTTAACCCGTGCCTTTAAGGTACTGAGTTTTATAGACCTTGCATTGCTCTTACTTCAATGTGAAGCCATCTACCATGGAAACACCGCCACAAAGGCATGTATACCACACCAATAAGAGGCAAACCAAGATCTTCCGGTGAAATATTAATTGTATCTCTCTAGCAAATCATCGGAGAATGCCCAAAATCACAACAGCTACTCTTATTCCATTCGTGGAATAAAATGATTTTGATAGCATCCTGCTCTACCTGCAGTAGAGCGGCCAGGTTAGAGAGAGAGATCTATCCCTACCACTCGACCCTCTGTAGAAAAGTTCACCAGGTGCCACTGGATTCCAGCGTATTTATCCTGCACTTTGTTAGTTCCATCCATCCACCGCTGGCAACAGCCGAACTTGGAAGCTTCAAAGCAGGGTTAATGTTGACAAATCCAGTACTCTTGGCTGCACACTGTAGGGTAGTTGTTTTAACCGGCTTCGTCTCAAAGTTTTTTGAACTGGCCTTATGCTGTTTAAGAAGAAAGGTGGTTAGAAATTTAAATTAAAGAATTTCTGAAACAGCTGGAAGCTGATATTTCTAGAATACCAACTCCAGTAATAGTAGAGGAAACTCCTTTATTTACGCTGCCTACCAGAACGTCTATCCGCACTCCATTACAACATTTATTAGTAATTCACGTTGACACTACCATCCAGGAATTGGATCCCACTTTATTACCTATTTCTTACATTACAATACCCCTACACATACCCCAGGAGTCTACCAGCAGCTCGAGCATTACTTCTCCGCAACCAGTGTCGGCCACCATCCAGCCACCAGCTGCCCCACCGAGCCAGCTAGAAAGGAAAAAGATATTCCTGCTGCCTTGCAGCCCACAGGTAATGTGTCATAAAGTAGTGCTCCCTGTATCTCTGAACGTCATTTCCGTACACAAACCAAGCAGGTCCATTCTTTATTCAGGGGCCCTGCCTAAGCAAGAGTAGATTTCTCAGGGCATGATCTCTGCTACACAGGCATCACACTACTTGAAGGCCATCTCTATCACTAAAGCTCGTTCTGCTTACCGCAGAACATTGATTGTGAAACTTGTCGTAGGGGTTGTAATCCCCAAGTCGCTATCCAGGCGGGACACACACACAAGTCTCCCGACCAGTAACCCTACCTTTCTAACGTGGTGAACCGGACCCTTGCCGGAGCCCCTCTGAGGAGCTTGTTTTGACCCCTGTCGACATCTGGGCTTGTCGCTGGGACATAAATTTATGCTTTAAATAAATTGGGCACTGAGGTTCCAACCCTCATCACTGCCCACTTAGTTTGCTAACTATTCCCTTCATATACAATTGATACTCCATCATTGTACCAGGTGGCTTAAAATGCTTTACATACATCGGCATCCAACACGGGGCGTCAGCTGCAAAAAGTTCACCCTTGACCGTTACGAACCACGCCCTCTGCCAACGTGGAACCTTAACAGCAATAGTTCCAACTAGGTTATTGGAACACGCCAGCCCTTTAGTAATCTCTTTAAGTGCGCTCGCCAATGTCACACTCCAAATGGATTTGGGGCCAACGTGGAACATCATCTATAATCAGTTTCGCCTTAACAGCTACAAGTTACGCCAGCCCGCCTGAGTTAATGAGTTACAGCAACTCTCTTTTAAGTCTATGTAGTTGGGTAATACTAATACACCCACTATGTCACGTAACAGTTCACATGGTCACCAGTGAGGCACATGCCTCATTTCAAGCAACTGCCATATAACTCGCGACTGTACGGTCATAAATAGTATAACCCACACGGTTATAGTGGAGTTAGCTGGAAACAACACTCCACATTTCCTCTACTCCCCTAGAATAGTCAATGATTAAGAGCTGTAATTATAAATGCCTTTCAAATGTCAACCAACCTCCCTCCACTAAAATTGATGTTTTTGTTGATTATAGTCCTCTTCGGGAGGACGGTTAGCGCCAGCAAACAACTGTCCTCCACCTTTCTGGTGAATGAGGTCTAGCAGCCAGTCAGCAGTCAACTAGTATCCAGTTGCATCAAAATGGCACAGGATCGAGACAATTTAGACAGTATATGGATGAAGTAATTAATTTTTATGAAGAAGTTAAAGATTTCAGTTTGATTGGGGATGCATATTCTCTCATTCCTGTTAAAGAATGAATTTATGTAACTGGAACACTAGATAATAAGCTTATATTTTAATTTTTCATAGTGTTTAGTTTTTCAGACTTAACTTATAATTTGAATACAAAACTAATAGTTACACTTTACAAACTAGATAGCCCTAACATTAATACATTTTATTAATTACTTTAGATTGTTATTTGTTGTAGTATGTAAGAATAAATTATTTAAATTTATACACTATAATTCATAAAATATGGAAAGGTTAACAGAATGTTTAGATTTAAAAAAACTAAGTACTTATCTTTAAGCATATTACCTAAGTATAATAATATTATTGAGAATTATATTTACAAAATTGTCCCTGTAATAGGTTTTTGAAATTATTTATCAATTATTTACATCTGTAGCAATAAAATATTTATGTTAGGCACTGGAGCTGTTGTGAAGTATTACTAATAATTAATTAGTGCCTTCCCTTATAAATCCCTGTAAAAAAAATCTCGTAATTATATATATATATATACACACACACACACTCTCTCTCTCCCTCTCTCCCTCTCTCCCTCTCCCCCTCTCCCCCTCTCCCCCCTCTCCCTCCCTCTCTCCCTCTCTCCCTCTCCCCCCCTATCTCCCTCTCTCCCTCCCCTCCCCCCTTCCCCCCCCTCTCCCCCTCCTCCCCTCCCTCCCTCCCTCCCTCCTCCTCCCTCCCTCCCTCCCTCTCCCCTCTCTCCCTCCCTCTCCCTCCCTCCCCTCCTCCCCCTCCCTCTCCCCTCTCCCCTCTCCCCCCTCTCCCTCTCCTCTCTCCTCTCCCTCTCCCTCTCTCCCTCCTCCCTCTCCCTCTCTCCCCCCTCCTCCCTCTCCCCCCCCTCCCCCTCCCTCTCCCCTCCCCCTCCCCCTCTCCCCCTCTCCCCCTCTCCCCCTCTCTCTCTCCTCTCTCCCCCTCTCTCTCTCATAAACTTTTGTTAACATCATCTTAGAAATGGCAATTCCGCATATATTTATTAGTTAGCTGGCAGTATTTAAAATTCTACATGCTCTCTTGGTCGAATTGAGATGACCAGAGAGCTTCTTTATCAAATCAAACAGAATCGCCTTCTCTTTTGTACTGTAGAGTATCACTAATTTTTACTTGCCATCTTAAAAAAAAATTACAGCAAACACTGTTCCTGACACAAATTTAAAGTGCAAACAAAACATAACATAAATCAAATTTGTATGCAAACATGCGACAAAACAGTCACAATTTTCATGGGTATGTTCCTAACAACGCCTTGAGCATAATTCAACTATGGTTCGACCATAAAAATCTTGGCTATGTTGCCAGATTTCATAGCAGAGAGGCATCCACATCCCATTCATCTAGCAGTCTGCTGGTTGACAACTATAATGTATGATGGGTGGAGGACCGCCAACAAGCCGCCGAACGAATGTCTGCCAGCAGCTTGCCGGCCGACCACCAGATGTTTATAATTACGGCCTTAAATCCCTAGGTAAAACGCCACGCGAACTGCGTGCCACGCGAATTGCTTATCAGTAAGCAATCCCTAATCATTAGTCTTCTTAAAGCTTAGTTTAGCCTAAGGATCGACACCCCACAGACCCTGTTACTCTGACAAATTGCATGCCCCACTTCTTTTGCCACTTGTCCTTGCCTTAGGGTGTAGCTCCTTTGCATCCTGTATGTAGTAAGGCCCTTGTCACTGAAGGGTTCTATGGTTCGATATAATGTAAGCCCTCTTCTCACACAGTATCCTGCTTCACCCCTCATTAAGTCATTAGGAGGGAACCTAGCTTCTCCCCTTCTTGCTGTCACCACCGGAACTGTTGGGCAGCCTCAAGGACCACTTACCTGGCAGGTGGTGATGGCGATAACAATAGTCCGCTCCTGCAGAGGTGTCTTTGCTGTGACTATTGGTACAGCTGCTGCTGTTGCTGGGTCAGCAGTGGTGGCTTGGCGGGCTGCTGCTCTACAGGCAAGAGAACCACTTGCAGGTACAGGTACAATCTTGTTAGGTACTTTGGTAGTACCTGGAGGAAGATGCTTGCCAGTTGAGTTGTAGCTTTCACCCTCCTGTTGAAACACTGGTGTCATGATAATAGCAGTGCCAGTTCTTGTAGTGGGATTAGTTCTTATGGGCATTCAATTGGCCAAGGACACTGCGATGTCTGTCCATTTGGATTTGTGGGTATGCCTGGCTGAGTTCAACACCAGCAATCCTAACATGTGCCTTTGGAATGTATGAAAGATTGTACACTCCAGTGATCTCTTCCTCGTACTCCCCTAAAGGTTTGAGAGTCTGGAAGGTTAGCATAAACTACACAGCTACCTTTCCTCATACTCTGCCAGGCATACATTACCAATCCCCTGCCTCGCTAGTTCCCAAGTCACTAGCTTTGCTCTGGGGTTCTGTCACCCAGAGCCTGGATGATATCTCTCCAGGATTGACACTCGCAACTCAAGTACCCTAAGAAGATGGACTGTCATGCTTTGAAGTGTGAGGATGCCACTGACATGCATGTGCGCTCAACTTATAGTCTTGCTTGCATAAAGCACACTGCTGACTGCTTTGGTATTCAATCCGTGTGGCGGTGTTGTGCCACGGGGGTATAACTTTATCATGATGCAGTTGCCTCACAGTCTAGTGCACAAACAGTGATGTTGTTCACACAGATACTTGCATAATTAAAGTGCTAGGTCCATCAGATAACCAATTTTACTTGCATTTTTTTAAGTTTTTATGTTATGACATTTGTTTAGTTTGTTTGACAATACCTTTATTTACAAAAGGAACAATGAGTACACAATATAGAACAAAATAGGAACATTAAACAAAACCTGCATGCCAGTGTGAAAACACCCTTCTGCAAAATAGAGATAAAGGAACAGTGAAGGGAAACGGAATGATACAAAAATGAAAAGGAAAGGCAACTGAGGAAAATAACCAAAACCCCAAACGGGAAGAAAGAAAGAAAAATAAATAAAATTGCAGGAAAGACGGAACGCAACAATGGAGTTGTACACCAGGAAGGAGACGTTACGAGTATAGGGTCTCATAGAACCAGGGGCACGGGAAAGAACAAATGAAGCACTAATGCAACTTGTGGGCATGCGGCACATCTGGGACACAACTTTTTGGAAGATGGGGAGCGGTTGTAACATGTTAATGAGCGCCTTGAGTTGTTGGATCAGTGAGGCGAGGACCGCCTGCTGGTCAGGTGGGAGGGAGTGGGGAATATGGGTCCAGGGGTTCCAGGGACCGTAGGAGGAGGGGAAGGGTGCTGGACCGGCATGGAGCTGCAAGGAGGCATCATCGGTAGCTTCGGAAACTGGGAGTTCTCTGTTGTATGTAACTGCTGTGGTGGTGCGGCAGCTTCCGGTTTCAGTGCTGGAATAAATGGAGAGCTTGCATCTGATGCCCTCTAACCACTGCTGTCGTTTGGGACAGACCTTGGTGCTGCCTTCATGGCCTGCGCCATAATTCGGGCAGGTACTACTGTCTGTTGAGGATAGAGGGCATTCCGCTGTGGGATGCCCCTGTGAGCATTTACTGCAGACTGGTGTCCAACAGCAGTTAGACGCCACGTGCCCATAGCATTGGCAGCGTCAGCATTGCTTGAGCAACATGGACTTGTAGGGTTCCACTCGCATAGTGGAGTAGAGGACATTGTGGATGGCTAGGAGCTGCTGGGCCTGAGTCATTGAGTCATCGGGCAGTGTGATAAGCATCGGAAGGCAGTGCGGTGGTGTGCTGACAGGGTCTCTGAGAATGCGAACAGAAGGCTGGGTGATGCCTTGTTCCACGAGGTCGTTTTTCTACCTCCACCAGGGAGGTGCGTTAGGGAAGATGACAGATGACCGACTTCAGGGGTGGCTTGTCTCTTCATGCAGAGAAGGTATACGGTCTGAGACCGAGCTGGTCGAGATAATCTAGAAGATCTGCATGTGCCTTTGCATGGTCGAACCGGATGCGATTGTTCTGTTGATAGACCTTAAAGGGTTCACATAATTTCATTGAGCACTGTATGCTATAGGTGGCAGGAGGATTCATGCACCTCTTGGCTTCCACTGGGAGTTGGAAGGGTCTGTCAGATGATCAGCAGAACCAGCCTGTAATGGCTGTAAGGTGCTGGCTCCTCTGTGATTCTACTGGGGGGTAGGAGTGGGCAACTAGTCTGTAATGGGTGTAAGACATGGGGGTGCCATGTGGGGTGCTTGACTTGGATAGAGGACCAGCCTGTTGTTGGTGTATGGTTCTGCCTGGTGGGGGTTGTGTTGACTACGGGAAGCACACTCCCTCTCTGTCCATTGTTCGGGATCTAGCATGTCACTTGCTAAGGTGTGGTTGGGATTAGATTAACTACGGGAAGCCAATCCCTCGTCTGCTCTTGCTCCCGGTTGGTCATTCTTTGAGCTTAAGGCCTGGTGGGGGTAAGGTTGACCAAAAGGGGAGCCTACTTCCTCTGCTGACTCTGTGGGCTTGGCTGGCGACTGGTGGGATAATAGGAGGTAGGCTGATCTGAGATGTGTTGGAGCTATTACCAGCTCTAGAAGCGGAGGGCAAGCTCATGCGTGAAACCGGAAGGGACTAGTGATGCATCTCTTACAGCTTCTCATAGCCCAAGGGGCCCACTATTCTAGCTTGGTACAGTTTATTCTGCAGGTGTAGCAAACCCCGAGCGTGCCCTATGCCGAGATTTTCTAAAAGGGGTAACTGCCCCTAGGCTAAGCTTGAATCGTGGCCAATCATGATGGTGGTGCCTGATGGCGGCCGGTCGACTCCTTTATGGTCGGAGGGGCCCTAAAGGTGGATTTCAATGTGAAGAAATTCAAACTGGATGGACCATTTTTGGGTTCCCCTGATTGTGGAAAACCGTAGATGGAAAGGGAGGAGGACGGGCTGACCTCCATTTCCCCACTTGTTTTCCTTGGGAAAGTCCAGAGGTCTGAATGAGGCAGAACTCGTGCTGGCAGTAGTGAGATGTTCCCCCAAACACTGGAGAACAAGGAAGGCTAGGGTGTTTATTCTAAGTTTCTGGGTAAATCTGTCGGCAGGTCTCTATGTCGATCTTGACAGTTGGCTTTCTGCCGATTGGGAGAAGCCTTTTGGAACGATCGGGAGCAAAATGTGCCCAAATAGTTATTTTAAGCACACTATCGTTTCCGAGACCTCTCGCCTTCTGCAGTCCTCTCGTTTTACCGACTCTCCACCACAACTTGCTTCCCCTCCCTCTTATGTGTTCACACAGGCAATGTGACGAATGCAAACACGCTGTGCCTGTAATGTATGATTAAAGTAGAGCTATTCTTACAAACTGTGCGTTTTATGTAGTTAGTTAACATTTAAAAGTGCACATACATAATTCTATTATATATACATTGTCTTATATTAAACACATGTTATTCCATTTATTAAAATGCAACGCGGGATATTTAGAGTGAAATTTCTCTACATGGTTACAATCTCATCGTATGGTTAGACGTTTGGTTGAGGAAAATGGCGACATTGTGAATGGTTAATATGTTGGTAACACAGGTTGGCTGTTGAAAATAGTACTCATTTTTAAAGAACATGCTATTTCACATATAAAAATGACTTAAAAGATGAGATAATTTGTTAGGTAATATTCCCTCTAACAGACCTTTTAAATAACGTTCACTGTGAATGTATAGAAGACAATATGTAAAGTGTCATTTTAATAAATACAACTATAAAGTTTGCTTAGAGAGTACATTAGGCCTAAACAACTAATCTTACATATTAAAGTGTTTAATTGATTTGTTGTAGGAACGCACAAATTCCCGTTACCACTAGTGAAGTAACGTGCTTCGTACACAAAAACTGTGTAGCCTATATAGTTATTCATAAAATAACAGATGGTCCCCATTTAATTTGTCTTATTATTGCACATAGGTATAACTTTGTTTGCTTTATTATTATGAGAAGTACAAAAAAAAAGGGGGGAGGGGGGGCTTTAGTTTCAAGTCTTTCGAGAGACTACATTATTTTGATGCTCTTACCAGTGTGTGGCATTTTGAGTTGCATATTGTTTTGATGGAGCAGTGGTACATTTTGCTCGTATGGAAATAACATTTGCATTATTGTAACTTTGAAAATTGATTAATGAAAAAACAAAACTCGATATTTACGTCGCTGTTTGTATTCTTACAGGTGCAGCAATATACCCATGCACACTATGACCAAAGTTAACCTTACACTCACTGCATTTACGATATAGACTAATATTATTCACGCACTACAAAAGAGTTGAAAGTGCTGCTTTTTTAGGCCACATGCATTTTAGCATTTTAAAATTTCATTATTTTCAAAACACACACACATAATGTTTTATAAACTCTGCAACCTCTTGAACACACATTTTTCTATGATATTCCTTTTGCACGTTTACTCCACTTAAATCATGTTTGTTCATCACTAACATTAAATAAATAATTTGCAGAATCATTCAGTAAAATAAACACTGATCACGTTTTCTGAAACTAAAAAATGTAACTACGTAAATTATATTAGTCGCTCACTGTGGATGGCGTTAAGACAAAGGTGGCATGAGCACAATTTTTGACACAGTAAGCATGTGCCGATTAATATTACACATTTCACTCAAGAAAACACACTATGACAAACTATGCTTGAAGAAAGCAAATAAAATAATAATTAACTACAGATTAATTATTCCGACAACACCAACAAGATGCTTCTATAAACACATAACTTCTCAGCCATTGCTACACAATTAACTCATGATATAGAAATATAACTCCACATTCCCGAACATGTGTGGGTACAATAAGATTTATACAATAACGATCCACATGTATCATAACCTTTTGTATGTTATATATTACGTTTCAGAATTACGAAACCATAAGATTTATGCCAATTTGCAGTAAATACGGCCACCACGCTTCTCACCCGTCATGTTGAATTTCTGCTTCCCGATCATGAACTCTGCTTTCGACAACACATTAGCTGTCGAGTGCTCTCGATCGTTTTCTCACAAGAATCGAGACGTCACCTTTAACTTAGAATACCAAACACTGGAAATATGACAAATCGTTATTTCACGATCGTGAGCTCCTTTTCACGATCGGGAGCTCCATTTCGACAAACTTAGAATAAATGCCCAGGTGGGACCTGGCAGAACAAAGAGAATGTTCCTGAGCAGTGGGAGGGTAGGCGGTGCCCGAGGATAGGCCTCATCCCCCATATCCAAGGGTCTTGCAACCCTGAATCTGCAAAATGGACTAATCCAAATGATACTGCGCAAACCCCGGAAGGGCTAAGTGCTGAGAGGAGTGCATAAGTTTGTTTATTTATGTATGCTGTAGGCAGTGATGGGCTTCTCTGGGTTCTTGCAAAAGATGGACGGAACATTCAGGTCACAATGTGCAGATTGCTACGAGGTGGAGGGAGACATCTGCTGGGGTATGCCAGGGTGGGCGTGCAGCTCGTCCAAACCGTTGTCGGGAAGAGGCGAGAATTGACAGACTTGCCTATAATTCTTTAAGGTTGAGGAACTTATAAATATTTGAATAGATTTTTAGCTTATTTTCCAAAGAAAAGAAATGCTTTTGAGAAAAAGTTCCTGTGTGTGTGAGCATCTATGTGTGAGTGTGTGTCTGTCTGTGAGCACCTGTCTGTATGGGTCCGTACATGTGTGTGTCCTGTTGCCCTATACAGTGAAAAACCTCATTGTTGTTCCCGTTTTTGTTGATTTCCCGTAAGTCTTTCTTTTTTGGATGGTCCCGACAAATATCCTATATAAACAATATATAAAAAACCTACATGCTACGACCTATAAATCATTAATTGACCCGCTTCCATCATTCAGATATTCTGTGTGAAATCAAAATACATTCGGAACAATCGTTTAACTATGAAATACAGTGGATTTTTGATGATTCATTCCCATTGTATACATTTCACCGTATTTGTCATCAGTTCATTTGCCAAAGATTGCATGCATAATTAGTTTTTGAACACTATGTAAATGCAAATCAATATGGAAAATGTTTACTGGTGCTATCAATAGCATTGTTTACATTCCGCAACAGTTGTTCTTCTTCCCACGTCTTGACTGCTTTTGTAGGTTAGCGACAATGAGAAACCATCTCAAAACTTATTCTTCTTTTGTGTTTACTGCACTCGTAGGTTTGCGGCAATGAGAACGAATCACACAATCTGCACTGTATCCAACGTTCTATGACCTTGTTTGTTGCTGTAAACAGAATTTGCAACGAGGTTCGAGCTGCGGCGGTACGCAATTTAACAGGTGATTATTATCAAAAATTATTTGCTGCGTGTTTGGTTAGAATTGCAAAGGTTTGAAAAAGACTTTGCAAGTAATGATTGGCAAAAACTGTGGGAAATAAATCTGTTGTGATAACTTTTACCGAGCTATTGAGCATCGCTCGGCAGACAAAGGAAAACTGAATAAAAATATTAATATAAATAAAAATTAAATTTTGCTCAATTACAAAAATTAAAGTTTTCAATTTGAAGTGAAGATTTAATCATAAATAGACGTGAATAAGTGGTGTTTTTAACATCTTTTGGCAGTTGGTGTAAAAAATGCATTTCAAGTTTATGTACAATATTTCTCAAGCCGAAAATCCAAATGTGCCACCCTTGTTTTCCCGCATGCCATATTTTTTCTTGTTGGTCCACTAAAAACAAATAATAGTTTCTCTACTGCAAACTTTTGAATGTGTGAAACAATTTTCACCAAACTCTGTACTTCTGTAGTACTTAGTAAGAACATATGACTTTTATAGTTTTCATTCATGCTAGGTTCTTCCTTTCAAATTGGCTGCCATTTAAAAATTTTATATCATGTTGGGAACCGTTCAACAGATCAGATTTAAACATAATTATGGATGATGACAGTGCATCTTGTAATCATTGAATTTTAGAAATGGATTTTGTTGTTGGCCTGCCATTTTAGAAGATTGAACAATATGAAAAAATAAAGCTTTTACATATGTTATAGATCTATAACTGCTTAACCAATCCTCGCCAAATTTGTCATGTAAGTAATACTATGGTAGGCTATGTAAACGTAAGAGACTTAAATTGATTAGGCACTTATTTCTGAAATGGCAGACACAAAATTATTTTAGGTTTATTTGCTATATCCACCATACCATTAAACAAATATAGACCAAAATTGTATGCTAAAAGTATTTATTACAACTATCAAAAATTATATAAAAAAAGATAGGAATTCGAGTACTCACAGTGTAGTACTCGTCAGGCGTGCACACACACATGCGCACACACACACGCACACACACAGAGTAGACCGACACTTTCCAAGCTGTTGTGCAATCGCGACGTGTTACTGACTAAGCCATCTTCATCATGCGGCGAGTTGTAGAGCACTGCAGTATGGTGGATCGGCTCTGTTAGTGGTAAACCTTGCAGGCGGGTGGCGAACTATGGTACGGCTGGAAAATTGAAAAATTGCCAGTATAGATGATGAGTGTGGTAGGAGCTGTGGTTATTTTATGTTGAGGCCTGGTGGCTGCTTGGATTTTGTTATAAATTGGTGAGCTAATTCCCAGCATCTGAGTTCTGAGCTATTACTTGAAGGTGGTAGGGCTCTCACAACTCTGGTACTGTAGCAGGAATCAAAATCTTTGTTGTGTGATGCTGCATGTGCTGCAACTGGTTTGTCCTGTAGGTTATCGATGTGACCACCTATGTGCCCTATGGCTTGTTTGTAATGTGCTCTGTGGCCATTTGGTTTCTGCCCGAGTGCGTTGGTGATGAGGCTGATGTATTCTCCATTGCAGTGTTGGCACTATAGCTGATAAATCAGATTTTGTGTTGCACAGTTTTAGTTAGTTGCCTTAGATGAGGTATATACAGCTAGTGAGTTTGCTATTGAAAGAAGTTGAGGGTTGGTGGATGGCACAGGTGCTACAACATGAGTTATTGCATGGGTGGGATCCTTTGGAGGTGATGTTTTGGTTGGCATTTGTGGTGGGCTACAACTTTGGACAAACCAGTTTGTTGTGGAGGTTAGGTGGTCTTTTGAAGATCAATCTGGCCGGTTTAGAGAGCAGGTCTTGTACTTGTGGTGAGGAAGCCAGAACTTTGTATCCAGAGTAGAGAATGTTTTAGAGTTTACTTAGGCCTTCATGATATGGGACCACCAGGGGTATATCAGAGTTGTTGACATTGGTTTGTGTTCCGGTATTTAAGATGGCTTGCTGAATCTTTTTGTGGACGAGGTGCCTGGGGTTAACCCCTGTCGAGGAATGCTCTGGTTGTTGGTTCACACTGTTTGTTGAGATCACTGTGTGGAGCAGATATGTTTAGCTCTTGTGGCGAGACTGTAGGTTAGGGATTTTTTTGCATGATATAGGTGGTGGCTGTCAAAATGTAAGTACTGAAGGTTGTTGGTGGGTATGGTGTGTACAGCAGTTTGAATTGTGCCATTGTGGAGAGAGAGGTCAACGTCCAGGAATATGGCGTGTGTTTTGAAGTATGATCATATGAAATTGAGTGAACTGTGTGCGTTTAAATTGTTTAGAAAGTGAATTAGGCTGTCTTCAGTAGAAGTCAATATGAAGATGTCGATGAAATGCATCAAGCAGTGTGGTTGCATTGGTTGGTGACTAAGAAAGTTTTCTTCTAACCTTCGAATAAACAGATTGGCATATAATGGGGCCATATGTGTACTTATTGCTGTGCCTTTGACCTGAATGTAGTGTGACCTTTTTGTAGGATATTGTTCTTGGCAGCAGTGGACAGGTTGAGTACATGTGATTTGCCTTTGTGGGGTGGTTGTTCCTCTGTTGTGGGTATGCATGAGAATGGTTGAAGTAGGATTGGTGTGGTATGTGCTGGTGTGGGAAGGTGGTAGGTTGAAGTGAGACAGGGTTTCAGGCTGACTAGGAGGGGTGGTGGTAGTTTCTTGAGACCCAAGGTGATAGGCAAGGGACTGGTTTTCAAGGCTTCCATACACAGTTTGCTGAGCTTAATTTGTTGTGGTACCCATGCATGGCTTTTTCTGTTTTAGCATGTAGGATTTTGTTGGCTTGGGCCAGAAGGTGATTTTGTAAGAATAAGAAGATTTGTGCTGGACAGTAATTAGGTGCGGTGATTATTGGCAATTAAGACATACTGTTTTTAAACAAGGTCGGTAATGGTTAGAGAATGCAGGTTTGATAACGCCGAGGCTTCATTCCTGGCTTGTGGTGGCATGGCAAAATGTGGCGATTTTGAGGTTAGGCATAGTACGGAACTTTTTTGAGACAGAATATGTGTATTTCGGACATCTTGCCCCTTGCCTACTACCTTGTGTCTCAAGAAACCACCACCATACCCCCCCGGTCCCTGTCAGCCAGAAACCTTGTCTTGCTTCAATCTTCCACCTTCCCACACACAGCACGTACCACACCAATTCTGCCTAAACGCCCCAAAGGCAAATCACATGTACTTAACCTGGCCAACCATAACCTCACTGCTGGAGAGAACAATATCCTACAAAAATCTCTCTTTCTCACCCTCCAAAACGTTTGACCAATTCACCACTTTTAAAGATGTCCTGCTTCATATGCAATCTTCGACTCAGAAACTTTTTTGACAATCTCCCCATGCAAAACCATAACAGTAGCTCCATTGATCCAGCCTTGACCAAGTTTGTACCCCCATCCACTTGGGACCCTCCACCCTTACCACCATCACATCCATTGAGCAGTTCATCATATACATTCTGGTCAACATTGCAGATCCCCATTTTGCAATCTCGTTACCTAATAATAGCAACATAACCTCTTTAGAAAGAAAAGCCATCAAAACTTGAAAAACAACCCAGACATTATGATACTGCCAGCCGACAAGGGCACAACCACAGTGATCCTAAACAATACAGATTACATTACAGAAGCAGAAAACAGACTGCAGTACACATCCACCTATAAATGTCCAAGAGAAGGTCCAACCACCAGATTCTGTGACAATGTCAATCAATTATTTTTGTCCCAGGGCCCCCTACAAGACCTATCCGAGGCTTTAATTAAACTACTTGCCCCAAATAAACCCACCACACCAGTTCTCCACCTGCTTCCAAAGACAAACACGGAACAACTGCCATCCCTAGGACGTCCCATTGTATCAGGGATTGGCAGCCCCAGTGAGAGAATCTCAGTACTTGCAGATGCCCAACTTCAACCTTGGGTACAGCAGCTTTCATCCTACGTCAAGGACACTGGCCACTTCCTGGAACTCTTCAGACACCTGGGCCCCATTCTCCAAGATGCATACATGGTTACCATAGATGTTGCCTCTCTCTATACTAACATCACCTACTCATCTAAACTGTCGGCCATTGAATATAACCCCAAGTAAAGACCCCCACATAGCAAACTTTCTACAACATTCCTTGGTGAACTCGCCAGGTTAATCCTCAGGAACAACAAATTCAGATTTCAAGACTTGTGCTACATTCAGGTCAAAGGCACAGCAATGGGTATACGTATGGCCCCATCCTATGCCAATCTGTTTATTAGAAGGTTAGAAGTAAATTTCCTTAGTCACCAACCAACCCAACCACATTGCTGGATGCGTTTCATCGACGACATCTTCATGATATGGACTTCTACTGAAGACAGTCTAATTCACTTGCTAAAGAATTTAAACACACACAGTTCACTCAATTTCACATTGTCATATTTAAAAACACGCGTCATATTCCTGAATGTTGAACTCTCTTTCCACAATGGCACAATTCAAACTGCTGTACACGCCAAACCCACCAATAACCTTCAGTACTTACATTTTGACAGGTGCCACCCATACCATGCGAAAAAATCGGTACCCTACAGTTTTGCCACAAGAGCTAAATGTATGTGCTCCACCAACAGTGACCTCAACAAACAGTGTGAACAAATAGTTGGAGCATTCTTGCACAGGCACCTCATCCACAAACAGATTCAGCAAGCCACCTTAAATACCGGAACACAAACCAATGTCAACAATTCTGATATACCCCTGGTGGTCCCATATCATGAAGGCCTAAGTAAACTCTAAAACATTCTGTACTCTGGATACAAAGTTCTGGCTTCCTCACCACAAGTACAAGACCTGCTCTCTAAACCGGCCAGATTGATCTTCAAAAGACCACCTAACCTCCACAACAAACTGGTTTGTCCAAAGTTGTAGCCCACCACAAATGCCAACCAAAACATCACCTCCAAAGGATCCCACCCATGCAATAACTCATGTTGTAGCACCTGTGCCATCCACCAACCCTCAACTTCTTTCAATAGCAAACTCACTAGCTGTATATACCTCATCTAAGGCAACTAACTAAAACTGTGCAACACAAAATCTGATTTATCAGCTATAGTGCCAACACTGCAATGGAGAATACATCAGCCTCATCACCAACGCACTCGGGCAGAAACCAAATGGCCACAGAGCACATTACAAACAAGCCATAGGGCACATAGGTGGTCACATCGATAACCTACAGGACAAACCAGTTGCAGCACATGCAGCATCACACAACAAAGATTTTGATTCCTGCTACAGTACCAGAGTTGTGAGAGCCCTACCACCTTCAAGTAATAGCTCAGAACTCAGATGCTGGGAATTAGCTCACCAATTTATAACAAAATCCAAGCAGCCACCAGGCCTCAACATAAAATAACCACAGCTCCTACCACACTCATCATCTATACTGGCAATTTTTCAATTTTCCAGCCGTACCATAGTTCGCCACCCGGCCGCTAGGTTTACCACCAACATCACCCTTCCACCATACTGCAGTGTTCTACAACTCGCCGCCTGATGAAGCTGGTTTAGCCAGCGAAAAGTCATGATCACGCAACTGCGTGGAATATGTGTCTGCCTACTTTGTACATGTATGTGCGTGCATGAGTTTGTGCCTGTTGACAAGTATAACACTGTGAGTACTCAAATTCCTATCTTTTTTTATATAATTTTGGTAGCCTAGCGGCCTACTTGCAACCTTATTACAAGTATCATGTATGCTACCACATGGCTACATTTTTCTGCCATTTTTTAAGATGGCACCATACGAATGAATGAAGTTTTTGTGTCCCATTTCTCGAAGCAATTGACATATACCGACCAAATTGGCAAACAAGTAGTACTGTGGCTGTTGATCTAAACTGGTATGTTTTAATTAGGTCAGACACTTATTTTCAAAATGACAGCCATGTAAATATGTATTTCAGGTTAATAAACCTTATCATTCATAACATTAGACGGATTACATCTGAAGTTGTTGCTCCAAATCCTACCTCTGTAATGCAGTTAATTGCATGCTAGCTTATGGTACAAAGTTTTCTGGGTTTGAGTCTGGGGTAAGGCACATGTGTATTTGTAATTGTCTCATTCTATTCCCAAGTTCATTCTTTAAGTTCATTGTTTCAGCAGCTTTTTCCCATATATTGCAGGGTGTTCCAATTCACTCAATAATGACAAAGTTTCTGAGAGATATTGTAACCACAGCCGATGAAGCAGAGGTGATTTTACGTTGTATTGATTCACTGAAGATTTGCAACAGAATGGTATACTCTATAAAGAAGAGGAATTATGGTATGTATTTTATAAACTTGCTTACAGTTCAATGTTTGTAGAACAAGTACATAAAGACTGACGTTTGTTTTAAAGGAACTATGACCTGTAATTGCCTTTCATCCTACTTGTGCTTCTTTAGTCCATTTACTGTTACTTCCAACTTTTCTGAAGCCCTGCTAAAGTTCTACTCCCAGGATGTTCCTCCGCCTCCTACAAAGGAAGCTTAACCATTTCTAAAAAATTGCATTAGAAGGAAGTTACACCGTATTCATGTGCACTTAGTGTAATATTTTGTATAAGAACTATTTATTACTAGGCATTACCAATGTAACTTTTTTTTCACTGTGGCTATTCATATTAATTATAAATAAAATTATATAATTTATAGATAAAATATAAATAAAAGTTCAAATTAATCATAAATAAGGTAATTTTATGTTAATGCAAGTATAAAATGCTTATATATATATATATATATATATATATATATATATATATGTATGAAACAACCAAAAATGGCATACATTGGGTGGTTTTTTCAAATGTCTGATTCAAAAATTGTGAATAAACCATGACCAGACTATGTTTGCAATTTTCATAAATTTTACCAGTTTTCTTTGATCTAATTACATTACATAAGTGTCAAGGCAGGAGAGACTGTACATTATCATTGGTGTTCCTAACCTGCAAGGCTAACAACAATGCTAACGTGCTAATTACTGTGTCTTTATAATACAAAACTGGAATGCAAAAACATTATGATATATAACATATTTGTTGGGAAACAGCCCCGGAAATGGTATGCCATTTTCTTGGGCTTGACACTGGCATCTTAAACTGAGCACTGCGACACTTAAATATATGATTCAAAGTTCTCTCATGTGGGAAGTAGTATGATCACTGGACACTGAGCTATGATGGACATGCCACAAACAGCAGTTACTTTGTTATATGGTTGATGCAGTGTATTCTCGTACTCCCCTTTCAACAAATATATTTTAATCAGTAAATGTAACTGAAATTGAACATTTTAAAGCAGTTTATATTTAAAATACTTGCATTTTCTCATTTAAAGTTATTATTGGAGCTCTGCCGATTTGAATCAGTCTCTGCCGATTTGAATCAGTCTTTGCCAATTGCGTGTTTTTTTTAGTTATGACACACAACACGCACCCACATATACGCACACCTACCCACACATACACACACACACGCAACGCATTTCCCCTCTTTCAGAGTCCGTTAATTGTACAAAGTGTGGTTGTCTATTTTTACAGTACTTATTACACACAGGCCAATGTTTGAAACAACTCTTTCACAAAGTTAACTACAGTTGTATTGTGCTCAGCAGTGTTATGCCTAGTACAAATTTCCTAATCTGTCCACAGCAGAGCACTGTTAATCAGTGCATAACTTTTCTCTATCAGTGCCCCATGTGCATATGGTGTTTCTAAGTCATTGATTTAGTGGTGGTCATTTTTCATTTTCCACCAGTGTAGTACATATTTTGCAAGTAACATTACTCCTAATTATTGCAGAACAGACAAACAATTCACCATTTTTGTTTCAAATGTATCACGTGTTGATCAACAGTAACATAGCATGTTAACGTGGCAATACTTGCTGTTTTCTGTGTTCGAGAATTGGAAAGTGCATTATTGTCTTATAAACTTACGTTAATGTATTTTTTTTTAATTTCATATTTTTGTTTTCACTTGAACTTATGTAAAGCAACTTTTATTGTAACTCGTTGGATTTATGACAGACAGATTATGGAAAATACACACTTTTATTACATTTCACCAGTTTGGGAAAAAAACATTTGACAACAACATTGTAGAATATGTCACAAATGTTTACATTAAGATGTAACATGCGTTATATTAAATCAACGTAAAATACATCGCTTGTGTTGGTCATCTGTGTTCGCCATTTTACAAGCACTTCGTTCATGCAACGGACATGGGTAAAACTGAATATCTACTTGGGGAATTATTAAAATAACATGAGGGAATTAATAAAATAAGACTTTGTGTTTTAGCACAGAGAATTAAAACATAAGCTCACTTAACTCTTTTATTCCAAAACTGTTGAAAGAGAATAAGCTAATAATAAACTTTCTAATTATTTAAATTTAACGGGTGGGTTTCCAAATACTGCCATGCCAATAATTCCCTTCACAGTTTTATGAGCTCTGTCCCACCAAAAAACATTACAGCAGTAGTTTAATGAACTTTCCAATAATCGTAACCTACACTTACCACACAGTACTTGACATAATATTTGTGTGTGTGAGTGTCTCCCTTCCCCCCTCCCCTTCTCTCTCTTTTTCCCCCTCTTTGTCACCACTTTCTACCCTTCTTTGTCACCACTTTCTCCCACCCATTGCCTCCAATTTCTACCCCTCGTTATCCCTATTTTCTCCCCTTCTCACCAACTTTATTCCGCTCTCCACCAGTTTCTTCCCCCACTTTATTCCCCTCTCCCCATGCTTTTCTCCTTTCCCCTACCACTTTTCTCCTCTCCCACTTTTCTCCCATTCCCTCATCTTTATTTGTCTCCTCTTTTTCTCTGTTGTTTTCTCCTGCATCCTCAATCTCTCTTTTCTCTCTTGTTTCTCTCCCTCTTTTCTCTCCATCTTTCTCTCCCCATCTGCCTCTTTCCCTCCATCTCTCCTGATATCTCTACCCCTTTCCCCCCAACTCTCCTGCTCTCTCTACCCCTTTCCCCCCTTATCATCCCATTTCTCTTCCCGCTTTCCCCCTTATCACCCCATTTCTCTTCCCCCTCTCCCCCTTATCACCCCATCTTTCCCTCCTTATCCCCACTCTTCCTCTCCCCTTATCACCCCATTTCTCTTCCCCCTCTCCCCCTTATCACCCCATTTCTCTTCCCCCTCCCCCCTTATACCCCTCCTCCCCCTTTTCTTCTCTTCCTCCTTTTCTCCTTTCCCCCTTCATCACCCTCATTTCTCTTCCCTCCTCCCTCCCCCTTCTCCTCTCCCTTCTCCCTCTTCCCTCCTTTTTTCTCTCTTTTTCTCTCATTTCCTCCCTCTTTCCCTAACCCTTTCTCACCCCTCCTTTCCCTCCCCCTTTCTCCCTCTTTCCCTCCCTTTTCCTCCCTCCTTTCCTACCCTCTACCTTTTCCCCTCTTCTTCTCTCTCTTCCTTGCTCTTTCTGCCCTTTTCTCTACCTCAATTTTCCCATCCCTCTTTTCCTGACCCTGTTTCTCTACCCTCCCTTTTTCCCTCTTCCTCTCCCACTTTTGCAACCCTTCTTTTCTTCTTCTTTCCCCCATTTCCCTTCACCTTTTCGATCATCCTTTCTTCCCATCCCTGCTTCCTCACCCTTCTCTTCCTCCCCCCTATTTTCCTCCCCCCTCTTTTCCTCCCTACTTTTCCCCTCTCTCTCCTCTCTCCCTTTTCTCCCCTCTTTCCTACACTCTTTTCTACCCTCTTTTCTCCCCATCTTTCCTCTCCATCTTTTGCCAACACAACACATACATTATCTGCTCTTCATTAAACCAAACACACTACATTATACCTGATTATGAACAGGTTAAGATCTGTTCCGATGTACTCAAATCAGGAAATATTAGCCAAAATGGACATTTTAAATTGTGGGAGTTTTTCACTCTTGAGGTGAGCCCCTAGTGGACAGTGTCCTCCCTTCCCATTTTAAATAAGTCAATTTTCTCTCTATCTCATGCTCTCTCTTGCTCTTGTGTGTGTGTGTGTGTGTGTGTGTGTGTGTGTATATATATATATATATATATATATATATATATATATATATATATATATATATATATATAATGAAAAAGTGAAAAAAAAATAAATAAAAAAATTCAGTTTTGGGAAAATTTAATAGTCAGCGACTCTAACCAATTGTAAAAAAGTGGAAATTTAGGTGTTCAAGAGATTGGTTCAAATTGTCAAAAAATGCTAAAATAACTGCAAATAAATTTTTATATATAATGGGGGGGGGGGTCACCATTACAGAACTGTTTTCACGAGCCGCCCTGAAGCTCCAAAAACTAATAATCTCATCTTACGGCTGGGAGCACATTACTACTAATACTCACTAATACTCACTTAACCTAAAAGAGGTACTATTTAAGGATCTACAGGAAACATTGACTACTACAAAAAAAATTAAATTAAATTGTCTGAAATAACGTGTTAGAACAAAAAGAAATAAAATAAGAAACCCACTCATTAATTAAATTTTCTATTAACTGTCGCAACACAAAAATATTGGCTAAAATAACTCTTGACACATTTCTACATCTACTTAAAATAAAAGATTTAAGCTTCAGAACATCAATTTTTACTTTATCAAATTCTTTAACCCAAAACAATATAAAAAATTTTAAACATTGCTTGGTCTATTATTGTCGTCTTTATTTTTTCCACAATTTAAAATAAAGTAATTTCAGTTACTTCCAGAAATTCAGTTATTATGGCACCTGACCAGTACGTATCAAGATATCAAATATGTTCTCCCTACTTTCGCCATAAGGGCATACATTATTTCTTTTTATGTAACCTCATGGCATATTACTTAACTACAGATCATAATCCCTCGGAGCTGCTATCGACCCCGAATAAACAGCTTGAGGTACTTGTATACAAATATATTGCAATATCCTCTTAGAAGGGCTCAACCGATCCTCTGCTAATAAGAGGAGGCAGAATTCTCTCGATAGATCTACTCAGTCAACTTTTGGGGAAACAGTCCTTCCACCGGAAGTGACGTCATGTCCAAATATGGCTATCAACACAGCAACCTCGTCGCTCTTCCAGCCAGATGACACCTTTACCAGAAGTGACGTCACCTGCCAACACCTCACGTGGCAGCCATTGCAGGTGCAGGCTGCCCGGGATGACATCATAGGCAGTGCCAATTCCAGGAAACTCGCTGACTGCATGGTGACAGGCGACTGCCGCACGCCGTATGCTAGCGAGCCGGTGCTGATCCCTTGCCCAAGCAATAGCAAGCAACTTGTGATGGGCGGAGCGTTAGCACTTTTGCTCCGTGACATCCGCGTTTGGGCACTCCACAGCTCGGCGAACCGGGCTGTCGACACATACAATCCAGGGCACAGAATATCAGGTTAGCTGGTTGTAAGTCCATTTTAAAAGTCTTTTTAGGTAGGCACAAAACGTAGGTAATTTAGTGTGGCAGGAAAAACGAGTGACACCGTGCTCGTGGTAGTGTAATAAGTCAGGTAGGTCTGTTGCTGGTGGCGTACCAAAATGCAGAAAATTTTGAGATAGCGTGTCAGTGTTCAAAAATAAATGTAATAAGCTTGAAGTTTCTGTTTCAATTACTTGTTTAAATTTAAAACTGTTTCAAGTTAGCTAGTGGTAGATCAAAATTTCTTATAGGTTGACCATGGTAAAAGATGGGAAAATCTGAAAGTTATGCGAACAACATGGAAACTATCACAGTGTTTTGGAAGTTCATAATGTAGGAAAATGGGGAGACTTTATTAAACTCAAATTCTTAACTGGATTCTCAATTTGACGTTGATTCTGGAAGATCTGGAAGTTCTTAATGTGGCAGTGGGGTATCCTCCTGGGTGTAATGCAAATTAAGGTGAAGTGTTACTACGTAAGCTCCTGGCTTATGAGCTAACTGCCTGATAACGAGTTAAAAATCTATCTTCCTGAAACTAACGTGGAGGAGGCTCTATCAGGCCAATTTGTTGTACCTTACACCTTGCCTGTGTGTCTCTTGACGGAGGCCTATATGTTTCAGGGGCAAACTCTGTCTTCCCTACACTACTAGTTTAAAACTCCTCTCGCTATTACCCACGCGGGTACGCAGACTGCCATTTCGTTGCACAATTCAAGATAGAGTGTTCTCCTGCGAAATAGAGTGTTCTTGCGAAATCTAGCTCAGGAATATACGGTGCCTTACAGCCAATCACAAGGTTCATATTTGAAATTTCATCCAAAATGCCACTTAAATCTCCGTAAAATCTAAATAGCCTAAAGACATAGGCAGTAGAAAATAGGCCGTAGAACATACACGTAGCAATATTGGAAAAATGAAATACATATAAATACTGTATGTTGCCAATAATAAAATATTGTACACACACATAAAATATACTCTGACCCTGCTCTCATGTAAAATAAATGAGTAAATATTGGCATCTCGCAAAAAGAAGAAGCCAAATAATATGCAAAATATTAAGAAAAACTTAAAAAATATTCTGTACATAATACAAATGCAAGTTACATTTTTAAAGTCTGAAAACTGGTGTGTTCAAAGATTGGGCGAAGTAGCAAAGTAGTGTGTGCATCCTAGCTGTGGGAATGCATCACGTATCACTTTTCACATATAAATTTTTTTTCCAGTTTTAATTTCTTCCATCATTAAGCATGTTAAATTTTCTTATTGTTGTGGGAACTAGCACTTTTGTTATTTATTTGCAAACACAAACAATTTCGTAATGGTTTCTATCTGTGCTCGTACAGTAGAGCAGGGAGGGGCTTGAAACCCCTCTCAATCAAAAGTTTGTATGGTTTTTTTCATTACTGTATTTTATTTTTGGACACTGTAAACTGAAACAGGGGAAAAATTGCTTTTAATTTTGCTACACTTCACCAGTGTCATTGTTCAAGTTTAATAGTAATTTGCCAATCATTGCTCAAGTATAATAGTAATTCTCCAATGTCATTGTTCAAGTGTACAATAATAATTCACAATGTCATTGTTAAAGTATAATAGTATCCTAAATTCAGCTTTTCATACATTATCAGCATTACAAAATCGGCATATCTGTGATTCTGTACATTAGTAAAATTTTGTGAATTAGCTATTTCATTGGTTCAGAAGCTGTCATTGGTGACTAATATTATAAAGTATTTTAAAATAAAATTTGTTGATAATGTTACAGTAGCCAGAGCACTTGGAAGTTATTCATTTTTTTAAGGGCTGTCAGCTAAAATCCAGCCTGATGTAATAACAAAAATTATCCATTACGCTCCACATGAATTAATGTTTATTTATTAATCATTTAATTACATTCAAGTTGTATTCACATCAATTTTTTTTTGTATTCTTCCATAAACCACTAGTTTTCCATGGTGTATATACAACAAAGTTAATGTTTTCCACAATAGTTCAAATTTAACATATGAATCATTCACACACCATCTCAAACCATATCATGGATGGTAAATAGGTAATAAGGAGATGTCACCATCAATACTGGCAATATATGGCATGGTCAGCCATGTGAAGTGATCCAGTGGAAGTTGCTAGATCAGGAAGGAAATTGATTTATTTTTAATCGGGCAGGGACGATACTGTCATAATTGGCTAATATTTCCTGATTTTTAGTACATCGGAACAGATCTTAATGTGTTCATAATCAGTTATAATATAGTGCAATTGGTTGCATCAAGAGCAGCTGATGTATGTGTTCTGTACTGCTTCGTCTCGAGAGTTAAATACAATTACTTTTTATAACCATCTTTAGTATAAATTATGCATTATTGTCAGGTATTTTTGTACGAGTTTTTGCACTTCATGCTTAGCATCATTATAATTTTTCTGCATGACGTTTTATATAATCTTGTAGCAGACCTACATTTGTGTTTCTTTTACATATTCCTGTTACTTTAGTCAGTAATGTTCATTAGTGATTAGGAAAAGTTCATAATTTTCAAACACTTCTTGCTTGTGTCATAAACTTAAAAGTAATGGCTTTGCGATGCAGTTCCCATGTTTAATTATATATGAATAATCACTAATGCTTGGAAGTTAAGCGCTGTAGTTAGTTTGACCTATAGTGGTGTTGTTTTGGTCATGGCTATGTTGCAATTTTTCATGTAATAACTTAGCATTGGATGGAAATATACTGAACATTTATTTGTGTGTACTTACATCTTCAACAACAAGGAATAAGTAATCTTTTTGAGTTTCTTTTGTGTAATGTAATATAAAACCTCTCATCATTAAAATATACCCAAGGTTTTTTTTTTAAATTCAACTTTTCTTTTTAGGGCAAACTCAAGCTTCTAAAGATGTTTATCACAGTGAGCCAACTTTCAAAGACACCAGAAAAGATAATTCATGCAATGTAACATATCACCAGCCAGTTCTTCAAAATGGTCATGCCAACAAAGAACCAACATTGTGGCAGACAGAAAACTCATCCCAGGTCATTCCAGCAGGGTTTGAGGAGGATGAATATGATGATCTTGGAGATATTAAAAATATGATTGATGATTATAGTGGAGAAGGTTTCTGGGAAGTTGAAGAACCTAGTAACAACTCAACTCTTGTATCATATGTGGAAGGTAAGAACATGACCATTTCACCGTTAACATAATAGTTGGTTCACAGTTGATTAAGCACTTTAAAAATTAGTCTAAAAAACTCTCCTTGTTATAAAGTCACATAAAATTTTACTGTCTTAGTAAAGTTGGCAGCAACATATTTCCACAATTTATGTGAAATGTAATTTTTTTTATTGTTATTGGTTTCTTGTGGTTCATCAACATTCTACTTTTGATAAAGTTTTCAGTAAATTAGAAGAGGTTATTGTTATGTTATGTGTGATCATGTTATTGACATCTCATTAAAAGTGTAATTTTTAAACATGGTGTCCAACAATTGGGAAATGCTAGAAAAGCAGGAAACGTACAGGATTTGGAATGCTGCTGAGAATGTTCGCAAATTTTTCTTAACTCTCGGAATTTTTTATGGTTTACAAAATTTGCTTTAGAAGTTCAGAAATGGCACCATGGGCACTGATGGTAAAGATTCTACAACCCTGCAAAAATGTGAATAACATGTTGTGTAACTAATGGCCTGCTGTGAAGGGTGATGCGTGACGTCCTTTACTGGCTATGGATCGTCACGGTCAGGCTGTTGTGTGTGGTGCGAGGTCAGACACATTGGGTGTAGTCAAACTCTGCCTGATTACTGGTGTACTGGAGCCTGGCTGGTGTATAGTACTGGGCGTGTGGCTTTTCTACTGGACACAAAGTCTGGGATAGTTGGTGACCTGTGGTGGCTGCTGACCTTGCTGTGGCACTGGTAGTGGGCGGCTGGTGCTGGCTGTGCTTGTTGCTCTGGTCGTGCTGGTGTAACAGTTGCCCCTGAACCAAGGGTTTGAGGGGCCGTAAGGAACTTCCTTATGTCATAGTAAGGCTTGGACCATAGGATGAGGTGTCTTTGCCGTCTTGATGGGGACTGTGAAGAGACTGTGTAGGAGCTGAGAGGTAAGGTCTCGCCAGTTGTTGGGTGGCTCAAGCTCGTTTCCGGGGACTGGGACTGCAAAATTGCGACAGCGTTGGGTTAAGCCCTTGTTTTTATTTAGAGGTGGCAGTTGCCTTTTCTTCTCTTCTGAATGCCACACCAACAGGAGTAGGGCACATGGGATAAGGACTACTAGCAGCCCTGCAAGGGTTAAGCAGGTGACAAAGTCCCTAGCTATGTGTTCTCCCAAGCGTTGGAAGTTGAACAAACCAAATCAGCACTCATTGCTCCTTTCATGTTCGGCACCGTTAAGCGCGGTGTGCACAGAGCGTTGGATATACAAATGCTATCCGTTCACAACACTGGGGTGTGGGTCCAAAAGGGGTCATACCCTCGGAACCAGGCAAGTACTCTTTCCTGCGCCAGAAGTGTGGTCGAAGAAGCACAACATGGGCTGACTGACTATATGCCCTTTGGATTGTCTTTAGTGGTGAAGGCTCCATCTTTCTGTACACCGGGGTGTACAGAACGGGTGGCCGTTTAATTTGTATGTTCCAAAATGTACATGCATCTCATGGGGGGGGGGGGGGGGGTCTTTCAGTCCTACGCTGTGCGCTGTGGTTTGCAAATGGGTGGAGTAATATTCAGCAGTCTCCTGGTTTTCCCAGACAGATGTGGTATCTACGTGGAAAACAGTACAAACACACTTGGAGATAATACTCGTGGTTAGATAAAAAAAAAAAAGGTGTTTATCCCGGTAGGAATAACCCAGTGGTACGTAACACCTCCTATCAAACAAAGAGTTGACCGGAAGTAAGCTATGATAGACAGGTGAAGATGATCTGTTTCTAGACTGCACAAAGTAGAAAGAGCAAAGTGGCCATTATAACAACTCAACCTAACAATCCTAAACTTGTTGTACAGAAGGGACTTTTGGTTGCAACTGACCAGAAACTGGTTGTTCAGAAGGGACTTGCGGAGGTCACTGACCAGGCTTGTAAATTTATGTAGCCTAAAAAGCAGCAATTTCAACTGTAATTTTGTACTGTTAAAATGTTTATTAGACCTATATTGGAAATTTGAGTGTAAGGTTAACTTTGGTTAAAATGTTTACCTACTGTGTGTGTTATTGCTGCATCTGTTTGAACAGTCACATATTTCCACATTTTGTTCTTTCATTGGAGTCAAAACTTGCAAATTTATAATAATTTGAATGTTATTTCAGTACAAGCACAATTTTCACTGCACTATGAAAACAGTATGCATTTTGAAAGGATGCTGTCTCAACAAAAGATGTTAATCCCCGCCCTTCCTTTTTACCCTTGAGAGTCGCAGCAATCTTTCTTGGCCATTACACATTACAAAAATAAAATAGTTGGGAATGGCAACTTAGCTGTAATATTCTACATTGTTTACTGGACTGAAGTTAGCTAATGTTAGTCGTTTGGTGCTTGTCATGGCAGGAAACCAGAAGAAAATGCGTGTGTGCATTGGACTCATAACATTTGTTTACAACCAATATTTACTTCTTTGACAAAACAGTTGTGAAGGAAGGATACATTATGGCAGCGCTACGTTTATGGGACTATAAATAATATATATTTTAAGTCACCCAAGCACCAGTCGTTAGGTAATTTTGGTACGGGGATAGCCCCCAATGGGCAAGGAAACTGAGATATGCCTGATTACCATCGCAATCAACATGGGTAGTTTCAGGCCAACAGGACAGTTAACCACACCCAAACCTGTGATGTGTGGAACTATGTGTGCCATTATATGCTCTCTGCCAACGTTCTTGAGACCCTTGCACCATCCTTGGGGCTTTTGCCCGCACCTCTGTTGACTCTCCATGCGAGCGCCTGAGCAGTGTTGCCGCTCACTGCATTGACCCTTCTCAGGGTAACAGAAAACCCTCCAGGTCTGCTCCGCCTTAGAACCAACCACTGCCACCTGGTCTGTCAAAATCTTCTCCACTTATATGAAATGGACAATATTTTTGCGTGCTTTGTGTAACAATTTGAATAGGTATTTTATTCCAGCCATTTTCATTTTATCATGCATTCTTTTTAATTTGCATCAGAGCTTAAAGAATTGGTTAATTAATTTTCTTGTGTAAAGTTGTCTGTATTTGAAAGTTTACTTGTGTAACAGGAGATATTAATTACTTTGTAAGAGTGTTTCTAGAGGTGAAAAAATGTTTTTAACACTCCTCCAGTGTTCTACTACAGTATTGTCTGAGCTCCAGTTAGATGTTGGTATTCAGCAGATACATCATTCAGCTAATACTGATAAAATCAGATAATGGACAGTCATCGTCAATGTAACATAACAACTTTAGTATTAGCACAGTTAAACAATCTAAACCAAAAAAGTTAAAAATTTGCCCTTTTTTTTTTTCCTTCTAATTTTCTGTGGAGAGCTTAAAAATAGTTTACATTCATTGCTTAGGTTTATACTATCTTGGAAACACACATTTTTGTAGTAAATTAAATTCTGTGTTATATTACATTGGAAGATACAGACAATGAAAAACAAGTGATGGTACGCATCTTGTTGGAAAGTAGCAATAAAACATGCTATTAGCCATAAGTGAGAAAAATAATTCAAATCTGGTATACCCATATGTCTTCATTTTACAAATATGTATGTGTGCGCTTAAGTATAAGTGGTGAAAACTTCCAATTGTTTGAAAATTAATTTTCTGCTAGCATTATAAAACTGTGGTAATTTATGGCAGGCTGTGAAGTGTTTGAATTAAGCATCTGAAATGCTATCATTGTTTTGAGCTTTTGATACATATTAACATTTATGTAATACTACGTAGAAAATGTTGGGGAAAATATTTACATAATCTTTATGGCCTTAGTATATGGAAAATACTTTATCCATTTTAAGTTGTGTTGTTCTGGAAGCACTTACTTTTTAGAGTCTTCTAGAACAAATTAGTCTTGATGAACAATTCAGCAAAGTGTCTTGGTGATAAAAAATAGTGTACTAATTTCCAGCATTTTAAAATTTACAACAAAACCTGTCAGCATTTAATTGCTACTATTTCAAATATGGCTTTGTGGGTGCTTGTAACAAGAAAGAGAAACAATAGATACAACACATCCAGTGAGCATAACTAGAAATTATAAAACTAATTTTGAACCAGTATGCCCAGGCTTTTGGTATGGGGAAGGGATGATCTGAATGTTCTCAAGTATTAAACAATTTCACGTTTTAAAAAAATTTGTTTCGTCAGTCACACTTGCAGTAATGATTACAAAATATATTTTGTGAAATGTGTGTAGAAGTGATGGTGAAAATCCATAAATTGATGCAGGTTTAGATCAGTTTGCTTTATCATAATTTAACTTCTTTGGTGTGCTGATGATATTGTTACAATTTCTCAGTCAGTGGGCTTAACCAGGTTCTTTAAGGGCTGGAGATAATAATTAAATTAAAGTTAATAACTATTTTCTAATTTATTACAAACATAACAAAGAAAATACTCTCTGCTTAATATCTCAAAATAAATGGTTATCAGTTGCTATTTACAACTAATCAATTTGATCAATGCAATATAAAATCACCTCAAAGAATTAATCTTATCAAGTAACTAAAGTTAGTCCCAATTAATAATCAGGGAATCAAAGCCTATTTGATTATTTTACAAATTATATTCATATTTGACAGTTCCAATATATACAATAGTTTGAATCACACATTCATATAGCCCTACCTTAATGCAGTCCACATTCCATCAGTCTGGAATGTTCTAGAGCGCTCCGAACACCCCCAAGCATAAGGAGCCCTCTACTCATTGAGCACCATGCCCTCTCATCCGTCCACACCAAACACATGCACTCATTTTCCGTCATCCTGCACCCTCTGCCGTCATTGTCCATCCTTTCTGCTGATGTCCCACGCTGCACTAGACTTCCCTACCACAAAGACTGACTGCTCTCTGGCTGTGGGGGGTATTTATAGCATCATCAGCTGTGGTCCAGAATCTTCTCTTTGTCGGGTTTCACAGAGGACAGAGATTACTAGAAGATTCATGCTCATCCTCTCAAGTTGTCCACTCCTCCAGCAGGGGGAGTAGGGGCTGTGATGCCAGCCAGGTTTGCTGTCAATCATTCCACCAGTGATGTAGAGGTGAGTGGATCTGCGTAAGGGAGGGATAGGTGGGCCACTCCCCACAGCATCAGGACTGTGCATAGTCAGGTAACACGGCTCCCACGCCCAGTGCAAGAGTCCGCATCTAATAGAAAGTAACCCGAGACGTAGTTTTCATTTGTTCCTAAATATGTGGTTTAAGAAATATGGTAAGTTGTTGGTGTGATGGTGCAACCTCACGAAGACCCCGCAAATTTATTTGAGTATTGCATATATAATGATTTAATTGATAAGTGTACTTGATGAATTGGTAATTTGGTATACGACTAGCTTTAGGTTCATGAATAATAATGCCAGAGTAGAAATTATAGATTTTGGAACCAATATTGGAAGTGATTTTGTACTTACAGAATTTTTTAGAAACTCTAATTGCGAAATAAGCTTTACCGAAACTATCCAGTAAAACAAATTTTGATCACTTACTGGTTTTCTGAGATGGTTTCGTGTGTTTAATATACATAGCAGCTTTTAAACATATATTCTTGATACTACATATAATAAAATAGACAAACTTATTCTTCATAGTTGCTTTGGTATTAATAAATAAACTTCAACAGACCAACTCATAAACGTGACCAGATATATTCCAACTTTTGTTACACACGCAAGAATAATTAAAAAACAAAAAACAATCACAGGCAGTTCATGTCCATCGAATATAGTTTCCTGCCAAGGACACCAGATGTCGCCCCGCACACAGGGCTGTACGAGATGACCCAGCGAACAGCATCAGAAACATTGGTGTGTCACATTGGTTTCATGATGGAGGGACTAGGAACCTAACCAAAGTATTTGAAAACTTAACTATCGCAACTTACACTATTTCTCATTGGAATTACCATAAAATTAGTACTGCATTTATTGTGTAAATAAATATGCTTCATTTAATATTTATTATGTGAAACTTGTGTTTTTAACTTAAAGAAAAATTTGACTGGTTTGTTTCAGATGAACCCAGGATAACACGCCATGCACCGAATTTGGGTACGACAAATTTTTCTTTTCACTACACTGCAATTAACAGTAATGATCGTCTTCATGAAGACAGCTGTGACTACTCACCAAGCAGTTATTCCAACCTGATCAGCAAAGGTGCCGAGGAAAAGATTCGTTACCTTCTGCATAAGCACCCTGATGGAATCCTGTCTACACAGTTTGAAAGAAATACCAGGTATGATTATTCCATTGTGCCATTAATTATTCTAGTATTAGTCTGGAAAACAGGGAAATGTCAGGGAATTCTGTGATACGCATGCTATATTTGGCAATTCTCTCATCAGTGGTGCACTGCTACCAGAATCGTATAAAATTGTTTTGGTGATTGTGGCTTATGCTTAGGCATTGCAATTTATGCAGGGTGTAATTTTGTAAGATCAGAGAAGTATTTTGGTGTAAAAGTGTGGTATAATATAAAGACTTCATCCTTACAGGGAAAAAAGTTAGCAAAAGGTCAGGGAAAAAATAATAATTTTTTGTCTGGAAATCAGGGAATTTTCCAATGGAAAAAGGTGGCAACCCCGATGAATTGCTGCATGACATGTTATGTTGGTAATTTTGGTGATGACTATGGAAGAAAATAGAACTCGGAACTAAATCTTGTAACTTAAAACTTTAAAATATAAATATACTTACAATATTTGTGTTTTAAATTATATGTATATATTTTTTAAAGCAATACTTAAAAAAAAATGAATTGGCTTAAAACATTAGCAGTTAAGATTGAATATGCAGACACTTATGCTCAGTGAAAACATTTCCAGCCCAGTGAAGGTTAATGCTATTGTGCATGTTCTCTTTTTCATCCTGTTTATGCGAGTACCTTGCTGGTGTTGTTAAAATATTTTATTGGTAGTTAATTATTTTTTGTGATTGCTTTCATTAAGCATAATTTGTTGTGGATTCTGTTTTAGAGAGTTTTCTTTAGTGAAATGTAATATCAGCATGTGTTTACCACTTCGTAAAACAGCTTGTTCTGCCATATTCCAACCAGCGTCCACCATGAAGCACCTCAAAAATGATTTTATTTTCCGAAGATTAAGTTTGTTGTTTTCAGGAAATGGGTGAAGTGTTGATTTTAATTAATGATTCTGCAAATAAATTATTTCATATTAGTGATGGACAAACTTGATTTTAGCAAAATAATTGTCCAAGGATTGACATAACACTTATTCAAGAGGTTAGGAATTGCAAACAGTAAGTTAGTGTGTGTTGTAAATAATGTATTTATAAACAGTTGCTAGAATGTTTGAAATGCACGTTGCCTGAAAAAAAAGCTGCAATTTCAACTCCTGCGTAGTGTAAAAATAATATTTATTTGGCCTTTAATGTAAATGCAGCTAGTGTAAGGTTAACTTTGGTAAAAGAGTGTGCGTGTGGGCATGTATGTGTGTGTGTTTATTGCTGTATCTGTATGAGCAGCGATGTATGTATCACATTTTGTTCTTTCATTCAAATTAAAACTTTTGGAAGTTATAATAATTTGAATGTTATTTCCGTATGAACATAATTTTCCACTGCTCCATCAAACCAATATGCAATTCACACACACTTAAGAACCGCAAAACATTGCTGTCTTATGAAAGCATTAAACGAAAGTCCCCTCTGCCCTCATTTTTACACTTGATCATACTTGGCCATTACAAAAGTAAAAAAGGATGGAATGTGAACCTAGGTGTAACGTCCTACGTTGATAACTGGACGGAAGTAAGCTAACATCAGTCTTTCATTGCTGCCATAACAGGAAAAACAAAGAAAATGCAAGTGTGCATTGGACTCATAACATTTGTTTACAAACTTTGTTTTCTTCACTTATAGCTGTGGAAATACAATACATTGTAGCTGTGCTACTTTTCTATAACAGCCAAAATGTATCCCACATGCATAGGCAGGAAAAGGCTCCTAGACTGCTAATTACTTCGTAATAATCATAAAAATAAAATCATAAATAGTACTGACAGGTCAATACTTAAATATTCACATATATGGTCAGATGATACATTTTTGCACAGATGTGCTATAAAGAAGTTTTGATGGCTGGACTAGCTTGTTCAGGCGACAAGTGATGGCCCACAGCAAAGGAAGCTAACTAAGCCAGTAAAACATCTTCATTGCACATCTGTGTGAAATACATATTTGTGTGCAAAAATGAAACTGGGAATCGCATCACACAATATTGGGAACATGTGATCCAGGAGGCCTGCTAAAGGAGATATGGGAGTAAACTTGTGGATGACTCGTGTTATATTCGAGGTTCACCTATTGTTTGCAAGGTGGCTCTGTCGCACCTACATTAACATAGTATTTGCATGTATTGACAGATGCACAACTCATAGGATATATGAACGGGTGGGGCAGAATCTCATACACTGTTGTAATGCTGGCATTGAGGTATGGTGGCAGTCACTGTGCGCAACTTTTGGCGAGTCATAAACTGAAAGTTAACATCGGTCTGTCAATGGAGTGATCCTGTAGAGTATTACCCGTCAACAGTTTACACATTTAATGTTGATCCTTGTAACCAAAACTAACATATGTATTCGTGTTAGACATGTTTGTTCCCATATCTCCTTTTACTGGCTTTGTGGACCACACAATCCCAATCTCAAAAACGTTCTGTGATGTGGCCCCTATTCCCAGTTTCATTTTTGCACACTTTTACTGAAACAGCCTGTATATATACTTGTATGAAAGCGCTGACCTGTGGTGAATACTCTGACTGTGTTGTTAAGTATACATTTTTTATTTATAAATTATAAGTACTGTAACCCCAACCAAAGAGTTAATTTCAGAATGAAATGCAATGTTTACCTGTTTTTTTTTTCTTATGCCCTAGTGGTATTTAGTAAGTGTACGGTACAGGAATCTGATTTTTCACATGTTAGCTTTGTTTTATCAAGTTTTTTCTAAACAGTTTTGAATTTCTGCCCTGCCCCTGTGGTGTTTATCCGGAGTCACTTTTTTGGCAGAACTGGACTTACTTATTGCACTTAAATAGAAAGATTTTGTTCTCTATAGCTGTTTTCAAACCCTGCGTATAATTCAGTTATCTAGATGTACAATAAAAAACCTCCCTTACCAAATATTCCATATAATGAAACACTCCGTGGAACAAAGTAAAAGTTAAACTCTGCCAAATGTCCATAAGAACAATGCATTTTGAACCCCCACGTATTGAAATACATTCATGAGGACAGCAAAAAAACACTCTATAACAAATTTGATGTGCCACTCAAAATGTTAACAAAACAAGCTAACTTGGTCATAGACTGTACGAAACATAGTAGTGCACATAACATGAAATTCCCAGTGTGTAAGTGGCATCACTAGCATCGACTCTTAAAACCTTGATGTTAAGAGCCTCCCAAGTCTCTTTTCTCTCTCTTCACTCACTTGGAAATGTACTCCTTCCAACCCCATTTCCGCTACTACTTGTGACTGCATACCCATAACCATAGCACAAGTGATAGCTATTAGCTCAACTCCAGTTGTAGGAATATGACTAATTTCTTTTTGTGGCTGCCTTTCGACAAAGTTTCTACAAGATGTCCACCCACAAGGAAAACCTGGAAAACAGCGAAAAGTCAGGGAGTTTCATGTGACGGAAAATTCAGGGAAATATCAGGGAATGTTCACATGGGCCAGGGAAAATGTAAATAATTGCTATTCAGCATAAGTTGTTAGTTCGTGAATACAGGATAATGTAATCATGATCATATGCAGTAAATAATTTAAATTGTTAAGTTCGCGTACTGGCAGTAATATATCGCCAAGCGACATAAAGCCTGTATGTACAAAATAAAGTATTTGTGTGTTCATAATGGGCACTTGTGTGAAGTCAGTAGTGTGTATCGCGTGAAATATTTATGGGCTGAATAAAATGTTGGCCCTGCTTGCTTGGTCTATTGCAGTGTAATTTACCTAATTCAACCTCACTGAAAGCATATTTTTTTCTGTCAGTGGTGGAAAAATATGGTATCAGAAGATTTCTGTCCTGAAAATAGGTCAGGGAAAATGGTGAAATTTTGCCTGGAAAACAGGGAAAAGTCAGAGAATTCCAAAGTGGAATTTCAGTGGACACCCTGATCTAGTACAGATTTATTCATTATAGAAACTTTAGCACCTGTATAGACTATCGCACTGAATTTTTGCTTGTAAATGTTGACATCTAGAGAAGGGAACTTAATGGCACCTACAGTGGAGTCTTGATTATTCGTTTTTCAGTGGACCAACAAGAAAAACTAAGCATACAGGAAAATGATGGATGCAGACTTGGATTTTAGACCTGAGAAATAATATACATAACCTCAAAATGCATTTTTGTTTAAACCATCAGCTTAAAGATGTTATTAAAACAACTTATTCAAGTCAATTTATGATAAAATATTCACTTTAAATTAAAACTTCAATTTAAAAATTGAGCGAAAGTTTAATTTTATTTATATTAATATTTTTTTCCCCTTTGTCGTCTGAGCGATGCATAATTCCTCGGTTAAAATTACCACAACTGATTTATTTGCGACAATTTTTGCCAATCATTACTTGCCAAGTCTTTTTCAAACCTTTACAATTCTAACCAAGCATGCAGCTGATAGTTTCCGAGAATAATCACGCCCATCAAAATACTGCCATGGTTCTAACCTTATTTCAAATTCCATTTACAATAACAAGACCATAGATCGTTGAATACAGTGTCAGAGATTGTGATTCATTCTCATTGTCGCCAGTGTACAAGCGCAGTAAATACATAAGAATAAGAATACGTGATGATTTCTCATTGTCGCCAACCTAGGAATGCAGTACACATATTAGGAAGAAGAATAGTAGTCTATAGCATGGCGGTAGGAGTGAAGCCACCTTGAGATAGGCAATTTTATTATGGATGCTCTAGCCGTTATCACTGTAGCCCAAAACATTGTGTTTACGTTATTTTGATTTTGCGAGAAAGGTTACTTCTGTAGCATTTGGTGTTGAACATAGAGGATGAGAAAGAAAAAATTTATATATATATATATATATATAAGAAAAATTTATATATATATATTTTTTTTTTTCTATATATATATATATATATATATATATATTCACAGGTGAAGTTTCACAATTTTATTATTGGTTTTTATTACCTGTGTAATAAAATAATGTTCTCATGAAATTACTGATTGTGAGACCACTTCACATGTGCCCTATTCAGTCATGGGCAACAATAAGCATGTGTTTTAGAAATAGTAAAACAAGTTGACGCGTGGTGTCCTTTAAGGGCATAGGGCAACATCACGGTTGGGACTGGTTTTGGTTGCATTAGTCAGGTACACTGGGTTTGTTAAATCTGATGTTAACACTTGTACGCTGGAGCTCGGCCAGTGTAAAGCACTGGACACGTGGCCTGTCGGCTGGGTACAAAGTCTGGAAATGCCGTTATTGTCCTGCAGATGGGTGGACACACTGCCACGGGTTTACCTTGCTTGATGGTGGCCCAGGGTGGCTGCTGTCCCACCTGCGGCAACAGTAATTGGCGGCTGGTACTGAGTCCTGGTGAGCAGGTGGAGCTGTGGCTGTGGCTCGAGCAGGCTGTGGCGGTTCCCCCTGAACCAGGGGTTAGCGATACCATACGGAACTCCTCGTTCCGGAGGAAGATGGTGATGATAGGGTGCTGGATCCCTGCTGTCTTCACTGGGGCTGAAAATAAGGAAGGGTAGGGAGCTGGTAGGTGAGGCCTCTCCAGCTGTCGGGCAGCTTTAGCTTGTTCCTGGAGGTTAAGACTGTAGAGTGCAGGCAGCTCTGGGGGTTGCAACCTTGCTTGGTGGTGGAGACAGTAGCTGCCTTTCGAACTTGCTGTAGAGCACCACTCCTCCGGGTGTATAGCATATGGGGAGGAACTACTACCAGTCTCCTAAAGTGTAAACACGCAACGATGGTCCCTAGCTACTACCAGTCTCATAAGGTGTAAACACGCAACGATGGTCCCAAGCTATGGTGTTCTGCCAAGGCCACAGCCGTACAGGCAAGAAGTAGTATACCCTTTGCTCTTAAATCAGGCACAGTTCAGTGCGGTGGATTATCCTCAGGCTGCACGCCTCTTGGGTGTGGGTCCAAAAGGTGTCAGACCTCCAGGACCAGGTGAATACTCCCTCCGGCACAGTTCAGCATGATGGACCAAGTACAACCTGGGCTGACTGACTACCCACCTTTTGGATTGACAGTTAAGTGGTCGTGGCTCTACCCTACTGTACACGGGGTGCACAGTAAGGGTGGCCTTATAATGTGTAACAATTAAATTTGCGGTCTCCTGTTTAACCCTGACGGACGTGGTGTCTGTCTCTTTGGTTAGCTGAAATACGTTTTTATTCCTGTTGAAATAAACCTGGTGTCTCGTACTACTTCCTAACCAAGCAAAAGCGAACCGGGAGTAAACTAAGTGCGCGAGGTGAAGGTGACCTGGTTCTAAGCTGGACAAGGTAGTTTCGGCTAGGCAGTTATGAAAACAACTTTCTCTAATTATATTAACACCGTTGTCCAGAAGAGACTTGCGGGGGCCACGTACCTGAAGGGCAGTGGGGTGTTTACTACTACCATAAGTGCAGTGTTTGTCGTCGTCACCAGAAGGGTGGACAACTAGAAAGGGACTTGAAAGCTTCTTTGGCGGGCTTGGTGCAAAGTCTCTGGTAGGACCAGGAGCCCCTTGTGCAGCGGCTGAAGAAACTCTTTGGAGTTCTGGTAGATGTAGATGAAGTCGTTGACAATTTCATTGTGGATCAAAAAAACCTGGCTGTCAGTAGAGAGCCCCAAAACATGAAGTGATGGAGTGAGCTACTGGAGATAGACTGTTGTTCTGAGATGTGCACAGGTATATATACTGTCGCAGCTCGCCCTCATCTGGGCTGGTGGGTGGTGTGATGTTGATTCGGGGCGGAGCCGGGTATCGTCTTCCTGGGCATTGTCTGCTTGGGCTGTCTTCCAGTGGGCCGGATCAGGTAGGGGGTGCTATCCCTTGGTGTGCTGTAGAACTACCTGGCCTTGGAATGCGGTCTCGACCGCTCGGCCGGCAGCTCACTCATAATTGGTGTTTGGGGGGTGGGGGGTTGGTGTGTGTCATGACCATGGGTGAACAGTATAATTTGGTTGGCATCTGTAATAGCCCCCACGACAAGGGACGTTCCTGGTAGGCACCCTGGTAGATTGTATTTCAGTTCAAACCCTGCCAGGTGCGACAAGGTCGCACTGATGAGGCAAAGTTGTTTTAATCAAGTGATAAGACGTCATGCGTCAAAGTGTACTACCGTTGTAGTGTAGTAGTCAATTTACGTTCAGTTTTAATAATTATAGTATTCCTAAAATATACTTACGGTACCTGCTATGTTGGGACGTCACACTTTTTGATGTTGACAATCAAGTTTCAATGTATAAAAGGATACATTTCTTGAAAGTGTTCGTAGTTACAAAAATATGACATTGGAGTTGATTTTCATGTGACAGTGAGTTTAACAAAACAGCGACCAGCAGTCTAGCAGAATTTATGGAAGGCATGTGTAAACACCTGTAATGGCAACGCAACTGTTTTCAACATGGCAGCCAAAATTTCTATGTTGTTACCTACCAACCTTTGCAATTATTATTTTTAGTGTATAATTCTTGCCTGGATACATTAAAAAATATTCAATTTCATTATCTCAGAATCAAGATGCAGAAACTTGACAAGCACCCTCAAAAAATCATTGTCTCTAGTAGCAGTTTAATCAGTTGAACCCGTATGGCTGCTTGCAGCAGTCACTGTCAGTGCTGCGGCAGTGCTTTGGCCACACATTTTGTATCAGTGAAAATGAAATGTGATTAATAAGTAACTTATAATTCTAATTATGCTGCGTAGCTGAATTTATGAAAACAAGAGAATGTTGGGAAATTACATTTTTTAGCTCTAAAGATAATGCTGTCACTGTGGTACTTTCTGTTGTCTGAACAAACCAAAAATAACTTGAGAGATGTATATTTCATTTAATGTAAGACGAGATGTAAATTTATTTTAATGTGACATATGCTGTATACATTCAGTCAGAAAACATCACATAAAAAAAAGATAAACATTCTTTTCCAGTTTTTATGTTAGTCCTAGGCCAATATTCTAACAGTTGTTAATTATAGTGAGAGAATTGGGAGTTGCGTAAAAGCTGAGAGTTTCAGTGTTGATGGAGGTGAAGTGAGGTGGATATGGAGCAACAATGAAAATGTAATGGTCGGGGAAACTGCAGAATCCTGAGAAAACCAACCAGCCAATAGTAACATCCATCATGTTTCCCACATGCGTACATCCAGGGCAACCTCGCCAGGAATAAAATGTTTACATAAAAAAAACAACCATGCAAGATTTAACAGCTGTTAATATACATAAAATATAATGTACACATTTTAAATACACTGTTACAAATTACTTGTGTGTACACACACATGCAGATATATGTACCTATGCATATATTTACAGAACAATCTAATATTGTCGTTGAGATATATAAACAAGCACTGCAACGTTATTAATAAGATGGTAAATAATACAGTACTCAGATTGAAACTTTTTAAACCTCTTATGCACTTGTATGTCAAATTCAGCTGTTGTGGACACTACATTTGTTAGTACAACAGGGACAAACTCTTTGCTTGAACCGTAGATTGAAAAGAGGGGCATGACAGGGCCAAATGGGCTTTATGCTCAACATGGAACATATGTTTATTTTTGCACTAGGTTTACCAGTATGCATAAAAATTATTTCAGTTTTCATTTGTATTTAAATTGAAATTTACTAGGAAGACTACATCTTGGGAGTGTGCACCTATCCAGTGCCCACAGTTAATAAACTTGATTTGTTACTTACCTTATGTACAGTCTACTAAGTATCCTAAGATTACTTGATCATTAACCCCTTTTCACCAGTATCCATATGCCATGAAGTATAATTTAAATGGCTCACAGCATCAGAATCATATAAATTTAGAAACTTCTGGTATGGTGATCTTTGCACTTATGGTACTATGTGCATCTAATTACCTGTTTCTAGGCTACATGCCTCAGTAATATGCACAGGCACACTTTTTTTGGCACTGCTATATAACAACTAACTCTGGCATTCAAGAGATTTCGTAGAAGATTCTTGCTAACACAGCCTTTATGGCAAAATGACAACATTTCTGTGTAAATTTAGGTGTCGAAAAACAGGTCCTTTAATTCACTGCTTTTTTTTTTTACCACTGCCCAGAGTAGTAGTAACTGAAGGAAAATAAAAATTTGGGAAAGGGATTGTGGGCCAGATGCATGGTTGATTTTAAGTCAAGTTGGGGTACAATCTGTATTATGATACTAATTTTTTTTTACGTATTTGCTTACGGCTGAAAACTTGAGTTTGTGTTTTGTTTACAAAATTTTAAAAATATTTTGTATTTCGGTTACAGTGTTACTCAGGCTACACTGCCTACAACTACGCTTTATTGCCCTATGGCATCCTAAAATGTATAGTAAATGTGTGGCCAAACTTGACATTTTATGAAATTTTAAGGGTGCCAAAAAGCATGACCCCTCTCCTCCCTCAAGTTGAAGGTGGTGTTTTGCACCTGGCCAATACATAACTAATCAGCATAAAATAGAGGGAGATAAGAGATGAAATGTTTTAAACTATGCGAGCATTATATATACAACGCTGGTTAAATTGTCCGGTACTCGTTTTTTGTTTTGCAATTTCATTAATGGGTGCACCTACACTGTGCTTGAGCTGCATTGCAGTGTGTTTGATATACACATTTATTAACGAAACTATCAAATGGTCTACACTGCACTGCCTATTTACTAAAATAACAAGACATTTCAAATGAGGGTGGGTGGGTAATTTTAAAACATTATATACGGTGGTGGTCAGCTGGTGGGAGATGTCTGGGATACCTGTATTATTAATACTGTCTTTGGCCGAAGGTGGTGGTGCTGGTCGCTACTGGCTGGAACTGGAGGTGCAGACAACTGACTGTTGGTCGTTAATACCGTGCGGGCCAACACGGTACCGTAGATTCCAGGCGACTGCTTCCAGACTCCAAAACCTGGTGTTGGAAACCCCGTGTCTCACCTCAGTGTACTTATATACGGGAGAGGCCGGTTCTTTAATAGTCTGGTTAAAGCAGCGCTTTCTTGTTCCACTTGCCTACTCAAAGTAGGAGGGGCTAATACAGACTGCTGCTTGGCAGCAAGGATGGCTGTTCTTTACTCCTCTCTCTTTGAGCCGTCCCTTTTCCCAAAAGGCATAGAGGTTATGATGCAGCCAAACAATATAGGCTGTGCACTACGGACACAACACAAATCCCTATTTTAGTGTTCTGCCAACAGTGACTGCAGGCACGAGCTCGGTGCTCCAGAAGGGCCCCCCACCACCGGCGGGCAGACCAGAAGCATTGAGCCATATGGACCGCCTTCCTGCCACTACTGGTTGTAGGTCGCAACCAAGGCCAGCCGTAACCCTCGAGCAAATACCCCCGCCAGCACCTAGGTGCTCTGGTAGGGATACAAATCAAGAGTACTCTCTCTACCTGGTTGGATGAGTTACTAGTGGTTGCCATAGCATCAGTAGTGCTAAGGCTCTCTCTTCTAACAGCTACAGTTCTCCAGAGGACCCTCCCAAGAGCTTCCAGAGTTCTACCAGTTTTTCTTCACTGATGCTTTCTCTACCAGTGCAGCCAAAGAGTCGCTACTCGTGACACTTGCTGTCAAGAATCACCACACCCAACATGTACACCAGACATTGTGTCCTCGGTCGTTTCAGGACTACAAGCCACAATTTGGGTTCATTTGTTTTCGCGGCTAATTATTGTTTTATCTCATCCACTCATCAAGCCTCACCTCTCTTACTCAAATACAAAGTCCTTTGAACACCTAGTGTGTGTAGAGATAGGAGGTAGTACAGGTCGTTGTGTTCTATTCTTGAGAGAATGTATTCTAGATAATTTCTGTCTTTCCTTGTTCTGAAGGGAATGTGCAACTTTTCCCCAACCTAATAGACGCCACCCTAGAAGGGAAGTGCAGGGGCCCCTCGAATTGGTAACAGTTTCTGACGTAGAGTAGTACTGTTGGCAGCCTCTAACCAGGACTGCATGTACGTCGCACATGCCACAAAGTAGATGGCCACCCATACTGTAGACCAGGTACGTGAAGGCACCTGGTGCACACATATGGTAGAGCCCCAACCACCAGAAAGACGTAGTGAAGCATCTGGGCCAACTAAGTCAGCTAACCCATTCCTGCCAGACTGTATAAACTTGCTGGAGGAGGTGCCAGGCCTGACGTGGCTTGACCCAGGAACTTCTGGAGTATACTCTAGCTAGGGGTTTGTTGCCTGCTGTACCCAAATGCCTTTTTTCCTGTCCATGACGTTCACCCACTGACAAGGAAGCAGTAAGAATGAACAGAGGACAGCTGCTTTTCTTGCATATTGCCACCCCTAAGTAATCAACATATACCAACCCTCAGCTGTATATCCTCCTGGGAGAGAGCACAAGCTGCCAGACACCTAGTGGAGCCTCACTCTACTACCCTTGTCACCAACCTCTTTGGCTTCCCAATTAGGGCTTCCAGAGCTGCCAATTTTGCTTTTGAATTACTCCGCCAGGGGTACACACTCCCCATGGGAGTAGTTCAATTTGACCAGCAGGCTACCAGTGGGACTACAGCACCAGCCAACCATGTTCCAGCCAGCCAGCCTGCACCTCCACCACCAACAGGCGACACCCGAACCAGCCTGCCCAGCCGTCCGCTCCAGCTGGAGCCAAAGACAGCAGGGGCGAGCCAGTGACTGCCAAAGGAAAACGACAGTGGTAAGCCTGCCCAACCACGTGTGCCCGAAGCCTGGAGGCATCACCCTCCCTTACAGGCTTTATGTCTAGTAGGCGCCCGATGCACGCGACTATATAAGGGACCTGTGTGAAGCTCACAAGCTATAATCCAGACACCTCCACAGTAGAATCCACCCCCTACCTGCGCAACTGACTTGTGCAGAAGCAAAAGCACCCTAATTTGACGCTATGTCCCATTCCCTAGGTCGTCGCGTGTCAAAGTAAAGGAGGGGTTTTTAGTGGTGTTCAACGTGGGGCTACTGCAAGTTTAACAGCGTTCGATTAGCAGGACTAGGTCAGTGCGAACCTGAAATAAGAGAACGAGGTTGGCTAAGCAGTATAAAAATAATATTAGACTTCAGGGAGTCTTGAAACACCCTGTGGCGCCCAACCTAACACCCAATATGGCCGAAGGAGGGGAGAACATATTCAACCCATTAGATGCTGCCGCCAAAGCAGATAGGCAAGGTAAATCACGAGCAAAAGGTGCTGACATGCCACATGCACTGGCCTAGGCTATTACATATACAGTATGCCCACTACCTAGCACGTTATTATTATCACTGCTTAGGGTGGAATGATGCAGTGAGATACTGTATTTTGGCATGTATAGGCTGCACGTTTTTACAAAAAAAAAATGACTACAAAAAGTGGGAGATATATGAGATATTGGCATAAAAAAATGTTTTAAATATTTTTCTCAAAAAATGTTTAGAAATTTGTCAATATACAGTACATTTTAATGTTATAATTCTTAAATGCAGGAAGGAAGGGAAGGAAGAGAATTTAATAATTAAAAAAAACTCTTGTACAGTTATTTGTTCACTTGCATTCATAAACAAAATAACCTTCATCCCGCACGTGTAAAATGTAAACATGTTAGAGCTCTCCTATAGATGTTGTACATGAGAAAATAATTTCTCTACTGTACAAGAGAAAGATATCTTACGTAGTTTGCACGCCTGCAGTGGCTCCAAAAGTGCACATTGATAAGATGCTATTTTGTGTAACATGTTGCTGTGGTTTTGCTTTCTCAAGTCACATTATCATCTGTGGAATAGTAATTGTGCGATGTATATTCGTAAACATTGTAATGTAACACAAATTTTCTGTCTCAAATGTTTTTTAGGGGAGAAGTTAAGTCTGAATTTATTATGTTTGTACGGAATTGTGACTTAAAAATATTTACAGGAATACAAAAATTCAGTGCGGCCTGTACCTGAAATATTAATTATCCCTAATTTTTCATCAAAAACTTCTGGTGTGGCTTATACACACCAAAATACAGTATACAGATAGCCTTGAGTATCGCTGCAAAGTCTGCCACTTGCAGTAAGTGTTAGATGCTACTTACTGGCACTAACACAGTGTGTTGGCGTAACATGCACACATACCATCCACCACGCCTGTCTAGACTGGCCCAACAAAAGGATCTCTCTACCAGGTCTTGTATACTATTTAGAAGTATGTCACCGGGCACAAGAATACAGTCCTAGTAACCCAGGACACTACCCTACCAGTACCATTAGACACATCAGTGAACTGCAGCTACCTCAATTCGCTGGCCTCCTGCAAGAGAACCCCCTAGTTTTTACCGAGGAATGTGAGAAAGAGTTTAGAAACAGTCGCACGCCCATAAAGCTATAAGTAATGCACGCCTGAAAACAGATGTCGGGAAAAGCCCTTGAATGGTGGAATCGCTATGGGGAATTCATAAGAGAGTGGGAACAGCTACGCAGCCAACTTGCAAACCAGTTTTCAGGGGAGGAGGTGCTTGCCTGCTTAATTTCCAAATTCCGTAGCAAACAGTCAACGCAAAGCCAAAATCTTAATCAGGCGCATTATGCCCGAAGGAAACTAGGAGAGTGGTGTTAGAGCAATTACTCAAATACTACTCCCCAATGTCTGGAACCTGCTTCAAACCCTATGCCCACAAACAGTAGACAAATTAGTGGAGAGCGCCCGTGAGACAGAACAAAATAACAAGGCTCAAGCCACCTTAGATAATCCAAAATTCTTGAAACCCAAAGAGCAACCCAAAACGTTTGTACCATGAATTGAACCAGCCACAGTACTAATGCCCAAACTGCCTAAATGTTGGTTCTGGCCAGGTTTTCATTTCAACCAGGTCTGCCCAGTAAAACAGGCAAAAGGAAAATCGCAGAGATAAGGCAAGGGAACAAACCCAACTGTAACCAAGAATGAAGCAAGGGCCAGTGAAACGATCGGACCGGGTGCCCAGTGGACCACCACTTCCTGTAGCATCAGGTCCACCCCCAGCATAGATACGTTAACTGAAGGGGATGAGACTCCCAAGGCTCTACACATCGAAGTGACCATAGACGAGAAAACAGCAATTGCACTACTAGACTCTGCAGCAACTGGAAACTTTGTGCATAGTGACCTACTTACCGCCGACCAACGCACCAAGTTCTGACCCGAGGAGAGAAGGGTGTACGTAGCCCAAGAAACCAACTCCTTAAAATAAAAGACACCATTAACCTTCGTTTTAAGGTTGGAAATCACGACCCCCAGGCCAAATTCCTGGTCATACCTTATATAGGGGAGGAATTAATTTTGGAGCAACCTTGGCTGCAATGTCAACAGTGTATTATAGATTGCGAGCAAAAACGCATCTATATCAACAACCAAGAATGTGTAACTATAAATTAGCATCACCAAAGGGAAGAGGCAGGGCCCGTTACGTTAAAGCCTGAAGAGATCAACCACCAGTTAAAAGCCCCTGAATTCCGATAATTGCTTAACATACTTCAGAATAATTGACGAGGTTTTAGGACACTAGGAGAAACTACACGACCAGAAGTATCCAGCAAGAAATCTGGCTGACACAAGACCACCCAATATATTGCCACCTGTACTGGGCGGCAAGAGATTATTATGGAGTGGGTCCGAACTATGAAGAAACAAGGCAGTGTGGAACCCTCAAACTCCCCGTATAACTTCTTAGTGGTCTAGTCTTAGTACCTTAGTTACCCATAGGGAACCATTGCAGTTCAAAGTAATTCAATTTGGCTGAAAGAATGCCTTGGCATCCTTCCAGAGACTGATGTCAGCGGAGGTTCTAGCCGGCTAGATTGGCGAATTTTGCTTTGCATACTTGCATGACAAAATCATTTATTCCAACTCATGGGAAGAGCATTTCACTCACCTGTAGCGCATGCTGGAAAGATTAGAGATTAAAGAACTCACGTAAATATTGTTGAACAGTCATTTTGGGTCAACCAGTATAGACTACCTAGGGCACATCAATGAGGATAGATCAAAGCCATTCTCGAAGCAGAACAACTCCAAACTAAGAAACAATTGCGAAGATTCCTCAGGTTGTGCAACTGGTTATACGATTTTGTAACCAATATCGCCCACTTGAACGAGCCCCCTAAAGCTACTAGAGAAAAAAGCCTGCTGGAAGTGGGGAACCGACCAACATACTGCATTCCAAGAACAACTTAAAAGCAGTTTTCAGTCAATCCCAGTACTCCACTGCCGGCAAGAAGGAAAACAGTTGATTCTCCAAATGGACATATTTCAGACTAGATTATGCATAGTGCTATATCAAGAGGATGACAAGAGACTATATGTGATTGCCTATGCGAGCACAAGGCTTAACGCCACCGAACAATGTTATCTTACTAACGAACAAAAATTTCTCGCCATCATCAGCGTTACATTCAGGACAGGATGTCAGTGTTACATTCGGGACAGGATGAGCAGTTGACATTAGGCAGTATGTCAACTACAAGGCATGCTGTCGCCACAAGGCATACCTTATACCCAAACCCTTTGGCACACCATGTTGCCCACAGACACCATGGACTCGCTTAGCTGCAGATTTGATGGGCCCTTACCCCTGCAGCACCCGAGGGAACCGCTACTTACAGGTCATCATAGACCAGTTCGCTAGATGGTAGAAGCTTTTCCCCTAGCCAGACGACACCCGGGAATCCTTCAAAAATTAGATACAAAAATATTTCCCTGCTGCAGATACCCCCAAGTGATCCTGATGGACAATAGGGAACAGTTCACTAGCATGGCTTGGAAGGTCTACAGTAAATGGTGGGTAGAGACATGGATGACCCCGCAATATCACCATCAGGCTAACCCCACTGAGCGTACGAACTAGGAGTTGAAGAAGAGCCTCCGACTCAGTGTGGGAAACAACCATAAACATTGGGGTACCCATCTGCCTAATATCCTGTTCACCTTGAGGCTTCGAAATTAGGCAATTGACACCTCTCCCAACGAATTGCTGTTTGGCTGACCTCTACCCCAACCTGAGGACTGGCAGTGGGAGGCAGAACCGGCCGCTATGGCCCAGCCAGAAACTTTATGCAAGGAAGCGCTTAACCGCACTCAACAAGCCATTGAAGCCCAAGAAAGATATATAGATCGCAAATACCCTAAACCCAAGACAGGGATTAGATAGTTATATATAGGAGGAAAGGTACTATTCCAGAACCACCCACTGAGCCAAGCTAAGGACTAGTTCAGTGCCAGTTTGGCACAGAAATGGGAGGACCCCTATGCTTTCATTGGGAGGCAATAGAAAGTCTACTGGACTAAGACCTCCATGGCAGAGTAAGAAAGGCTACCCGAGGTCAGATGATGCCCAGTACCACAGATCCAACCACAGTGGACGAAGCTCCAAACAGACCTTGGGAGGATGAGCCAGACAAACCAAAACATCAACCAGGACCTAGCCATCAACAGTGGAAGAAACCCATTCCAAGAGGTTGACGCCTGGCACCCTAGGGGTGACAGAGGAACGCCACCATCAAGAGTGTTTTTGGTAGGTGCTAGGTCAGGCGCAGTCGGTGGTGGAGGTTTTGGTAATGAATTCAGTCTTTACGACGAGGTACTAGCCCACGTCCAGTGTAAAGTACTGCCCTGGTAACTTATTGGCAGGGCACTAAATCAGGTTCCATGAGAGTGATTTTGCGTTTCAGTGGATTAGCTCTCTGCGGTATACCTGGACGACACTCAACCTGTGGAGGCTGTTTAATCTGTGTCAACTCTACCTTGACTTTGTTTGAACTGAGTTGGTTAAGTGGCTTGAAGATTATGTTAGTCGTAGGGGCTGGTTCCGCCGCCTCAAGTCCCCAAAAGCGTGGGTTGGCGAGTCCCAAGGACTCGCCTTGTCCGCGTGAAGCTGCTAATACAGGGTGTGTGTCCTCACTCAGATGAATGGGTTCTGTGAAGAGGTCCTTGGGAATCTCTGGTGTGATCGATCTCTGCAGGTGGCGCAATGCCTGGGCTTGATCCCTCAGAAAGAATTTCGCAAGCATGGCCAGGAATATGGGGTTAAGCTCCTGTTGACACCCAAAGGCAGTAAGCGCCTGTCTAATCTTCTCTTGGATACCAGTCCGATGTGAATAGGGGAATCAGGACTGAATCACACGCTCATGTCCGTGAAGAGACAGCAGGTGACGTGTTGTCCTGTACTTGTGTACAGCCACGTTTAGTGTCTACTAACTGAAAGCTGTTTCCCTATCCCAGTGCTTGGCGTCGGAACGTGGTGAACACTGAGAGTCAGGTCTCGTTGGACAGTCCCAGCATGTGGACGAGTGTCTTAGAAGGAACAATCTCCCCCAACTCTGAGAACATTAACTCCACACTGTGGGCGCGGTGAAGAGAGTAGCTGCAGAGCAGGCAAGCTGGCCGTCCAATGTGCATGTAGGTATTCTATTTAGTGTATTGCGTTTTGAGTAAGTTTCCCAGTCATCTGCACTCCCTTGGATGGCTGAAATCCACTGGGAGAGGAATTACTACTATGAGAAAGATACCCTTAAGTTGATAAAAACGTCAGTTTATTCCTTTTTACGGGAAGTAAACAGAGTGGTGTCGCACCACCTCCTAACATCCGCAAGAGCTTACAGAAGCTTAACCTATGCTGAGCCAGGTGAAGCCGACCTCATCCTAAGCTAACAATGGCAGGGTAGATGAGCGTTATGAAACTAACTTGAACTGGTACTACTACTACTAGTATTTCCCCAGAAGGGCCCGCAGTGTCTAGGTATGTAGATGACGTTGGTGATGGTTGTATCGTCGGCAAAGTGTGTGGTGAAGACTGAGCTTGGTAGAAGGATGTCTCCGGCAACGAGTTGATGTGTAGACCAAGGAATGGAGGTTCCTTCATCACAAATGCAGTAAAGGAAAAGCAGGTAGAGCTAGGAAGCAGGCTGTTCAAGACCTCCAGCATAGTTTGCGGTGGAGACAATGAAGACTGGGCAAGGAGGTAGGACCTTCGGCACGAATGTTGTGAAGGCCCGAGATAAACTAGCGTAAGGGGCTGTGACCCGCTGTTCATGCTCTGACTGATGTTTCCCCTTCAGTCAGCTGAATAGGAGTGGTCGATGGATAGGTGGTGGCTGTAGCATAACTTCCCCAAAGCATGACGTCACCGGACGGTTTGGAGATTGAGTTGCGGTGAATCATATTTGTAGAGCCATTTGGGGGTGTGCTGTGGTACTGAAATGCCTTGGATGAGTAACCTCCGTGGCTTGGCCAGCGAACAGCACATTCTTCAGCTGGAGCACCGTCCACGAGCCATAGTAGACAGTACAAACTTGCATCACGTGATGCATGGCAACAATGAAATCTCCATTGAATTGATTGGCAAAGCTTGCTCACTGATGAGGCAAAGTCGTTTATACATTGTTGAAAAGACATCATGCGTCAATCCACCCCCTCTCCGCTGTGACAAAGGCTCATCTGTGAGGGAGTGTGAGATGAGAAGGAAATGACCGTGAAAACAACCGTGGTGTTAGGTGATGTTAAAGTTTCGGAGATGACCTTCCCTCATCCGGGAAGAGTGGCTATGATAATGGCCGTGGCGTTGGGCGACGTCACAACTGCATCAGTCATATGGAGCTTTGGAGGGACCTCTTTGCCTGCTTCTCCGGCTGGAGGCGCCTGAGTCGGAGGTAGGGTAGTGACCTCCGTCTTTACAGCCTATCGGTGGTCCTCCTTCACGTTCATGGAGTCAGGTCTGGGAGTCGGTCTCGGTGCGAGGTGGTGCCGGGAACCAGGAGCTAGCGGCCTCTACATTGAGTGATGACTCGGCCAGCAGGGTGGCCGTAAAATCCAGGGAGATTGCAGTCAATGGTACCAGCTGAACGGCGGCCTTTAGAAAGACCCCATGTCAACTGGCAGTTCTGGCAGATGCCTCGCTCGTAGGAGGCGGTGTCTCTGCGACAGCTGCGACAACGTCCGGCACTGCAGTCTTCTCGCTGAGCAAACTCGTTGGAGCTGGTGGTGTTTTGAAGTTGCCTGTTTTGGTGATGGTTTCTGGAGCGCTGTCGGCTTCACGGAACTTGTATCTTGAATCCTGTTGGTGATCGGGCTTGGATGAGACAGTTTGAGACTAGGATCTCTATCCAATGGACTTTGCCAAGACAATTCACTTGTTCTAGGGGTCCACTTCCTGGGTCGGTTGGCCAACTTCCTTTTGAATTCTGTAGTAGTTGAAGGCAGCATCCTTACAGACTCGTTGGCTATTGGTTTAGGGAATTCCACCTGCGTAGGCATGGAGTAGGTGATTCCCAGGCTGGTTTGCTTTCCAGCAGCTCGCTCCTTAGGTTGCGGTGACCGTTCTTCCTCTGGAGTGGTGTAGATAGCAGGCTCTTCTGCGTCATCCATGTGGCCTTACATATGCGTTCGGGGCGATCCTCGGTCCAGTATACATTTTCCTGACGTCCGATAACCTTATAGGGACCCTCCCACTTTCCAGCTAGACTTGCACTGAACTGATTGGTGCCTCTACTCAGGGGGAGGGGGGGGGGGGCTGCGTAGTAATATGGCTCCGCCCATTTCATGTGGTTGTTGGTACTTCCTCTTGACGTACTCCTCTTGGGTGTCCCTTGCTTATCCATCCGGGACAGGGTGGCTAAACGAATGTCTTCAGGATGGGGCATCTTGTTCGGTTTGTGCTCCCATTGCCAATCCCCTGGGTGCCAAAGGGTTTGGCCAGGAGTTGGCTGGGGCTAGAGTTAATTGCCTCGTTTATGCAACGTCGCAGAGTGAAGAGAATTCTGTGAATGTGGCTATCCCAGTACTTCTGATCATCCCCCACATTGAGTTGGAGGCCTTTCTTGAGCTCCTGGTTCCTCTGCTCAGTAGGGTTTGCTTGCAGGTATACTTTGTGGGTAGCCCCAATACAGGAAAATTTCATTGTTTGATTTCCCAATAATGTGGTGTGTGTCTTGGTACGACAGTGGGAAGGCTTCTACTCACCTGGAGAATAGGTCGATCATGACCAACAGGTACCTGTTTCATAATTGCTGCGGGGATAGGGTCCCATCAAATTGATGGCTATGTGTGTCCATGGAGTATGCTGTTTGCGAGGTTTGGCTGTTGGTTGTCTCACTGGAAAAGGCTTTGTTCCTGCAACAAGTTGCACAGCCGTGAACTTATGGGTGGACATCCCTGCTCATGCCGTCCCATATGTAGCGTGTGCTTATGTTGGCTAAGGTTTCACCAGGAAGGTAGTTTTCCTTGCCTGGACAGTGCAGTACTTCGAAGTCAAACTCCGAGAGAAAGAGGTCCCATCTTCTCAGCTTGGCCTTGTTGTTTCTGGATTCCCGAAGCTACTCGAGAGCGCTGCTGTTGATTCTCAAAACCAAATAAGTTCCCTCCAGGTAATAGCAGTATTTCTGGATAGTCCAAATGACCGCAAGGCATTCTTGCTCGTTGATGTGGTACTTCTGTACCGTGGTTTTGAGCCTAGTACTGGTGTAGGCAATAACTAGAGGTTTGCCTTCTGGGTCTTCTTGGTACAATATGGCTCCAAGGCCATTCTGACAAGCGTCGGTCTGTAGGATTAGGGGTCCTTCTCCTTGTGGCCAATGTAGTAGCTTGATTTTTTGACAGCTGGTCTTGAGAGTGTGAAAGATGGCACTATGTTAATGTTCTCATTGAAACTAGGCTTCCTTCTCTAACAGGGGGTGTAGTGGTGTCATGAGGTTGGAGATGTTGGGCATGAAGTCTCGGAGCAAGTTATACAGTCCAAGGAAGCGGCGGAGTTACTTCTTGGTGCTGGGTTCCTCAGCATCTTGAATAGTCTGTATGGACTTGGCTTGAGGGTAGTTGGCTTCGGTTGAAAGTATGTGGCTCAGATATATTCAATTGAAGACTTCTCAAAGTGGCTCTTCGAGAGTTTCAATATCATGCCGTTGAGTTCCAGATGTTCAAGTACCCTCTGTAGGTGGGTGAGGTGTTCCTCCCAGTATTTTGACTAGACAATCACGTCATCGAGGTATGCAAAGCAAAATCACCCAATGTAGCCTGTTATTACTTCGGCCGACATTAACTGTTGAAATGTAGCAGGTGCATTCTTGAGTCCAAAGGGTATGACTCTAAACTGAAGGGTTTCTCCTTCTGATGAAGTGAATACTGTATATTTCCAGCTGTCAGGATGCACCATGATTTTAAAATACTCTGGCTGCAGGTCCAAGGTGCTGGAAACTTTTGCCTCACCTATGTCCCACAAGGTATGTGCGAGGTCAAGGGTTGGTGGCGGAATCGGAAGCGTGATGTCATTCAAAGCTTTGTAGTTCACGCAGAACCTGATCTGTCTGTCCTTCTTTGGAACTAATACAATGTGAGAGTTTTACGGAGAGTCTGAAAGCTCAATGATTCCTTGGCATTTCATGTCTTGTAGTTGTTTCATGATAAGGCGGTGTTGCCTGGCAAGAACTTTCAAGGTTCTATTGTAGACTGATGCTAGCGTATTCAGCAGTATTTCGTGCTGTATGGTTCTCATTTAAGTGTTCCTCCAGATTCTAAAGCACTGACATTCTCGTAGATAACTTTCTTCAATTGTTGGAATTGAGCTTCGGAGAGTTCATGATTTATCTCCTCTTTGTTAGAGTCGGAGGTATGACGGCATTGGGCCAGTGTTCCCAATTGATGGTTAAGCGGTGATTATCTCCTAAGTGTACTTTCCGTTACCCGTAGTTCATCATGCATTGTTGCTGTTGAAGACAAGGGTGTCAAAGTATAAGTTATTTTTGGATATCAGGTGATAAAATGAATTCCGCTGGTGCTTTTATCTTAAGTTCAACAATGAGTGTCGTACATCCGTTAATGGTGAGCATACAGAGTGGTTTGACTATCCTTAATGTTTTTATTTGAGGCTGTAGTGATGCCATTTGTTCTTCCATGAGGATGTAGCTTCAAGCGAAGTTTACGGTTGCAACATAGTTGAGCAGTTCCTTTTTCCCACTGACTCGTACTTCAATGTGTGGGGCTTCGGGTGACTCAGTCTCCTAAACTAGGAGCTGTATAGCTTGCCCGACCCACCGACAAACTTCACACTGATAGACCATTCCTAGTCGGGTAATATGCTCATCTGGCCAACCTATATACCCGTAGTGGTATGTCTCCCCACATAGTATGCAGCGCACCGTGTGGGTCTGACAAGTTTTACACTTGTCGCATCTGTATTTGAGGCTGTCAGTGTAGCGTGGTTTATCTGCCCAGCTTAGGCAGGTATAGTGGAACCATTGTTTACAATGGGCACCCTCGATTCTGTGTATCCCCGTGTTTGGTTCAGTTTGGCTTTGAACAGCGGCTGTGTTCAGTTGCGGCAGCAACCATGCCGTATAGCTTGTGCTCACTCAGGTCGGTTTCAGACATTGTTGCTTGCTTGTTGAGTGCCATGGAGTGTTTACTGGACTCCCCAAAGTCTGTGCTGCTATTAGTAGGGTCGGACTGACCTCGTCCCGCTTAATTAACCATTTAATTAAGGCGCTTACCCCATGTTGAGTGACAGAAAAATGTTGCTCTTGATGTGTGACTTCTTGAGGATGATGGAGGAATGCCACTGTAAAGACTGTTTTGGTGGGTGCTAGGTCAGGCGCACCTGGTGGCAGGGGTTTTGGTAATGAATTCAGTCATTATGAGGTAATGTTCACGTCCAGTGTAAAGTACTGGCCTGGTAGCTTTTCTGCAGTGCACAAAATCAGTTTCCGTGAGAGTGATTTTGCATTTCAGTGGATTGCCTCTCGGTAGTATACCTCAGCGACACGTAACCTGTAGAGGCTCGTTAACCTGTGTCAACTCTGGCTGGTGTTAGTTTGAACTGGGTTGGTTAATGTGCAGGGGCTCAAAGGTTGTGTCTGTCGTAGGGGCTGGTTTCACCAGCTCAAGTCCCCAAAAGCATGGGTTGGCGAGTCCCAAGGACTGGTCTTGTAAGCTACCAATACGGGGTGTGTTTCTTCGCTCAGACTAATGGGATCTTTGAAGAGGTCCTTGGGAATCTCTGGTGTGATCGGTCTCGGCAGGTGGCACAATGCCTGGGCTTGATCCCTCGGAGAGAGTTTTGCGAGTACGGCGAGGAGGAGGGGGTTAAGCTCCTGCAGATGCCCAGAGGCATTAAGCACCTGTCTAAACTTCTCGTGGATACCTCTCCAGCGGGAGTAGGGCATCAGGACTGAATCACACTCTTACGTCTGTGAAGAGACAGGGGACGTATTGTCCTGCACTTGTGTACAGCCACGTATAGTGTCTGCCAACCGAAAGCTGTATCCTTATCTCAGTGCTCAGTGTCAAAAGGCGGTGAACACTGAAAGTCAGGTCTTGCTGGTGGACGGTCCCAGCACGTAGGTGAATGTCTTAGAAGGAACAGTCTTCCCAACTTAGAGAACATTAATTCCAGCACCGTGGGGGTGGTGAAGACAGTAGTCGCTGAGCAGGCCAGCTGTCCTCAGGAGACTGAGTACCTTGTGTCGGGGCTCTACCATTCTGCCCACCATAGTGCAGATAGGGTGGCTGTCCAATGTGTATGTGGGTATTGTATTTAGTGTATTGTGTTTTGAGTAAGTTTCCTGGTCACCTGCAATCCCTTGGATGGCATTAGGTCCACTGGAGAGGAATTACTATTACGGGAAAGATCCCTTGAGTTGAAAGTCTGTGTATTCCTTCATACGGAAGTAAATAGAGTGGTGTTGCACTACCTTTTAATGTGCCAGTAAGAGCTTACAAAAACTTAACCTACGCCTAGCCAGGTGAAGGTGACTTGGTCCTAAGCTAACACTGGCAGGGTAGATGAAGGTTATGAAACTAACTTGAACTGGTACTACTACTAGCGTTGTCCAGAAGGGGCCACAGTGTAAAAGGTGTGTAGACGACGTTGGCGATGGTTAGATCTTCGGTACAGTGTGTGGTGATGACTAAGCTTAGTAGAAGGATGTCTCCTGCAACAAGTTGGGTTGGAGACTAAGGAGCAGAGGTTCCTTTGGTATGAATGCAGTAAAAGGAAAGGCAGGTAGAGCTAGGAAGCAGGCTGGTCAAGATCTCCGGCAGAGCCTGTGGTGGAGACTATGAAGACTGGTCAAATTATTAGAAACTTCTGCATGAATGCGGTAAAGGTCTAAGATTGATCGGCGTTAAGGGGCTGTGGCCCATCATTTATACTGTGGCTGGTGTTTCCCCTTCAGTCAGCTAGATAGGGGAGGTCGATGTGGAGGGGGTAGCTGTAACATAGCTTGGAGGTGTGATATCACCGGCCATCTTGGTGATCGAGATGCAGTGAATCATACGTGTAGAACCATCTGGCGCATGCTGTGGTACTGAAATGCATTGGGTGCATAACCTCGGTGACTCAGCTGGCAAACAGTACAATCTTTGGCTGGAGCGCCCATCCATGAGCCGTACTAGACAGTACAAACTTACATTTTGTGACGTGTGGCAACAATGAAATCTCTGTTGAATTGAGCAGCAAAGCTTGCTCACTGATGAGGCAAAGTCGTGTATACATTGTTGAAAAGATGTCATGCTTCAAGGTACGCCCCCAGTTATGACCCTCACCGCCAAGACATAGACAAATCTTCAACGTCACCGAAACTCAACCTTCGCTCAACAGGACAAAGCCGACGTGCCAGGCAGAAGTGACAGACCCCAGAGGCGAGAACTACCCCTATGCACCTGGCACACCAACTTCCAAATCAAAGTCGGCAGTTACAGGGAAACCACGTGCAGGTCTACACATTAATTCACGTTCCCCTACCCTCAACACGCAGCTCTGTGGCCACAGAAAGACAGAAACGAGTGACAGACTAAGCAATAAGGGGGAAAGTTTTATATAATTTAAGAAAGTCAGGACTCGTAAATTAAATTAAATTTATAATCTGGGTTACCAAGATGAAAAGACATCATAGTTAAGTGAAATAGTAATACAAGAAAACTGTGAATTTGTAAAACAATGTGCAGATGAGAACAGTTTACACCCATTTGTGAAAGTGATAAAGGTTGAACTTAGTTCCGAGTGAAGCATGCCAACAACGACAAACTCCAGCAGCGTACCTGGGAACCAAACAGTAGGTAGGTAAACCGAAATGCCGCAGGAAGTAACCAGCAGATGCCGAACAGGTTGGAGAAAGACTGTAACTTATCACCCAACAGAAAAATATTGATATATGAATATTGAGAGTTATGTTCTATTCCAGTGTTTTTATTTTATTTTATTTTTTTATTTTTATTACTCATGTAGGTGACCTGTATGTAATTTTAAATAGTTAAATTTTCTATATTGAAGTGTAACTCACCTTATAAAACATGTTTGTGTATAGTAGGAGAAAGTACCCCACTCATGTTAGAACCCAGTGTAACACGTAACGTGTCCCTGCCATGAGACATGTAGGAGAGGCTAGAGATCAGTCCACTTAAATATTCACCTTCAGCACTACGGCAGGAGAGAATTACAACACGATCATGTGAGTTTGGGCTAGCGCCCTTTATTCCCTGAGTGTTACACAATTTTACATGCGACACATTGTTTATTTTATTACAGAAACTAAACTGTAAAATGTCGTATGTAAACAACCACAGCCCTCAGCTGTTCCATGTGAGTGACATATTTGCTTTTCTCGACCTTCAAAGGGCAGTTCATTCACCTGACTCACTGCCGCATGACACACTCACACTTGCACCACAGGGGTAGTGATAACGAGCTGCCGCTCCAGTACCTGCAAGAGAGAGAAAGAAACAGCGCATCCCGGAAAGATGAGTGTCGCGCCACTGCCCAGGCTAGCCAAGAGAAATATAAGAGTGGTCGAAATCAGTCACCTCAAGGGGTCCGTCTTATCTACACCCCTTCGTCCAGAATCGCCAAAATGATTCTCTGTCGCAACGGAGGGGGAGCGAATTGACGCATGATGCTTCCTATACAATATTCTTTTCAAATTCACTTTATAATTTGCACGTCACTTGCCCCCAAGAGAGTTGAACCTTGACTGGCCGCCTCCAAGGCCAGCGTCAACATAATGACAGGAAGTTGTGTCATCTTCCCTGCTGCTTGTAAATCCGCTAAGAAGTCGCAGCCGGCATGCAAGTGTTTTCCTTAAGCGAGTGGCGGATACCACCTGCACAGCTGCCCAAACCATCCTGCCGCCACCTCGCCAAGAGATGGCAACAGTGTCGTAGCTTGGCCAAAACCCAAGGGGGTGGCAGCTGAAGATAACTGAAGTGCCCGAGGATCCTCCCCCCTCCACCAAGCTAGCAGGAATATAACACAGTGGGTCCAGCAGAAATGTCAGTTCACTTAGCTCGCCTTAGCATCAGTCATGTTAAAGCTCTCTACTAACAGTTACAGTCCTCCTAAAGCCTGTGCCGTGAGCTTCCAGGGTTCTACCAGTTCTTCTTCATCGATGCCTTCTCTACCAGTGCAGTCGAAGAGTAGTCACTACCCCTGACACTAGCAATCAAGAAACACCACACCCGACACATACACCACACATAATGCTCCGGGTCCCTTCAGGACTAAAAGCCACAATTAGGGTTCAGTTGTTTTCATGGCTACTTAATTGTTCACTTTCTTTCATTCTTCAAGCAAGGCTTGTCAAGCTAACAGGCCCCTTCACCTGTCTTGCTCTAATACAAAGTCAGTTTAACATTTAGGGTGTGTAGAGGTAGGATGTAGTACGGGTCACTGTGGTCTATTATATAGAGAATAAAACATGTTTTCTAGCTAACTTCTGTCTTTTCTTGCTTTGAAATGAATATGTGCCTTTTCCTCAACCTAGTAGACATCGTCCTAGAAAGAAGTGGCAGGGGACAGTGAATTGGTAACAGTTTCAGACATAGAGTAGGACTGTGGGCTGCCTGTAACCAGTACTGCACATATGCCACACACACCTTGAAAGTATACGCCCACCAATATTATGGACCAGGTACGTGAAAGTAGCGTTTGCTCACATACGGTAAAGCCCCAACAACCAGAAATACGCACAATGTAGCATCTGGGCCAATTAAGTCAGCTAACCCATTCACTCCAGAGAATATAAACTTGCAGGAGGGGGCGCCAGGCATCACGTGGCTTGACCCAGGAACTTCTGGAGTATATTCTAGCTAGGGGTTTGTTACCTGCTGCACTCTACAGGGTGTACCTTTCCTGTCCACGAAATTCGTCTATTGATGAGGGAGTTGGAGGAATGCATGGAGAACAGCTACTATTTTTTCATTTTGCCACCCCCTAAGTAATCAATGTATTCAAGCTTTCAACTGTATATCCTCCCGGGAGAGAGCACAAGCTGCCAGACACCTAGTTGAGCCTCACTACTACCCTTCCTACCAACCTCTTTGCCCTTCCAATTAGGGTTCCCAGAGCTGCCCATCCCGGCGTCTAATTACTCTGCCAGGGGTACACTCTCACCTTGGGAGTGTTTCCATTCCACCAGCAGGCCACCAGTGAGACTCCAGCACCAGCCAACCATGTTGCTGGCCAACCTGCCCAGCTGCCCGCTCCAGCCTGAGCTGAGCCAGCGACTGCCGAAGGGAAACAAGCAATGCCGGTAGTAAGCCAACCCAACCACGTATGCCCATCACCCTCACAACTTTGTGCCCAGTAGGCACCCGATGCATCCAGCTCTATGTAAGGGACCTGTGCGAGGCCAATGAGCCGTAACCCAAACGCCTCCACAGTAGAATCAGCCCACTTCCTGCGCAACTGACTTGCACAGAAACAAAAGCACCCTACTTTGATGTGGCGTCCCATTCCCTATACCCTCAGCGTCACACTTTTGCTGTAACTACTGTGTTCTGCACGTGTTCCGGAATATGTTTGGCGATATAGTGTAATAGCCATGCCAGATTAAATGCATTCTCTATGTAAACAGTTCGTGAAATACTGCATCAAGAAATTTCTTTTGCAAAAATTTTTTACCGATTAAAATTTTTTTAAATTTCTAATTGCAGTTATATTTTATTACAAGGAAATTTGGCAATGTAAGAAAAATGCTCCTTAAATAGATATTAAATAACCTATAAAATAGTAATGTTGTAGTGGCACCATGTTTTTTGTTTGTAAATAAGAGTTTGACACATTTAGCATTATATATTTTGTAGGAATTTTGGTGGGACAACAAAATGTGTGATGGATACAGACAAACCATCCCTGTATGAATGATTGGTAGATATCCCATTATATAGCGTTCTGTTATAGCAGGTGTTCTTATATGAAATAAGGCCTTAGAATGGTGCCACGACAGAGCACAAAAGTAGGGAAAATTGGAAAAATCAGGTACTTACTTTTATGTTAGGAATATTTTTGTACACAAAAGTAGTGCGTGAAGAGATTTGGGCGGATCTTAACAGCGAGATCAGGTCTTGTAGAGCCCGATGGGGTTGATTGAGGTGAATATTGTAGCGGCTAGGAAGCTCCAATATTAAGCAGTGCCAGAATGAAAGCACAGGGGAAACTGTGAGACCCCCCCACCAGCTTGGTTAGGATTATTTGAAGTCTGCCTCATTCTGTATAAAATACAGATATACATAATTTTCTTAAAATCACGCCATTGTAGGGCCTCTATGAGAAGGGTTTTCAACAAGATGCTAATGTATTTAATTACATGGTAAACAGTATAAATATTGTACATACACCATTTTTATTACAGTACTAATTACAGAATTTTGTTGTGTCCGTTCAAAATACAGTCTCAGCTACAGGTTGGATCGTGGCTTTGGCTACGTATTGCTGTCCACAACCAGTAAAGTATATAAACTCGCATCTACATAACCACCCTCAATTATATACGGGTATCACAATAAAGGCACCGTAACAGTACCTGCTATTCATAGCCATTCATAGATTCAAAAAGCCAAGGCGGGACGTCGACTTCCTTTCGAAGGCCCCACTTGCCGGACACTGCAGCATTGCTTGGCCTCTGCTCCAAGTTGACACCAAGGGGCACCCACACCAGCTGACGCATCAGTCCGAGTTGTTGTACCTCCACAGGTACATCGCCGATGCAAACCTCCACATCGACAGAACAGTATGTAAACGCGGTTACGTTTTAAGTTTTCCGTTTCCATGAAGTACGTTGATTGTCACTAACGTGGTTACAAATTCCTACTGGAACCATAAACGAAACAGTCACTGTATGCATCTGATTCCATTAAAGTTATATATACTTGACCATGTAATAAGCGGCACAATCATTTTGCAATAAACAAGTACGTTGACCGGGCACACACACAAAACTCTAGAACCCACATAATCTGAGTTTATCTGCACACACGTTCACTTTCCACTGTTGGCATTTAACTTTCTCAAATTATTGACCGGCCCCGTATTAGCTCACCGCATAGCACTGTCCAACTTGCCACGACGGGGAACTATCCTCTCGTACCATTCGGGCAGATGGCTTGACCACAACTCTCTGACTTGCCACGACAATGTACCCGCCTAGCAAACACAATACCGCCAAGCAGCGACTCCTCAAACAACCACATATACAAACATAATATTCTACATACAATTAACGTAACCTAACTCAATAAAAGGCTTAAAATTAGAATAAAATACACAGCAATAAAAGAATAACTCTAATACAGCCAGCTTGTATTAATACTAATTCCTATAAACAAGATACATATTAGGAAAAGCTGGATTGGCTAACCTTCGCATACTTTAACCAGATGTCACGGAGAAACCCTGTGATGAAACAATTGTCACAATGGGAGATCCCCGAGAAAACCCGCCAACCAGCAGTATCATCCAGCGTGATTCCCACATTAAAAAATCTGGGAGTGACCTGGCCGGGAATTGAACCTGGTTTGCCGTGGTGGGAGTGAGCAGGCTAGCCATTCAGCCACTGCGGCCCATACAGAAGTATTAGGCATACAGTAAATTCTCATTACAAAGTACTGCATTTTAAAGTACTCTTAAGAGCACTTAAGTAAATCTTTCAAATCCCTGATTGGTATGTTATTAGACATTTTTTCATTTATAAAGGACTTTTCAATATAAATGATAAAATTGAAAGCCCCTATGTGTATTTTTATTGTGGTTCTACTGTATTTACGTGTTTTATGAAATGTGTACTTCTCTGTAGAACGTGAATTGAAATAAGTACTGTGTTGTATTTTATGTTTTTTTTTACAGGAAGAATTTGGAATTTTTTTCAAACACACAGACTTTGGCTTTGTAAGCCTAATTCAAATGGCAGCTGCATTACGCCATATATTCAAGATTGTTGCAGTTAGTGGTACTACAGACTGGAAACTCTTTGATGCGAAAGCTATCGTGAGACAGCCAAGTAAGTGGTGGCATGAGTTTTATTTTCACATATGTGTTTTTGTATTGTCTTGGCAAATAATTCATGATGCATGGGTTTGTATACCATTGCATTTTTCATCTTTTAAAGGAATTATGATAATTATTAATTACATTTATATCTATTAGCACAGTAAGATTTGTACTTTTGAAGTTCGCAGTATCTTTATATGGCTTTTAAAGTATAAAGTAACCCTCTAAATAGAGAGTTACTTTTAATCAAATTTTTGCAAGTTTGAATGGTTACATTGGTTTAAATGTTTTCTTATGGTATTGGTGCTATTTTCAGTCCTATTAAACTGCAATTATTGTAATTCAGTTAACATTGCCATAAATTGAATAACAAAAAGATATCCATGGAATATTTTGTAGAAATAATTTGTTAACCTTGTTGTCAAATTGGAGCAAGTGCACACTATGTTTTGTTGACTATTCTTAACCAAAGCTGAAGGGGTTGGTGTTGAAGTGCAGGTGGTGGGAAGGGTGAAGAAAATGGAAGAAGTAAAAAGAAATTTGTGGGAAAACCAAAAAATGCTAAACTAATTGGTTTCAGCAGAGAAATATTCTGAAGCAAGGGAAGGCATTGCAATGGAAGGTAACAAGGAGAATATTTTATGTTCTTTTATTAAATATCATGTTATTATTTTATTTTAATATAACATGACATGGTGATAGAAGGGTCAAAATGGAATCACTGTTTTGTCCACTGCAACAACTTATTTTTGATGGTAACGAGACAGCAGACAATTTGGTCAAGATGGCAGTCAAAATTCTAAGTGTTTTTGTATTCATCAGGGGCAGGTGAAAAAGCAGACAAAACAAAAGTGGCAGTATTACTTAACTGTACTGGTGACGAAGGTATATATGTGTAAAATACTTTTAAATTTTCCTCAGAAGACTACGAAAGTAAATTTGTGTGAGTTTTGCAGCAGTTGAATGGTGCACTTAAAAGGAATGAGGTTTATGAAGGATATATTATTATAGTACAATTTAGAAAGAAGGCAAACCAAGTGATGTGTTTTTAACAGAATTAAAGATACAAGTAAAATAATGTGCATTTAAAGAAGAGGAAACTATGATAAGGGATAGAATTGTCCTGGGTATTATAAATGACAGTGTGCGAGAGAGATTACTTCGTGAAACAGAGTTGCCCATTCAACGAGCAGCCAACATTTTTCGCACCTCTGAAGCAGTACAGTACAGTCACAAGTTATACAAGGCAAGCCCGAGGTGAATGCTGTGAAAACTCGTCAAAGAATTGATAACCAAGAGAAGGAACCGGAGGCACAAGACAATTTTAGTGGGGGTAGTGTGCTTATGTCTAAAATGTGGGGGAATCATTAATATGCATCATGTCCAGCATACAATAAAGTGTGCAAAAAATGTGGAAAGAAAAATCATTTTGTATGAGAGTGTTGTTTCAATGAATAGAATGAAAAATCAAGTACTATATGAAATGCAGGCAGACAGTGAACCTCAAGAAGACTTGTCTCACACTGAAAGTTATTTCACCTTTTCCACAGTGGTGGGTCTCGCCACTGTGACAAACCACTTCAGGAACCATCTACAGCAGGGGTTTCCAAACTTTAGTTTATCACGCCTCCCTTTAGGGGGAAAAAAAAAAAACCAACCCCTTCCCCCCTCTCGCGCAATTCCCAATTGTTGGTTGAATAGAAGAAATTGCACAACTTAAATCACTGGCAATATTGAATTTACTTCTATACTTAGTTTTTATTGCTACTATGGCTGAAAATGCCCTTTCACACAATTAGGTGCTTGAAAAAGGTAAATACAAGTACTTAACCTAAAATAATGTTTTGTCAACATTCTCAAAATATTATATCACAGCAGACTAATTTTTTGTTTCCAACGTTTGCTCTTGAAGGGCTTCAGGCAGCGAGTCTATGTCAACATGGAAAGGATCCGTCGCTAATCGCTACAGTCCAATTTAAAAAGTTTGAATTATATTTACTAACTGTGCATGTGAATAGCTCAGTGTCCGTGCCCCCCCCCCCCCCTCATCATGTTGTCACACCTCCTTTGGGAGGCGCACCCCCCTGAAAATCAACGATCTACTGGTAATAAGGTATGTTCCAGGGAAGTAAAGTTAACTGATGCAGTTAAATGTCAGTAGGTGGAACAGCTTTTCTTGGATGATGTTCCTGTGAATTTTAATCTTGATACTGGGGCTGAAGTCAGTGTCATACCACTGGATATTTTCCAAAAAAATAAACTTTGATGTGGAGAATAAATGGCAGCTAGAACAAGTACAACTGACTCTTACTAGCATATGGTGATAGTAGTTTTAAATTAGAACCGATAGTAAAAGTTTCCATAACTTGTAGAACTAAGAATAATAATATGACAGATGGATCATTTGGGGTACTCAATGTTAAAGGCATATACTGTATGCCATCGTTGGTCTTGGAAGCATGTATAAATTTAATTTGTTGAAAAGAGTTGACAGTGTATCATTGTTTGATAAGGCTGATTTGGTTTGTAAGCATAAAGATATTTTTACAGGAGTAGGGAAATTTGTAAGCAGTTGTCACATTGAAGTAAGGAAAGGGTCTAGCCCAGGGCTGCCACCAGTCCTGAAGCTAAAATCCTGGTTCCTGTAAATAAAAATCCTGTAAAATCCTGGAATCATTAGGTCAAATCCTGTAAAATCCTTGGAATAAAAAAAATTGTAAATTACAGAAAAAAGTGGATATGAAAGACGTTTACAAGCACACCAAGAGTACATTAAATATTAATGTAGTTGTTTTGGTTTGAAATGTACGTATCATGGTAATTCTTTTCTCCACTCACACTTATAATTTGTTTATACAACTGTATCTGCAATAATTTTTGTTTCCTCACCATCGTGATATCAATGCCAAACGCAAAACACAGTCACCAAATTCGGATTCCAATTGTAAAAACGGCAATTTGCGGCAAAGTTTTTTTCAATGATGGCCTTTGTATGTGATCATACAGCCAGGAATAGAAATATGTTAACTGCATACTCGCACCAGTGAATAAAGAAACAAAATATTTTGTACATACACTATTGAAGCAATGGTGTATGTGTAAAATATTTCACTTAATTATTCACCTTCGTTGTAAGAATCTTTCAAAAAAATGAATCAGTGGAACTGACTCTCATCGCTATGGGCCCTAGTGTCCCATGTACGCTGCAGCCACTTTGAGCAAAGCGAAAAAAAAAGACAATCTAGAATTTGGGTTTGAATTTTTCTACATTGTTAAAAATCCATAAAAACAGATAAAATTCTTTAAAACTACAGGCCTGGTCTAGCCTAGTGATCGTACCCACACGTAGAATTGCTTTTAACTTTTGGGAAAATTTAAAAACAAATTTGAAGCAATTAGAAGTTTGACATTATTGCTAACGTAGATAAACCTACAGAATGGGTAAACCCACTAGTAATAATAGAAAAAATGTAATGGAATTTGAGGTTATGTTTGGACCCTCAACATTTAAATGAGGTGATTAAATGGGAACATCGCCCCATTCCAACGGTAGATGATATAACTGCTCAGTTGAGTGGTAAAACTGTTGTCACTGTATTATATATCAAAAATAGGTTTTGGCACATTCCGATAGGCAGACCAAGCTAGTTCTGATTGGTGTAAATTTGGTACACAGTTTGGGCATTTTCAGTGGAAAAGACTACCTATGGGTATTACGTCAGCTCCAGGAGTTTTTCAGAGAAAATGTTTGGAAGTTTTTGGAGATATTCCAGGTGTAGGAAATATATTTTGATGATATTAACTATTTGGGGCAAGATGAAAAAGAACATGTTAAAACTCTTAATAAGGTGTTACAAAGGGCACAACATTATAATATTAAGTTTAACAGTGAAAAAATTCAGTATAAGCAAAATGAGGTAAAAATTTGTGGGGCAGGTTTTTTATAAGGCAGATATCAAAGTAGATGATGCACATGTGAATGCTATATCAGAATTACAAAGACCTAGCAATAAAAAGGCACTGTTGAGTATCTTGGGGTTAGCTAAATTTGTAGCTAAATTCATACCAAATGTGTCAATTGTTATTGCACCTTTTAGAGCTTTAAAAAACAAAATGTTGTGTGGGAGTGGAACACAGAACATGAAAATGTGCTTCATCAACTGAAACCGTTAATAAGTGGTGCACCTGTCCTACAATTTTTTTTGATGAAACTAAAGCAGTGGAAATACACACACATTCTTCCAAAGATTGTATCGAAGCAAAAGTCTCGCTGGAGTGGAGGTCGGGCACATCCTACACTCACGAGCGCTGACACCATAAGGATAATAATTTTATTTATTTATTTATTTAATCTGCTTTATTTGCCACCCAACAGTACAGACAGGCCAATAACTGGGTGGCACAAAACATACAACAAAAGAAAAAACTCCACATAAGACAACAAAACAATTAACACTACGCAAACACACACAAGGAGGACAATCACAACGTTAAAAATTGCTGAATTATATTACATTTGTTGAAACAATTTTTGTCAAATCCTATATTACCAAAGGATGCTGACAATAAAATATGTTTGATCCTCCTAATAGGTGTTGAACAAGAAAATATTAAATAAATTACAAAAAATTGTATTCTATATTTAAAAAAAAAAGACAGCAAAACAATAAACACAAACATGATGTGCATTTTAACACATACACAATACAAGGACAACACAGAGAACACAGAATATATAAGAAATAGAACTAAGCTTATAATGAACAGTTGCTCATTTATATAATGTGTATAAAGATCCGAAAAAGTGACTTGTCCTAAAAAAGGATCAAAGTTAGAAAAATAGTTATAATTGGTAACACATTTATTAACTAAATCTTTTATAAGATAAAGTAGAAAAGGTATGAGAAATTCTTTGTCTGTACACTGGAATTTTTAAACCAATTTTTTTTATAATTGCAGAGCAAAATGAATAAGCTAAAAATACATTAATAAAAAATAGAGCATTGTTGATGTCACAATGTAATTTTATAGTTTGAGTATTACCGTAAATCTATCCAGTTCATTGCTATATTATGTGTGGAATCTATTAAAATTAAGTTTAAATACTTTTATTTGTATATTTCATAATCTATTAAGTCAGCGCTTTTGATGTGATTTCATATTACGAAGCAATATTCTAATCTAGACCTAACTAAAGAGTATTATAAACATAACAAGGAATTGGGTGGTGAAGCAGAGAATGCAATATATTTTATTAAACCCAATGTACAACTAATAATATGAGACTATCAATATAAAAATAAAAATATAATTTTGAGTCCAGAATCACTCCAATGTCGTGAATATATTCTACTCTTTTTAAAGTAACATTATCAACATAGTATTTATATAAAGTATGATTTGTTTTCCTAGTGAATGAAATACATATAGTTTTATTTACATTGAGTGCCATATTGTTCATTATACACCAATTGCTAATAGTATTAATATAATCTTGAAACTGTCTATAATCCACTCCATTGTTAATATTTTTGTAAATCGTTAAATTGGTGACATAAAGAAATGCATATTAGTTTTTTATTACACTGACAACGTCGATCACAAAAACATTAAAAAGTAGAGAAGCTAGAGTACTTCCTTGTAGAACACCAGAAGAAACAGAATTAGATAGAGATATAATTTTCTATTTTAACAACAAAGGTTTTTTTGAAAAGTAATTAGAAAACCAATTAATATAAGAATAATGTAGACCTATTGCGTGTAATTTATTAAAAATAATTAAATGTTTGCATGTGTCAAGCCTTTTGTAGATCAAAATAAATGTTAACTTGGTTTCGTGGTGTTACCTCAGCAAAGTCTTTAACTAGATTGAACAAATTAGAAGTTGTGGTTTTCCCTGTTTGAAAACCATGCTGACAATCAGATATAAAATTTGTTGTGAAAAAATGTGTCTGTTATGTACTACTTTTTCGAAAACCTTAGAGAAACTACATAATAATTAAATAGGTCAGTAGTTCGTGATAACATTTTTGTTTCCTTTTTTAAGTAAGGGAACCACAATAGTTTTTTTTTTCCAAAGGTTAGGGAAAATGCCACTTAAAAGACTTTTTATTAAAAATAAAGAGTATCAGGGTAATAATATTGGCATATCCTTTAATTTAAAAATTGGGAATGTCTTCACAGGCAGTTGCCTTACAATTTTTTAGCTTTTTAATAGTCCAAAGCACCATTCTTTGATTAACTATAGGAAGACATATCTGTATATTATTTCTATAAATATAGGATTTTATATTATTAATAACTGGAGTTTAACATAACTTTTAACAAAGTGATTTGCAAACATATTTGCATGCTTGCTAGAATCTTGAATTATTTTACCATCAGAAGTTAAAGTAATAGTTTCTCTATAGCCATTTTTCATTATTTTTACATAATTCCAAAATCTATTGGGATTTTTTTTCACATTGTCATTGATTCTAGTTTGCCAATTTTCTTGTTAATTTTAATTTTTTCTTTAACAAGTTTTCTAAATTCAGAGAAACGTGAATAATTGTATTGGAAGTTGGTTTTATTTTTACAAAGCCTATGAAAATGGTCTTTACTTTTTAATAGTCTAATCAAGTCCTGTTGTTGAAATCTCCTACAATTATTATTTTATGAGAATAATTAACTAATTCAGCTTCCAAAAAGATAAAATAAGCTTTAACATCTTCCACTGGTATTAACATTACTGCTGATAGAGAATGTTTTCTTTGAGTAGTTCAAGTTCAATATGTGGATAACTTAATTGATTTACGACTATTAAAACTCCCCCACCTCTATGGAGGTTAGTAAGTTTCTCATCACAATCTCTACGAAAAATACTGTAATTATCAGGAAAATAGTGTGAAAGTAATGTTTCTACAAGACATATGATTGAGTAATTAATTTTTATTTATTTATTAACAGGCTTTATTTGCCATCCAACAGTACAGAATCGACGTATGACTGGATGGCACCAAAACCACAAAATCAGAAAAAAGTAGACAAAACACACAAGACAATAACAGACATTAAGCACAGGACAACCACAAATGATGACAAACATAACATAGAAAGACATAAAAATGGAAAAACTTTAAATAAATAAAAAATAAAAATAAATTCTGATAGAAGTAAGAAACCTGAAGATTATTACAAATTATTATATAACACAGTCTAAGGTAAACAACTAGAACAACTGTTTACTAAAGCAAAATTACTAATTATTGTTATGTTTAGATAGATCCAGAAAGGTGAGTTTTTTACCTGTGAAAGTATCAAATTGAGAAGAATTGTTATTGAAATTAATAACACATCTGTTCACCAAATCTTTTTTTGAATTAAAGCAGAGAAAGTAGATGGAGTTCTATAGATATATATATATATATATATATATATATATATATATATATATATATATATATATATATATATATATATATATATATATATATATATATATATATATAATATATATATATATATATATTAAAATTTTTAGGCCTACTTTTTCGCAATTGCTATACAAGATATATATGCTAAAAATGCTTGATTAAAAATGTCTTTCATTTCACTATGTTATTTTATTGTTTGGGTATTAAAACTAACTAATGCATTATTGTAATTAAATTCTACACTGGTTGAAAATCTATTAAAAATTAATTTGAATACCTTTTTTAATATACATATTTTCTAATCTATTGCAATCTGTCAGTGTGATATAAATTACTGAACAGTAATCTAATTTGGATCTGATTAGTGAATAATAGAGACAATGGTGAATCGAAAAAAGTAGCAGAAAAAGTGATGAATTTTATTTATCCTAGAGTACGATATGTTTTGTTAATTAAACTATCTACATGTATGTGAAAGTATAATTTAGAGTCAAGGATATTTCTGAGATCTCTTACATGTTCTACTCTATTTATTAACACATTTTTGACATGGTATTTATAATAAATATAATTGGTTTTTCTTGTAAACGAAATGCATAATGTCTTCTCTGTGTTGAGTCCCATTGAATTTACTAAACACCAATCATGAATTGCTACAATATCAGTTTGTAATAACGTACAGTCTCCACCATCTTTAACATTTCTATAAATCTTTAGATCGTCGGCATAAAGAAGTGCCTGCGAGTGCTTTATTACGCCGACAATATCATTGATAAAAATATTAAAAAGACTAGCAGAGCCAAAGTACTTCCTTGTGGAACTCTGGAGGAAACATTGTGAGATTTCGAAAAAGAATTTTCTATTTTTACCTTAAAAGTTCTCTCTGTAAAGTAATTAGCAAACCATTTAATAAATAAAAAATCAAGCCCAATTGCATGTAACTTATACAAAATTATTGATGTTGGCATGTATTAAATGCCTTCTGTAGATCAAAAAATATAAATCCACTTGTTTTTGTGTAGTTACTTCAGAGTATAAATCGTCGACTAGATTGAACAGATTTGTTGTTGTGGTTTTCTCTGTCTGAAAACCATGTTGTGACTCACATATTAAATTTTTTGTAAGAAAAGATAAGTTTTTGAAAATTACTTTTCGAAAACTTTAGAAAAACTACTTAATAATGAGATAGGTCTATAGTTACTAGCTTTATGTTTATTTCCTTTTTTAAAAATGGGAACTACTATTGCTTGCTTCCAAATATGAGGAAAAATACCACAAGTAAGACTATAATTAAATATGTGAGTTAAAATAGGGGTAAAGATGTCGGCACAACCTTTAATTATAAAATATGGGGTTTCATCGCAACCAGTTGCATTACTGCTTTTAAGCTGTTTTATATCTCAGAGAATCAAACCTTGTGTGATGCTAGGAAGAGATATATCTGAATTATTAATATAATTATGAGGCTTTAAATCGACACAGCGGGTGGATTGTGTGTAACTTTTGGCAAAATAATTTGCAAAAATATTGGCTAGAGCATGGATCCTGTACCATTTTGTTTTCTGAAATTAAAGTAATTTTTTCTCTGAAACCATTTTTCATGATTTTTACGTATTTCCAAAAACTGCTAGGATTGTTTTTCAGATTACCATTGATTTTGGATTGCCAGATTTTCTTATTAATTTTTAATTTGACTTTGACCTTTTGCCTAAATTTAGAGAAGCAGAAATAGTTATGCTCCAATTTAGTTTTTTTAAATAATAATAATAATAATAGCAGCTTCTGTGCTATGTGTTTAAGCATGTTTGTACAGGCAAGCATGTAGTCTAACCTAGTTGTAGCGGTAAGGAAAAGCAGTGTCTGCAGGAGACACTTTTGAATATATTAACCTTAGTTTGAAAAAGGGGCCTTTCCACTGACTCCTGTTCAGCGAACACAATGTCACCCCTGACGTTACAGGTGGTATGCTTGCAGAACAGTGGGCTGTGAAAAAGCCTCTTTTGCTGTGCGCCAGGCATGTGCAAGAGGATCCCTCTAGAGGCGATCCTCCAGGTAACTGTGCGTATACATGAAAGATGCAGATGGAGAAACCCTTGTTCAGAGTGGGAAGGGACGCACAGTAGAAGTAGGGCCCTGCACAGTGCAGGTCGTTTCCAAGAAAGGCCGGCCCTTCTCCCCCAGTGGTACCGGACAATTAAACACTACATCTGCACACCTTTGCTGTAGACATCTTGTGTCGCTTTCTGGCTCCCAAAATTTTCTATAAAATATGGCAAAACTATAATCCCCTATTGCTGTTGTTTCCCAAACAAACGAATTTGGCGAGAATAATCCAAAGTATTGTATACTACAAGTAACTAACATCGTAAGTCACTCATTTTCAACAATAACTTCATAAACTGCCTGATGTTTTCTTGAATCAAAATTTTCAACTAGCACTCCAAATCATTTAAACATTATAAATATAATGTGTTGTGCCATAATACAGTATCTAATAAAATAAGCATTTAAGCAACAAAAGTATTTACATATTATTATTCCATACAAAATAAATATATCATATTAGAACAAAAAGTTTGTATATATTTCAACAAGTTATTTTTGTATAGTGCATGGTTTGTAGGGTGCACATATAAGCATTTTTTAACGCAAATATTTTTTGAAAAAAGAAATGTGTACATTTCAACTTTAATATTTATTGAATACAACTGCATGTTTGAAAAACTTTTCAAAACTCTGAAGTATTCTATTCTATTCATTTCAATAAATTCTACATGAGTATTCAACAGTTTGAATTCAACTGATTGAATTTAATAAAACACTTGATAGTGTTAAATGGCCTTCAGAGTATTATTAACACACAAGTGTCATGATTTTTTATATTTTACTATACACGAGTAGCTGTGGAAAAATACATATTCCTAGGCTTCCCGTTTAATGTCCTAGAGATAAGAAATTTAATTTTACTTAAACACATTTAATGATATAAGTTATCAGCTAGGTATTACATTGTAAATATTTTGAAGTTACGGGTGTGTTGGTACAAGCTTTGGAATTTTATAAAGAAAAGTTTGTTCTCCTAAAATACTTTAGGTGGTAATAGTAATGTTATATCTTATACGGATTATTTGTGTGAATGCATTTTTGCAAAATGTATAGTGAGTGTTACAAGCTAACTTTATTGTCAAAGTTCAGCTACATATTTGATGGAGCTTCTGAGTTGTAACTAAGCAATGGTAAACCACCTTATGCAACGTATATGTTGTAACGTTTTCCCCTTTTCGTACCTTAATCACTGTACTATGTACTCTCCTTGATTACTGAATGTCAAGACCATTGAAGGGGATTCGCACATATAGAGGGTTGATCGTAACTTAACAGTTCACTAACAAGTGCAGGGATTCTCAACACAACTCGATTAAACATTAATTACACGTATAATTTTAATACAAACAGTATCTACAACAGTTACTCCAATGTACCTTTACTCATTAAACTCAATTGTCTAACATGTTACATTTAATCTTTGTCACCTAATGTTGCCAGTATGTATTTAATGCTTAAGAAGGGCAGCGGGGTCTCACAATGAATATTGCTTCTAACCACCAACACAAAGTTATACTCACCATATAATTCTCAGTAGATAGGTCTAGAGTTCCTCTAGATCTTGGTGTTATGTCTTCCTTCATGTTACCTACTCCGGCAACTCACATAGTAATACTTCAAACGTTGTCGTCGCACTGATGTAAAAGGGGTGCTTGCAGCACCCCTTTTATATCAGTCGTGTAGTAGGTCAGCGGCGCATATTTTGCAAACAGATTTATCCATACCTTGGTGTAAGCAGTGCCTTTCTAGCCGCTACACTACCCCCCAGGTGAAAATAGCATCCGTCCCGGGTGCGGGAGTAAGAGGTAGAAAGCATAGTAACAGAGCTTCTTTATAGTAGTAGGTATAGGCCAAGGAGCTCAAACCTTGGATGATCTAGACGCATGGTGGCATTCGTGGTAATAATTAATTGCAGTTTCCTAGAGCAATACCTAGATTCGAGAACTCATTTAACAAGTGAATATAGAGCAGGGTAAAACCCAGAGATAATTAAAAGTGGTAGAAAATAAATGACAAGGTAGGGAACGGAAGAAAAAAATTACAAATATAACATGGTAATATAATAAAACAGAGTAGCTTATATAACATTTGGCCGACCAAGAGGAAATTATTAACAATGTGATGCGTTATACACATTGTGAGCGTGGCCACGGGATGGAGGGAGGTATGTCGAACACCACATTTATCGTTAGGTTAAGTATCCCCCAAAGGCTAGGCGATGGACATGGGTAAGAGGAAGTTTGAATATTTGCGCGCGCATGGCCAAATGTGCTCTACGTGTCAAAAATTATTACTCATAAATGAATTACAAATGAGGGAAGTACTATGCCGGCTGGCTGAAACAATATTAGCAAAAATTACAATCATAATTAGAAAACTTCAAGTTTGGTAGATATAAAAGTCAGAATTTACACAAGGGAAATATTTAGCACTAGCGGGAAATGCTACCTGCACGAAAGGTAGGATGCATGCCTGAGGTTGGCAGCACTGGGCAGTTGTTTCGTTTGTCTGGTGTGCAAAAGTAAGAACATGTACATAGCAATAACTAGCCGGCTTGCGGCATTGTGAATTGTTTTAACGCAGTGAAAAAAATACTTACTACAGTGACACACAATATTCTCGTTTGTAAGACAGAGATAAGTACAATTAGTGGTTTTGGACTATATATAGATAAATTTTCTTAAACCATATGTGGTTAGCAAGCGTGATGTTATACCTTATGGCGTAAGCCACGTGTTGTTTGTTAATTGGTCGCAAAATTATCAGAAGTTACACAGTAAACTTAATCTACATAAAATATAACAGTAAGTCAGATATTTAATACAACACAAAAATGATTATAGATAGAAAACGACAATAGGTATAAATGAGCAAGGAGGTTAACATAACTGTAACAGATGCCTATGGCGGTTAATTAAATGGTAGTTTTTTAATTGTATCACTCGTTAGTTGAGAGTTCACTGGATACTGTCCACACTTTGTCTGCACTGTTTAGTTCGAATAGTGTCTGTCCTCACAATTATTTCAGTGCAGATATAGTTTGTAATATGATCACTGGTGTGCACTTTGAATGTAGAAGTGTCTTTGGGTGATTATTCCAGCATTAATACACTGTCATATGCACTGCTATATGCGAGTTAATAAAATATAATATAAATAGAAAGTAATGGTTATAAACATAACCTTGCTTGATAGCAGCAAATGATAATTTTACACACTGATCAATATATGCTTTGGTAAATGTAAATACAATTATGAATTAATGCTAAGAATACAACTAGAAAAACTTTCTTTCATATTAGTGAAGTAAAAATTTACAATCATATTTTATAATGGGTGTTCTATTTTTCAAAACTTTTTATTCTGCATATTTACAATCACATTTTGAGGTAAATTACATTGATACCATGCAACATAAGGGTAGGGGAAATAGGAGAGAAAATAAAAATGTATAACTTGTAACTTAATATTTAGGATATGTATAGATAGATGTAATACTCTGAATATCTCAGTAATAAACATAATTTAAGTACCATATTGCATTGATGCTAATGGTAATAGGGCTAAATTGATTTAGTATATGCAATGTAGTGCAGGTTATTTTAATATCTCTAAGCGAATTGGATCAAATACATACTGAAAGCATGTAATTGCAGTCAAAATCTGAAATCAAGTAATGCTAATAGCAACTTTTGTGCTTGGAACCTTCAAGAAGTGTGGACAGCGGTGTCACTTACCAAGGTGTGAGAAACACCATAATAGACACAAACATTTAACATACTTACTCCTTCAACTTGGTATACCACAAAAGCTGTCCGGAATAACTTTTGGGAAGGACGTGTCCATGTTTGTAGCACCTATGGAGGTGCATTGATGCGTGCCAGGAGAATTTATATCTTTACTAATTTTACATGGAGTGTAACCACAGCAAAAACAAGCTGACATATAAGTGCTATGGAAAAATAATCATAGTGGCTGGGTTATAAAAGGGAAAATAACTTGTCGTTTCGCACGTAGGCCCTGTTGTGGTAAGTATCAACAGTAGGTAACACTGGTAATTCTGTGAGATTTAAGTGCCAGGTAGTATCAAGGGCAGTGGTAATATTTGAAAACTGAATTCCAGCTGTTAAGGACAATTGCTGGAGATGAAACAACTGTTCATTCAGCCAATTTACTGGTACTACAGTTTGCTGGAGTGTGATTGTTGGTGCACGCTCATCACATAGATGGGTGGCCTCAATGATAGTGACTTCAGGGGTAGCAATGTGACAACCGCATGGCACATGAAGTTCGACACTCCCTAAGTTGTGGTTGGTTACATTGGCGCTGAGGGACGTATCTAAACACAGTACTGCTAGACCTGGAGGGGAGTTTGTTATAACGTACTGGTGAGGTGAGATGTGTTTGACGGATAATGAAGTGTCGGGGGAAATCTCGTACCTATGCGAGTTCATAAAAGTTTGAAAAACTGACTTAATTACGAGTACTCGTAAACTCAGATTCATCACAAAAGAATTGAGTATTAATTTTATGGAAAACATGGGGTGATTCGACTGATATAAACATGGCGGGAATTATAAATATAGCTAGATTGTGCGCTATCACTTATATAGTAATAAATATAAGTGTCTGAACTCATGCTTCATAATTAAAACATGATTTTAATCATTAAAATACATACGTATGAAATATATATTCAGATGTGATAGTGGGGACATCATTACAGCAGCAAAAATTATTCGCAAAAAGTTACTACTCTATACCGTACTTACTAACGTTATTCTCACACTTTTTTTTTTTTCCCCAAAAAATTAGGGTGCGTGAATTATACAAGGAATCACCTAGACTAGTCAAGACACGTGCATGTAAACATTAAAATGAGGTCTACTGTACTTGCATGTTGTGGCCGATTGGTAGCTGCTTCCTCTACATCATCAGTCTAAATAATTACAAGAACAAAATAAAGACTTAAAGGGCAATTGTTAGTAGTACTGCACATTGTTTTTATTTTACAGTGCAGCTAAATGCAGAAAAAGGTGTGTGTAAACATCTGTAATGGCAATGCAAATGTTTTCAAGATGGCGGTTTAGTAGGAAAAAAAACAAAAAAAATTTTTATCTACGTACATTTCAAAACATCCTGCAAGACCAAAAGATTATAAAAAGGTCGCTGTTTATGTAAACATTATTAGCAAATTTAACTCCACACGTAAACAAGTAATTTATAAACTTTTATTTATAACGAAATCTGAGCAGCACGCCGCAGTATGTCCCATGAATGTTAAACCAATCATCTGCTCGCGCTCATATTGATCCAGTGCCTCTGTTCTAACTAAATGCCAGTGCCCCTATTATACCAGCCATCTTGTGAAACCTTAACCCGCACGCTGCATATTCTTCCACATATTTTCAACCAATCATCTGCTTGCGCTCGTATTGATTCTGTGTCGCTGTTCTAACTAAATGACTTGACAAAGGAGGCGAGCACGGATCTGAAAAAGCGTGCGGCGTTGCATCATCTACTGTACTGCAGCATTGCCACTTCTCATGGTGTGTGGCTTATACATGTTTTACGAAATTAATTATACTAAATGCACAATTTAAGCAATTTCAATTCACCACAATTGTTAGAAAAGGCAAATACAATTAATCGAAATGCATTAAAATCGCTCGTAAAAACAGAAATACAAAATAAACTCTCACTCGCTGTAACGAGATAATTTAACCTTAGTAGTATAGTACTATATGACAGTGTATTAAACTGCTGTAAGTATGGAATTCTCGTAGTAGGCCTTACTCGTAGGTATGGAATTTCACTGTAGTAAATTTGCATCAGTGAGCAAAATTGCAACTTTAACACATTTGGCATTATCATTAGTAAGTAATTCTTTAGGGATGATTAGAACATCCAGTGGGGGTGTCAGGAGAATGTGAAATTACTTTTACAGTGTCCGTTGTTGGATCAATTGCAATGGCAGGTGAAGGTGTGTGAATGCTACAAGAAATATTTTGAAATTGATAAAGGACTGAAATGATGTTGTAAATTTGCCATGCGGAATACACTTTTCTAATGGGGACTTGCAATATGATTACCATCTGCTACGGTGTTAGGGAACATTCTGTCACTTCATGTGAATAATACTTAATCATTTCAAAAATACCAATACTTAAGGTGAGATTGATTGTCAGCAATTCTGAATTCAGTCTTGTTAGGTCGTCTGTGAGCTGACTTTTATTTACAGAATCAAGGGGTAATTTATGAAGCTGACATGCGTGTATATATGATTGTAGCAAATGCTCAAGAACGACACTATTAATCAGTTCTAAAATACTGGCAGAGGTAAGTGGTGGTGTGCTTCTATGTTGTTGAGCCTGCTAACAGTCATAAGTTGTGTTTGTAAAACATTGGAGATATTATAAATAGTTTGAGCTAGCGAATTTACTTTACTCTCCATTTTATGCTGGATCTCATGGATAACTTTGAAAGTTGCATTTAGTGCTGTGTTGGTGTTAGTAATATTTTCTGCTAAGGCAGAAATTTGTCTGTCTAACATCACATCGTTGTCCAGTAAGGCCTGTAAGTGCTTAATGTTCAACACGTTGCAGCACCAAGTACTTAGATCCCAGAGGAATTGAATGTTTATTTTCTGGCAGAACTGGGTTCTGATGTCATCTAGGAATTCTCAGGTTATACTTTTGTCAACTATCTTCCAATAGTCGTATATCAACTGTCCATTCTGACAAGAAGTAGAGTTTTGAATGGTACAAGCCACATGTAGGTACTGGTCAAGTGTAGATAGGGTTGTGGGTGATATTGTTGGGATTGTTTCCTTGTACAAAAAGTCAACAGAAGTGGGAGTGTAATAAAGGCCCGCATGTGTACGGAATGGGGTTGGTACTGCCAAGACAGCTGACAAGACAACGAATAGTGCAGCTATGACCTTGGCTACGCATTGGGCTGCGCTAAGTCCCCACTCTGTCTGGGACACGGCCAGTGGTTGGTGTCGCCATGGCGACGGTGACGCACATGTGCCTGGCATACTCGTGCCGGCGCAGAGCTGCCAACTGCACCTGATGGTTGAAACAGCGCCTCTGGAATGCTGTAGTGGCACCGCAGTGAATGTGAATTTGGCAAGCGTGGCGTCTCTCCTCTACGCCTCAATTGCCTGCAGTGGTTGCTTGCTGTAGTGGCAGCCAGGAAGGTTGGCGAGCGCCTTGCGCTGCTGGCTCTGGCTGCATCAAACCATGCTGAGTCTAGTTTGCCGTCAGCACACTCGCAAGCTGCGACGTGAGCAGGCTGTACAAGCGGCGGTTCACGCAGCATACCCAATAGCTCACACACATGTACTGTCCAGGAGACAATGAAAGTGACTGTAACACACTATAATGGCACATTTTAAACACTGAATAAGACATACTTATAAAATAACAATGTGACAATACGAAATTAGTGCACGAAAGCCAGTTTCGTGTGTTGTGTACATATATCATCATACTTAAGTGGGCCAGTTTTATTCATTTGAATACGCACTGTGGAGTCACCTAATACGTCTGTCACCGTGAAGGGGCCGTGATAGCAGTGTGTTAGGACTTCCTGGCAGCCTCTATTACGCACCCAGACATAGTCATTAACATGTAGAGTATTCTGCTTATGAGATTGGTCAAACTGGGTTTTCTGACTTCTTTAAGAGTAAAGTAAGTTAACTTTGGCCATCTCACGGTCTTCTAAAAGTTTCTGGCACCAGTCATGAGCTTGTGGCGAATGCTGAGTGGCTACAACTTGTGCCGGAAGGACAGTCTCAATGCCGTGTAATAGATAGAAAGGGGTGAATTTAGTCGTAGTGTTGATACCAGTATTGTAATTAAAAGTAATGAACTCTATGTATTAATCCCAGTTACTCTGATCTGTATTTGCGCACGCTGTGAGCTGTTCACCAAGGATGCAATTTTAGGCTTCGACAAAACTTACCACGCATTTTGCTTTGGTGGTGAGGCAAGTGTTTAATGAAACAATTCCAAACCGCTGGTTAGGGCATGGTGGTGCTGTAAGATGACGAGCTCGCTCTCCTGACTTCATACCTCTCGATTTTGTCCTGTGGGGAACACTGAAAGCTATAGTGTACAACACGGTTCCTAGGATGCTAGAAGACATGCAGGAACGCATTGTGGCAGCTTGCAGAGGTATTACTTCAGAAACACTTCAAGGTGCTCGTTGCTTCCTACACCGGATGAGTGTTTACAGATGTGTACTGCGGTCAATGTTAAACACAGCGACCACATTCTGTAAAAAAAACCTAACGTGAAATGTTTCAACCATAACTGTGCTTTTTTGTACTATGCATGCGGATACTATTGTATTTCTCCTTAGGTTGGTTGGTTCAATTTTTGTTTTTCATCTGTACACACTCGTTACTCAGTACAGTTAATGACTAAGATAGAAATCTCTGGAATTACATTGGTGTAGGAATAAAATGTAATGTATTTATATCAGACTTTTCATTCACATTGCCCGTCTTGCCATCGCTGCGGTGCTCTCCTTTGTCCAATATTGCATTCCATGCCCCTTGCTTACATTAAGGTATGTGCTATGCTGCTATACGGAAGTGGTCCCGCCAGGATGAGTGACGGCGCATGTTGCTTGCTTACAGCTGTGAGTTTAGGTCCACTGCCCCATGCTACCGGCCCACTTAACTTAATCATATTTACACATTATTTCTTTATGTTTCTGTGTTACTTCCCATTGCTAAAGCTATATTACTGAATTCCACTCTGCACGTACTTTCAGATGCCGTTGAAATGGTATGTTTCCAGGGGAAAAATCATATGTGGTGGAATTATTTGTCCATACACCTATTGTGAATAGTCACTTTGTGGCAAATTACACACCCCCATATATAATTTCATTTAGCAAAAACCACATTTTGTGATCAGTAACTGTTCAGTAAATTTTTGGGGTGTCCACGTTAGGCTCATTCTGTATAAATAAAGTTATAGGGACATGTAGGTGGCCACAATGTTCATTTGGATCATTCCCCATCCATGTGCCTGGTAATCGGAAACCATATAGATAAAGCAGACATCAGGACGGTCATACTGCGAAATAGTGAGATTTTTGTGTCAGACAACTAAACAGCAGTAACCTTTGAGACCATGCCCAGTTTTGTGACAGACATATGAGGACCTGAGTGAGGTATTCATGTCCACTTCTGCATTCTTCCCATTCTAGGAACAACCATCCATTCACTCATCTGATTGGCTACCACTTCTGTGGCATAACACTTCTGGCTTCTGATTCAGTGAAAGTGTCTGTTACTACACTTATAGATCCAGGCCAATTTTCTCCTGAGCAAATGTGGCAGCAAACCAGCAATGGGTTAACTCCATCCACATTGAAAAATCAATTGGTCATGTAACAGTTTGTCTGCTAGCATTTCTATGCATGTTAGTGCAAGCGTAGTAGCTGTAGATCTTTGCATGTAGGAAGAACTCAAGGTTAGAATAACACTAATTTTATTTCACATTTTAATATAGGGATTTAACTGCATAAACTCACTGTTTATAACTGAGTTGTAGAATAAGTCCTGGATATGTATACACTAATAATTATCATCTCTTTTTGTGGAAAATGTTAATTGTGAATTGGCCAGTCAACAGAGGACTGTTATGTATGGATGAGATAGAATTATCCTCTCTCATCCATACGTAATAGACCCGTATTGCCTGAACTCTTCGTTTGTGGTAGTGAAATGAAGGCCGCTTCGTGTGATGCAGAATACATTTTTTTTAAACTGATATATTTAGCAATTTTGTCACTTTGAAATATGTTTACATTGCTGATGTTTTATATTTGAGATTCACGTGAAAGTAATTCCACGAACAGCATAGAGTTAATATAAATTTTTTATGCTGTCTTAACATTTATGTTGCTGGCTGCAAGCACATTGTTTTTTTAATTGTATAAAAATTGTATAATATTACAAATGATAGTACGTACTTTGGAAATAAATTTGTGTTAAGTTTTTCAACTGAGGTTCGTGAAATACAATGTTTATGTTGGTCACTTGTGGTGTGTTCAGTGTACTCGTGTACTGTGTTTTTGGTGAGCATGTGTATTGTGTGCATGCGTATGCACACACACATACACCACACATAACGTGCTATTATTAAAAGACTTGGAGATATGCTTTAAAAACAAATTCATTGTATAAACAGTGTATTCTCTTTCAAATGTCAGTATCTACAATTACTTGAATAATACAAATGCACAAGTTGAAAACAAATCATTTACTTATTTTGTGTACATATATTTTGTTTCAGTATTGTTAGAATTTTATTATGATGTTGCAAGTCTAATTTTCTATAACTTGGTTTTTTTATTTACAAAAACTTTGTAGATACCAGCATATCTTACACACTTATTGCTGTTTTTTGGGTTCATAAGATTGGGTGCATAAAATATGCATAGTATCTTTTTGTGCATAATTTTATGAACTCGTTACATCTAGAGGTTTACCAATAAGTCTTTACCTGTTAACAATTTAGTTACCAATTGTGAGATCAATAATTAACAGATACCAATTATTACAAATTAATAAATTATTAAATTAGCCAATAATAAATACTATATGCAATACAGCAATTCCAGTGTGTTTATTTTAACAGAACTGTTTACTTTAGGAAGCAGGTCTCCTCCCCCCCTCCACAGATGCATTCCAACCCACCCAGCAAGCAGGTCTTCCTCCCCCCCCCCCCCCCTGAGGTGTTCCGATCATCCGGACCCCTAAAAAATATGGGTTTGGTTTTTTTTTGTGTCATACAAAAACCACCATAAATCTGTTTTGAAACTTCAAGAAAGCAGTAAACTTCCATGCTTTGAAGCCTTTAAAGTACTAGAATAAAATATTGGAAGTGTGACAAAATGTATAGTTAAATCCGAATGAGAAAATAATGCGCAGTCCATTGCTGCTGCACGAAATGGTGGGGTCAGGTAGTTCAGTTCAGTGATGATGAGAGCTGCTCCGTGTGTGACTATTAAGCAGGCTTTCCACTGGTGCGTGTCCGCACGAACAAGGTAACATCACGTGCTTGTGGGTCCCCCGAGATGACGTCCGCTTTCTCACAACCAGGCATTTTTCACTGCAGTTCAGACTATGTATGACCCGCTTGCTTGCGACCGCCTGCTCAAGCTCGTGGTGGAAGAGTGTTTCTACCTGAGAGATGCACAGAGGGTATTTCCACTGCGCGTGTGTCCCAGACGAGCAGATACTGCAGTGGAGGCATGTATCCTAGTCAGTCGACATGAATCGGGAGGTAGAAGTTTGTGCCAGTGTTACAGCAGCTTATGTTGTTTTAGTAGCTGAAACTTGACGTAATTGACTAGAAAGTGCTGACAAATTAAAACTCTTAAAACATGTTCCATGTATGTGTACTTTGCATAAAGTGGCTTACCATTGCTTAGTTACAACTCAGAAGCTCCATCTAATATGTAGCCCAACTTTGACAATAAAGTTAGTTTATAACACTCAATATACATTTTGCGAAAATGCATCCACACAAATAACTCATCGTATAAGATACAACATTACTATTTCCAGCTAAGGTTTTTTTAGAACAAACTTTTCTCTATAAAATTCCAAACCTTTTACCAACATGCCTGTAACTTCAAAATATTTACAATTTATTACTTAGCTGATGACAGCTTATATCAAGAAATCTGTTTAAGTACAGTTGTATTTCTTATCTGGGTTATTTAACGGGAAGCCTAGGAATCTGTATTTTTCCACAGCTGTTCTTGTATAGTAAAATTTTTTAAAAATCTTGAAACTTTTGTGTGTTAAAAATACTCTAAAGGACATTTAACACTATGAAATATTTTATTATATTCAATCGGTTTGATTCAAATTAGTGAATACTCATGCAGTTCAATTTATTGAATTGAATATAATACTTCACAGTTCTTAAAGCTTTATTCAATAAATATTGAAGTTAAAACTCGCACATTTTTTTTTTCCCCCAAAATATATTCAGTTAAAAAATACATGTCCAGAATTTTTTTTTTAACAAAAACAATCCATGCTCTACACAAAAATTACTTGAAAAATTGATACAAACTATTTTTCTAACATGATATATTTACTTTGCATGATTTTATTTTAACGTAGCTTGGTTTGCTAGTGAGGGGCGGAGTATGCTCGATTTGAGAGAAACCCTGATGCATGGCAATAAATTTAGTAAAGATTGACGCGTGCCCGGGTTAATGGAAATGTTTAGATTGCGTATGTCGGCTTACGCGTTTGGTTGGTGACTATTCAAGTGGTCATTTCCTACTAGAAACCTTTACTGGACACATCGTCCTACGTGCTGTGATAAAGTTTATTATCGACGGGCTGGTGAGTCTTGGTCGGTCAATCGCCTTCTTATTTACAGTAGGTTGAATCAGAGCGGTACCTGGCGTACCAAGAGAATCTTCGGCGAACTGGAGGGTAGTGCTCGTCTGCTGGCTGGATGCGCTAGTGCAGTCAGGTGCAAGGGAGTTGAGGGCACAATGTCGGCTAACACGGTACCGTAGATTCAAGTTGGCCGCCTCCTTACTCCAAAACCTGGGGTTGGCAATTCCTAGGCAACCACTCGAGACGGGGTGGTATTCTGTGCATACAGGTGGGTGATGACATTAACAGAAAATAGTTGCGCACAGGAGAGAACGGTCTCTTCTCTTGCCTAATTAAGGTGGCGTGGTCACATTCCGCCTGCTGTTCTGCTGTGGGTTGGACTACTACAGCCCGCTGCTTGGTAGCGAGGTGGGCAATCCTTTGCTATTCCCTCCTCGAGGCGTGCCTTACCTTAAATGGCATAGAGTAGTAACCACCACTGAAGGGAACGGGTTGAGCACTACAGGAATGAGAGAAAACCCTAGATTATTGTATACCCAGTAGAGGCTGCTAGCAACAGAGACATTGTAGCCGTGTGGGCCACAATTGCTTCTACTGGGTGTGAGTTCCCAACCAAGGCCAGGCCGTATCACCCAAGCAAATACCCCCGCCCCCGTCAGCACCTAGGTGCTCCAGTAGGGCTACAACTCAGATGTACTGTCTCTCCAAGGTTGGAAGTATTCCTAGTGGTTGTGGCTCCTCTGTTTTATCCATCCAGCACCTAGGTGCTCGGGTGAGATATCAACAGGCAGCCGTCTAATGGGTGTGTTACAAGACTGGAGCCTCCTGAAGGGGGTCTCCAGTCGTATCTAATTTGTACTAAAATCCCCGATCTGGGTCGATAGTGCACAACTCGCATCTTCCTAGCAAACGTACTCTATATAACTCTGGAATAAGACTTGTGGCTTGGAAGAACAAATATATGTTTATTGAAGTTGCAATAATCACAAGTGACTCGTACTAACTCCTACCAAGTAGTCGGGTTGCTGGAAGTAAAGAGACGTAATCCAGGTGTGGGTGACCTGGTTCTAGGCTAGTCGGGAACTTTATGTAAAGACTGATAAATTATAAAAACAAACTCGCTATCTAGTAAACGGGTTGCCTGTAGGAGGCGGCTGAAGTCCTAGACCACTGCTCTAGTAGCAGGTAATGTTTAATATCTCTGTTACCAATAGAAGAGCTTCTGGTAACTGGTGGTGGTTGACGTCAACAGAGCCTCTGGTGACTGCAATGGTAGCAGCTGCTGGTGGCTGTTGGTGGTAGTTGACATCAATGGTGGCTGCTGTAGGACGTTGAAGCCACTGGTGGTGTGGTAACCGAACAGTATTTCGTCATAGAAGGCCCCAGCACGTTAGTGATGGAGCAAGCTCAAAGACCGGAAGAATAAGACTCGGGAGCCCCGCAGCACACTGACTTATGTAGTCGGAATTTTAGGGTGCAGCGGGGGGCTGCGGGGAGGCAGTGTGATGTCCCTCTGCTGTGAGGCAGGCATGGGAGGAGAGAATCCTCTAGTCATCACTTTGCTTCATGAATGATCGGCGGTGCTCGGCCGTGGCTGACTGCTTGTAGGCACTTAGCGTGGGGAAGGGGAGGGGAGGTAACATGCTCGCTGGATTCTGCAACCTTGACTGCCACGTGTTTGGCCGCCTGGTAGGATTTAGGCGGCGCACGACTTCCAGGGACAGGTTTACGGGATCGACTCACGTGGGTTGAAGTAGGAATACTTGACGTGATTAGCAATGAGTCGTAATCGTATTTAATAGTGGTATAAGTGGCACACGTCGAGATGTTAAAGTTTCTCCCAGGGCACTAGCCCATCTAAAGCACAAACGAGCATGTGGAGATGGTATCTCAGGGCAGTAGCATGTCGACAGTCATGTTGCAGTCCCCTCGCAGCATACGTTAATGCAGAACAAAGTTCAGATTGAAAGCAAAGTTCTGTTACACAATTACACATGTTCATAATGAGCATGTGGGTTTCTGGAGTGGGCCAGATCCCTAGGATATGTGAAATATAAATGAAAAGAAATAAGATTGGGTCCATCTGAATTGTGTATATTGACAGTGTAGGATCACACGTACAACACAATACTTTATGTCCCTTGAATCACGCGGGCATGGCATCCTAGGCCTGCCATAGGCCGACTTGGTAAAAACACTGTTAAGTGCGAGTGGAAATTAGAGGTGTAAAAATTAGGGTTGTTCCGATACCATGTTTTCCGATACCTATACCCCTATACCAATGCCCTTCTCACTGAATTTTAGAAAAAGTATTACTGTTAATAATATATTAAAATATATTTTTCCTAGATTCTGTTTAAATAAAGAAAATAACATCTTAAAATACTGTATATAATGGATTGTAATCCGATACAAAATGCAAGCTGACATAAAGCTTTCAAACCCTCTGAAAATGAAATTAATATGACACCAAATGCAAGTCAAATTTTAAATGTCCCATGCGCACTATCAGATGAGAGCGCACGGAGAAGTTATTGATTGGGTGATGTCATGGCTGAGGGATTTGCAGGGGGGGGGGGGGGGGGGGGGGGGGGGGGGGAGATAACCTCTGCTCTCTATGCTGCTACTTGTTGGAGACATCTTGCACGAGTGGCAAATGTCTGTCTTTTAAAGTAATTAATCATATTTTACTGCAAAGAAAACTTGTAATTTTGAGACATAAATATGGTGATAATTGATTTCTTCACTGTTTTTAATAATTAATGATTCAAAACCACATCCTCTGATTTTCCCTGTCCTGAGTTACCCTGCACTCGGCTCGGTGCTTACCTACCCATTATTAGAAGGCAAACAGTGTTGAATAGGCACTTGCATATTGTCAGTTTATTCAAAGTTGCGTGTTTATTGAACTAAATTAATATAAATCCTCCTATTTCCCCACAAGAAGTTAACTGAAAATGAATTTGACACACAATACAAGTTGCTTAATGTTCAAACAATTTTTGCTGACAAGTGGTAGAATATATGCTTTTGGGCATATAATTTTATTTGCGAAGATGCTGCCCTTTGAGTTAAATAATTATTAAGTTTTAAAGTCATGTTAATCTTAAGCCAGATACAATGAAACACCAATCTTACGGGATAAAATGACCTTTAATCACAGAAGAAAACATCTTTCCAAATAATAATTCCTCATGAAAATGTTTTGCATAACATTTTCAAGCAGAACTATTTGCTTTGAAATAAAAGTGATGGTAGGTGCAACTATTTTGAGCGACGCATAATCTTCATAAAATTACGTTGGCCAGGCACACATTTTCTCTAGGCTGGCTGCCGGCGTGTGAACTTCAGTTTCAGTGTGAAGGCAAGGCAAGCAAAGCGGGCATGGCAGAGAGAGAGAGAGAGAGAGAGAGAGAGAGGACTTGCTTTATCTTTTGCTAGACAACTACTTCCCCTCTCTGTGGCGTGTATGGATTGTGAGGGAAGGAAGGAAGGTACGTGGCTGTGAGAGACAGAAAGAGGGTAGAGAGAGGATGCTAGGTCACCACACTCATTGCTATAGTTAACCACTTCCCCTCTTGGAAGTGTGTAGGGGAAGTAGCAAGCCAGACTCGCACCACGCTGCAGTGTCGACAGACGTGTTGGGGAGACAAGATATTAGACAGTGCACTGCAGAGCAGTTATAAGCAGTGTCGGGCGTGACTTATTTCACATCCAGTTACTAGTTGTTTGCGTAAACAAGCAGCTTAATAACGATACTTGCGGGAAATCTTAGGTGACAGGGCCCGAAATATAATTTAAACAGTGCAACATGCGATAAACAATAAAAGGTTATGTTAACATTATTTAAATAGGAATTTTGTCGGGACCACAAAAAATTGTTGATGGATGCACTTTATTTTGTTTTTTTTTTTTTTTGTAGTGTGCGGCGTATACACACCGAAATACAGTAATTTTTGTGTCTAAAGAAAATAATAACCTGACTTCATTGTCTACAACCGATACTGAAGTATCGGCGCCTATACCATACCCAATACAGATACATTGGGAAGTTTTGGCCGATACTGATACTTAGTATTGGTGTCAGAACAACTCTAATGAAAATCTCCAGGGCTGTGAGTTTACAGAGATAGAGCGCAAGAGTGGGGGGAGAAAAGTTAATGAAAAGGTACCAGAATAAAATTTACTTACTATAGCCGCTACAGTGATCATACAAGTAAGTTGAAGTTCCCTGTGACGCGAAGCACATGCACTCTCCTTGGCCCTCCTAATCTAGACTGAAAATGGTGGCTCAGAGATCCCGTTGCCTAGTGGTGATCTCCCACCACCACCATCGAGGGAAGTACCAAAATACATTCACTTAATCAATTAAACATAGCAAGAGACACTGAAGAATTAAGCAAGTAATTCCGACACGTTAAATGTATTGAATAAAGGCCATAGTCTCTGTTGCTATGCGTGTCGGGAAAAACTAATTTACTTTTAAAAGCCGGAACAGGCTCGCAAAGCAAATAAGAAATCATAGTAAAAACATACAAAACACTTTACATTTACATGCCCCTTCAAATGAACGATATTAAATTTATCAGTAATTGAATATAAATTTGAGAATTTAAGTTTTAGGCATGTGGCATGGTGGATACCAGAACTGCCACGGCCGTTGACTTTATATTTTACAAAAACTGAAAAATAGAAATATGCCCTTCCAAAACAAAATAAGCATAACACAAACACTGGAAAATTATGCCACAATTTTAGATCATCTCAAGACAATGGTTGGTAACATTACATGAACCACGTGGCTTTTCACTCTGAGGCTTATTAGGCATTAGTTACAGGGAGCTCAAGGGAAATAACACTTTCCCTTTTATATGTGAGATTCTGCTTTCAGGGCAACAGAACACTTTCACATGATAAACACATAGTGATGAGTTTACTCTTGTAGAAGTGGGGTAGTTCGTGCATGAACGACTTGGTTGATGCGTACACCGCACGCATGACCATGTGTGGCTGATGAATGAGCAGAACAGTAGTGGGCTACGTTCCGAGCGGGACAGTGAGGGAGACGCCAACTTTATTAAATGCTCATTAAATAGTGTATTATGGCACAACACTTTATATTTATACTGTTTAAATAAATGATTCGGAGTGGTAGTTGAAAAATTTTATTCAAGGGAACATAGAACTTGTTCTTAAAGAAAAACATTGAAGGAATTCCTTAAAGAAAAACATTGGAGGAATTCAAGTTATTCAGTGGCTTGAAAGACAAAATGGCTGTGATTATGACATCTAAGTAATGTCATACAGGATTCATTAAATAGAATTCAATAATTTTGAAGAAGATTTTAAGTGAACTTTGATCATGTGAAAGGGCCAATTTAACTATCAGGCAGTTTATGAAGTTATTGTTGAAAATGGGTGACGTAACGGTGTTAGTTACTTGTAGTATACAATATTCCAGGTCATCCTCACTGAATTCCATTGTACATGGATATAACAGGCAAAAATAAGTTTGCCATATTTTATAGAAAATGTTGGTGGCCAGGAAATGACTATGGCTAGCCTAGAGCAGTGGCAGGTAGAAGCAACATACCATTTTTTGAAGTCCCGTTGTGGGAAATCCTGCACCTTTGAAGTGCACGCACAAAGGTCTCTAGGATCGCCTCGAGACGGATCGCCCAGAACGTGCTTCCCGTGCAACAAACAAGGCTTTTCCATAGCCCCCTATATGGCATGCATCCTCACCGTGACGTCAGGAATGACGTCGTTTTTGCAAAACACGAGTCAGTGGAAATGCCCCTTTACCTGTTGAAAAACCACAAGTTGCGCAGCGCTGTATTTAATAGCGAAATTTTACCCAAACAACCATGACCTTGACTTAAGATGACGTCATGCAACCTCGGATGACGTCTTGTGACCTTAGCATTTGACTACCATCTAGAACAAAATCTAAAGAATCACAATTTTTTCAGTAGTAGAGAGATGTTGTCAGGTTTGTCTGTATAGCGCCAGAAGTGTCATGTGGCTTCCCTCCCTCCAGAAGAATGTGTTTGGGAAAAGCCCCCCCATACACTGCCTCCCCTACCTTTTTGTTTTAACTTCACGTTTTTTTTTTAGTAAACGTATGAAGGGGTTTTTTCTTTCTTTCTTTCAATAGCTGAACTGAAAGGGAAAGGCAATAATGTAGACTGAGCTGGAGACAATTGAATCAGTCTGCTCTCTCAAACCATTTATTTTTAGACCTTGCCCTCTTGCCGAATGCCTGCTTGCTCTGCCTTTCTGGACAAAGCTCGAGAGTGAAACATTGTCTGTCTCTCTTTTTAAACAAGGAGAGGGAGGAATGTTTCTATGTCTACAGAGTGGTGCCAGGAACTTAAGGTGAAGTACTTGTCTCCTGATCTTCCATACGAAAGACTGTTAAGCAATAGCGCAGTATAAGAAATGAACAGTTTCAGAAATGATATACTACCCAAACCTCCCGCAGTTGCATTTTGAAGTATTTTGAAACTTTGTATTGATAGGTGAAATATTTTTTCTTCAAATTCAGAAGTGAAAATACAGGATGCACAATATATGCAAGGGTGTAAGATAAGCTTGTAAATACAGTATTCAGTATTCTTTTTTTTTTTCTGGCAAGTGTTGTCTTATTCCAATTCATAAAAACATAAAAATATCATTGCTTTTGTTTTGTTTCTAGGTGTAGTTAATGGCAATCCAGTAATACCGTCAAATGTTCGAAACCAGATTTTGGAGCTGGTTAACAGACATCCTAGTGGTCTAGAGTCTACGCAGCTGGAGCAACTTTATAAGGTGAAAGACATTGTACTGTTAGTCAATGTGTGGTATTTCAGAATTTGGTAACTTAATTTAACTTGTTTATGAGGAGAAACCAACTTCAGTAGAAGCTTTTGTTGTTGTATAGTCTGCATGAAATATTGAATTGCAAGAAGCAGTGTTAATTGCAAACCTATAGATATGTGCATGCATTCTTAGCACATACAAACTTTGAGCTTAATATTTTTTTGGTTAAGTTTCACTACATTTATAGACATTTATGATTTTCTGTCTTCTTGTAAGATTTACATATAATGTGCAGCCACTAGCAAAATCCTAAGATTCTTACTATGAGATGTGGCTGTGAACTTAATAGCATTGATGTTTGTTAGAATCTACAAAAAGCAAAGTTATATACTTAACTTATAGCAGATTTGACTGGTTTGTATTGTGGGCGATGTGCATAGCAGTACATACAATTGGCTACTGTTTGTGCAAGGTAGTGCCAATATTTTTTGCTCAGCTTAAGAGTTCCTAATTCAAGGGTTCAAAAATCCAAATACGAAAATTGACGAGGCAGGTTAAGGGTAGGGAGGTATAATAATGGATGGGGAGTGTTGGAGAGGAGATTGTTTACCAGTGTGAATGGTTGCTGACCCAAGTGTGTTGCCATGGACAGCATGACCACAATTGGGATGTGAACCGTGCTGCTAACAAGACCACTTTGCTGGAACAGGTGCAGAAACACCACACAATGATAGGGTCATGGACCATTCTGCCACTCAAAAGACCACCCTTAGCAAATGTACCCAGGAAAACATAGCTATAGCCAGGCTGGGCACCACATCATCCTAGGGTGAGGTTCCACGGTTAGCTCACACAGCCGAGCTGGATGGTAAACCACACCACCCCTCTGGTAAAAGTACCACAAAGTTAGGAGAGAAAGTTTTGAAGATGACCCGTTTATTAATAAATTGAAAATGGATGCCACCAATCCCAACTTCCTCTGAAGCGTTCTACTTGGCTCAAGATGCAGCCTGCTTCCTGGGAATATTGTAGAAGTAACAGCACACAGGGTTAGCAGCAGGGCACAGGATTCCCACAATTGATACTATGATAGATCTTTCACAGACTTGGGGCCACGGTAGGTGAGTGGTTAGCCTATTCGCCTCCCACCAAGACAAACCAGGTTCAATCCCTGGCTGGGATTGATCTTGATGCAGCTGGTCAGCAGGTTTTCTCAGAGTTTTCCGTTTCCCCTGCCCCTTCATTAATTCTGGCTGTGTTCCATACTCACCTCAATCACCCTCATCGGCTCTCAAGACCTTGCTGTTAAGAGCCACCCAAATCTCTTCACTCACTCACTCACTCACTCACTCGCTCGCTCACATTCACCGACTTGGGGTATGACCACAACTGAGTGATATAGAGTTGCTGAATCAGAAAGGTATCAAATAAGAGTCGTTCACACACAGAGTGCATCTCACTGAATAGAATGAGGCAATCACACTGAAAGGTAGTTTGTGCCAGACATCTCTGGCTCATGTATTCCTTCAAGGACCATGGCAAATGGTCAAAAGATAGGTTATCCAGCCACACTGTTCCCTTCGTCTCGCTCATGCACAATTACATGGGAATCTCAGCCCTCCCCACCTGCTGCCCACGCATGATTGCCAGCCAGCTATTGAAGAAGCTGTAGCTAAACCTCAGCAGCTCACTGTTCAGCATGCTGCTGCACACAGGATCAAGTCCGATGTATGGTGGCCACTGACTCTGTACACCTTACTTGAAGTGCATAGGCAGGGGGGTGGGGGAATTAACTGTCACAACACGCTCAGTAACTGAGTATATGTTTGCATGTGGTTAAACATATCACAGTATGAGTGAGTTACCTACCATTGTTTTCATGGTATTCACGCGTATTTACTTAGTATAGTCTCTTTTTAGGTTTAAATGAAAGTTTTATAACCTTTCAAGAAATAGATAATGTAGAAATTTTTTGTGTTGAAATGTTAAATTCTTAAATTTTGTATAGAGTCTTAAACTACTGTAATTAGTGTGTGGAGGAAATCTCCAATCTATATTTTATTAGTAAGATGTTATATATATATATATTTTTTTTTCTTGTAAAGTTTAATGACGGGAAGTAACATGGTATGGTAAACTAGAAAATCTTTTCAGTCAAATTTTAAGTAGATTTTACAAAATCGTCCAAAAAGTCGAAAGAACTAAAACACAATTTTTACTTCATCAAGTTATTTTACAAAGACTTTCAAGTTTACAAACTGCATTAAAGCTAAAATATCAATTAACATACTGTTGCAAATCACTAGAGGCATATTGAAGTTAATAAGATGTGTAGATCTTAATAAAAATAAATGAGTTTAATTGAATTTCTTAATTTGTTTATAATGTAATAAAAATACACACAGCTTTATTATTTATAACATTTAACTGTCTGTCTCTGCTAATTTACTTATTTTGCTATCGGTGAGTGCAATATTTAATGCCTTTCTCAAATCTAATTTGTCCTTATCACTGTCTTTACACTAGCTACAGTCACTAAATCCTTTTATTATTTACGCATATACACCTGTTGCAAGATTTTATTGGTAGGCATTGGAGAGCGAAGAATAACGATGGACACTCATCATACGTGAACTTATCGCCTTGTATTCTTGGTATTCACTGCTCCTCCTGGGAATGCTGCCGGACTACTTGAGAGATACTGGATACGTGCGTGCTGCGCATTGTGTAGTTCCACGCCCACACACACACAATATACTACATGAGAATGTACAAAACCCAAAATGTCTACTGCCGTCTATTAACATTATTCAAAATGTCTTCCTCTCAGCACATGTAGTAGTAACGAATCGTAATGCTGGTGATCATTAAAGATATTGGTAGTTCCCAAATTTTAATATGTATTGAATTCCATTTTACATACATAAACAAGAGATGCTATGATAGAAGTAATTGATCAGTGAGTTACATAATTTCATGGTACCCCGCCAGTGCTTTGAAGGTACTGGTATTAAAGTAAACATTTTAAACACCTCCCGTGGGCTTATGTAAAACAGATACCGTATTCACTGGCATAATTTTTGCCTGGCATAACTCAGGCACCCCAGGGGCGGCTTTGTAGCTAGGCCCACTATGCACGGGCCTAGGGGTGGCAGCTTTTGGGGGGCGGCACATTCGAGAAACCAATGGTACATGAAAGTAGTTCAGTACAAATTTAATTCTGGGGAAAAAAAAGTGTTTGAAGTATTAGAGTATAATATTATTTTACAGTAAAATCTAAACACTGACAATTAAGAGTTAGATACATACGTCTGATTTTAAGGCTATTCATTTAATAAGAGGGATCAATACGTTCTGCGATTGAGGGATATCCATTACGGTGGGTTGGCAGCCATTGTATATTGTTTGTCTGTGGCAAGATATCTAGCGGCTATAGTCTATTCACGCTTTCTTCTGCCTTTTGGAATCAAACCTTTGAAAAATCACCCTAAGCGTAACATGTCAACCTATTGTGTTCAGTCACTTGTATTCCACGATTATATAACCCTGTGATTAACGTTACAGTACTGTTCTTGAATAGATTAATAATCTACTTAGTATCTTCTATACCTTGTAATATTCATTTCGTAATAATATGAATGAACAACAGTTAGAGCAGTGGCGTGTTGGCAACGGCCGGTAAGAAATAGTTTGCAGTTACAGTATATTTTAGCGTCGTTTTTATGTATACTATTTGTAAATTAAACGTTGCCAATTTATATGTTTGTATTGTTAGGTATCACTGACGGAAATACATTTCATTGCTGCAGTTAAAAATTTCAGCAGAAATTACAGTGCGTAGGCTCGCTATAATGACACTGTGATTTTTTTTGTCTGGAATAAAAGTTCAATAAGCGAAATGGATTGTGTTGCTCTATCTCTTGTTCTCTCTTTCTCCCCTCTCCCCTTCCCCCTCTCTTTCTCTCGTTCTCCCTCCCCCTCTCCCTCCCCCTCTCCATCTCCCCCTCTCCCTCCCCTCCATCTCAATCTCTCCCCATCAATCAGTCATAACATATAACTACAGTACACATCATTTTAATGTTTACATGCATGGTGTTGGCAATTCCTTGCATAATTCAAGCACCCTAATTTTTTGCACTAATATCCTGTAAAAAGGTGCTAGAAATATGCCAGAAAATATGGTATACCAGTTCAGAATTTATTGCAGATTTCTCTGACAAACTGGGTGTATTTTGTACATACACAGTCTGGAAATTTTACTCATTTGTTTATTTGTTGGTTTAAGTCATTAAATTTGTTGTTGTTACTATTATTATTGTTGTTGTTTTGTTTTTGATTTATACATTATTGACAATTATCCTATTTTCCTTTAAAATATTGCTTATAACAAGAAATAAATAAAATACTCCTAAAATATGCTATACATAGTTTTTTATTCTAAATGCAGTTCATGTTGTATGTCTTCAGGCTACATACAAGTTGAGATTAAATCCTCAGGGAATGGGCTTTGCAGATCTTGAGTCCTGCTTGATGGCCTTGTTTGATGATTTGTCAATTAAGTACGTTAAAGGAAAAATTTACGTCCATCCAAAAATGCAAAAATGGGCTGAAATTCTGAAGAATCCACCATTACCTCCAATGTCTGCGGTAGGTTGTAGTAGAAAATAACTATGCTTTATTAACTACACGTTTCATTATAAAGCGTGCATGCATATTTTGCTTTCATTTTTCTTTTTATGGGTAATTCTTTTTTTTTTTTCGCTGCACAAAGGATAATACATTTATAACATCTTTTATTTGGTATTTCAAAAATAGATCTCTAGAAGAGAAGGCCTGAATATTCATAATGTGTCTTTTATTGCATGTTCGCTTCTCTTATACCTCACCTTCAGGAGAATTTTTGTCAAGATGCTGCTTCAAATATGTGCTGTTACTTTGTACTGTAAGATACAGTGGAAAAATTTTGGCTGCTATGTTCCAGAAAAGACTACTTGGGAAATAACTTATATACGTATACTGAAATCATTCTTGTTTATAGTCATTTGTTTTGTTGTAGGACTACATCTAACCTGGTGATTTGCAGACTTTATGCTATTCACGATTTTCAAATAACTGTGTGCTACACATATTATCTCATTGGGATAGTCTTTGTTTCTGCATGTAGTAACGTGTAGATTCAATAAGCAGTTTAATAAATTATTCTATGAAAAATAAAATAAAATAAGAGAAACTCAGGACATATTGGCAGCAGTTTGATTTTGCGTGATGCTTAACATTTTAGTTGCTTCTTAGGTATTCAGCTATGAGGTATTCTAGAATCTCTGCTCTTCATTGTATTTACTGGTAATCTGTTTCTAGGCTATACTCTATGTAGAAAATTATGATGAAAAATAAAGTGTTATTGTGAGCTCCTACTTGAAGATATTAGTCCAGTACATCACAATCTCACCTCTTCTCTTTTTGCAGGGGCATATGCAAAATACAAGGGTGTAGTTGATAAATACATCACTAACTTGGGCAGTATGACGTATATGATTTTTTACAATTATATGTCTTTAGTTTAAACAACTACAGCTTCTTATGACTATGGATTTGATAATCCTGAAATCTCTTAAATTTGTTTATACATATTAATATCTATGTATTTGCAAAGTAGAATACAGGTGTTGTATTTGAATCAACTATAAAGTACATTAACAAACTGGAGAAGAATGAAACACACATGCGCACATAATAGCATACAAGCCCATAGTTTTGTTGAAATTATAATACATTAGAATTACTAAATTGTAACAAACAAGTAGGGTAGTGAAATTATTCAGTATACCAACATGAAAATGAAAAATGACAACTTTCATTTTTGTTTCAGTAAGAAATTTGGTTATCGAAAGTTGTAATGAAACGGAAATTCTTAATTTCAATTAATTTTCGGGTGTTTAATGAATATTCATTTAGTGCACCAATAAAGAAAGATTTTGCCTGTATATCATCTTGTTTGTTTTTATTGTTTTATAACTGAAATAACTATATCAAATGAAAATTTGTAAGTAGGCAAGATATCCTGTGGCAAATACTCATCATAAATTTTTTTTTGGTTTGATTTTGCAAGGAATTTGTTATATTGAATAACTTGCTAAAATGTTATGGATTTCATTAATTTTTTGTTAAGGCTGAGCCCTAATTATTTTTCATTTTGATTTCGGTTTCACGAAAGTTCATAGTAAATATTTCATTTTCGTTTTATGAGAAAAAAGTCACATTTATGCAACCCTACTAACAATCTTAGACTGGTTTGGTAGGTAACTACTCTAAACACCTCCTCTGGGTTATTTATTGGTAACTATGGGAGTGTAATTAAGCACTGTTTTTTTATTATTATTTAATTTGTTTCTGTGTGTGTTATTTTCCCTTTCTTTTTTTCTTGTTGGTTTATTTACATGGATTTTTATTTCCCTTTTGTGTAGTATTGATATGTTTTTGTGAGTATATTGGCTTGTTCTTATACGGGCCAAAAATGAATTTGATTGAAAAATTACAGTTGACAGGTTCAATGTGAAATAATAATTTTGACCATATTTACATGAATATAGGACAATCTCAAAAAGAAGATATTCGCCCTACACACACATGTGCACTTATGCACACATACACAAACAATCAAACAAAAGATTGTTACTTAGGTTTAAGGGTAAATAGTGTAGCAGGATAATTTTGCAATGCCATAGGCGTTTAACTTGGCAAAATTAATATTTTTTTAGATTTTGTAAAGAGGCTTGTACTGTAATGAAGAGATATGTCTAATTATGAAAACATTGCTTATCGGGCATCATCATCATCATCACTTGCTGCTATTCAAGGTTGACGCATACCACACTGCTATGCAGCGTGCCTGCGCACACTATGAACAACTTTACCCCACAGACGCGTCTAATTATGAATTGTACGGCCGCCCAGATTCCGACATGCGGTCGCCACCACCGCGAATCAAGATTGTTTTACCAGATGGGCCACTATCTCGAGATAGCTGAGAAGGAAGTTCAACCACACCACAGGATTACAGCACCTCTGCTGCCCCGTGACGTCACACCCGGCAAGCCTCGAGCAGAGGCTGTAAACTTGTCGTCGCCTCAGTGCAGGGAGATAGGATATAAGCGGCGCAGCCGCAACCCTTTGATAACAAAGTCCTGCGGAGAAAGGCTAACATCCCCCGCACTCCGGAAGATAGTTGGTACAGGGATATATAAGGAGGCACAAGCAAGCCTCTGGCCAGAGTCGCTGGGCTTGCTGGCTGCATAGGTCAGCGAGCATTTCCTGGGTTTGAACAAGACCTCTCTCTCCTCTCCTACAGCCTGCAAAGGCTCCAACCTCTCCAGCAACTTGCAAAGGCTCAACCTCTCCAGCAGCTTGCAGAAGGTTCAACCTCTCCAACAGCTTGCAGAAGGCTCTTCCTGCAACAGAAGACTGCACGTCACTCCAGAGGTAAACTCGAAGTCCAATCTTTGCACCCCTTTTACCCCAGTCACTCCCTTGACTTCACGGTGGCAGGTTGTCGCGACGTTTCCCTTCTGGACAAACTACCCTTGAAAGGATACATGTAAAGAGCGTAAACTAATGTAATTTTTAATAATTCTCAGATCAGAATAATTTTGCTTTATTCTTTTTCCCAGGCTTACCTTTGCCTGAATTAATTACGTAAATAATTAATTCTTTATCTAGCGTGTATAATCCAACTGGGATTCCCCATTTCTTGAATCATAATAATAAATATTATGTTCAAATTGAAATCTTTGACTACCTTACTTTTAATTATAGGTTCTAGTTCATTTGTTTTATTATAATTCTATCAGTAAAACATTTGTTGCGTGCAGTAAAACCCACATAGGAAATGTCGTGAAGCGTGTCAAACTCAACAGGAGACGGGGCTTGAATAAGGCAATTTGAGTCCGAAAAGGCATTCCGCTGCTCCTGGGTTTTCTGGTGCTCTCACCTACCTTCGGTGGTGTCCTTAATTCTGGACTGCACATCTCTGTCAGTGCCTCGGGTGCGTTTATTGTCAGATGCATTTTATGCAGCCAAGAAGTATGCCCCGGGCAAGTATACCAATGTGAGGTATGTAGGCGGGAGCATGCCTACAAACCTCCCAACCCGGTAAATCAGAGTAGCTCGTACACCTCAGGAATACTCTGCGAACTCACATTGCCGAAGTTCAATGGGAAACCATATGAGGACTCTAAAAGCTTTACTCAGAAATGCGTACTGGATTTGAGGGAACACCTCGTCCCTCGGAAACAGTGGGTGAGCCGAGTGCGCCACCAGCTGAGCGGACCTGCCAGAAAATGGTGGCATAAATACGGGGAATTTGTATAGGGATCGCCCCAGTTTAGATCCCAGATAATTTCGCACTTCACCGGAGACTAAGTATTCTCGGGTTTAGTTACTGACTTGCGCTCCCACGTGCAACGCCCCGACGAAGAAGTAGAGTTCTTCGTTAGGCAGAAAGAGCGCCTACATAAGATTGTACCCAGAGCAGACAGAAAGGCAGAGGGTCATTTGCATACCCCGCACCCTCCTGCCTTCGTTTAGAAATCTCTTACTAAACCCTAGACCGCAGATGGTAGAAGAGTTGGCAGAGGGGGGGCGAGGGAACTCTAGATGAGCGCTGGAAGACCCTTGTGGCATGCGCTGTCAAGGACACCGGTCCCGCCCCCTTCCCCAGACCGCCCGCAGGGCGAGACACAACCTTGTCGTCTCCCGCCGCCCCCTCGCCTAGCTGCTGACACTGCGCAGGCAGGCACTTCCGCAGGGACTGCGTAACCCGGCAAGCTCCGGAAAGGAGAACCCTTCCGGGTGCCAGGGTGCATCCCGCCTCCACCTCCCATCATTACTCCCCCCCTCATGCCGGTACTGCCAAGGACGGCACTCTTATGGAGCTTGCCCCCGTCCGGCAGTATAGGGAGAAAGAAAGGGCAGACATCCGAGCGCGTTACCATGTCCCGCCTCCTTCAGCCCCTCTCCTCATTCACTGGCCCGGCCTAACAAAGTAGCGGCCTGATTACAGGTACTAAACACTGCCCATATCTCTGTGGATGAGCCCCGTTTGAAAGTGCAGTTCAAGGATGTAACACTAGCGGCGATACTGGATATAGCTGTCGCCCGGAACTTTTAGTGGTGAACTATTCACGTGGTGCCAAGCGACCTGTGTGACCCCTACTCGTCAAATGGCCACAATGGCCCATGATAGCGCATGTCTTCGATTGTATGGGGAGATTACCCTTGACTTAAGGGTACACGGTCATAACATTAAAGTCTCCTTCCTACTGGCCCCTTATCTGGGAGAAACAATTTTATTGGGACGGACCTGGCTGTAGGAACAACAATGTTTGATCGACTGTGGGCAACAACGTACCACCCTGGGTAACCACAAGAACATGGTTGTAGATTGGGAAGGTAACCTAATTCAGGCTACCTTCCACTGCCCCAGTATGTTTGTTACGCATTCGGATCGACCCCTCACCATTTCCCCACACAACAAGGACTAAAACCCCCACTCAGGCCTGACGAGTCAGGCACCTTCAGACCCAACAACAGCAAACCATGAATCCCTTATCCCTGTACAACCTGCCCCGATTTTCAAACTACCTAGCTCATGGGAGCTGAAACCTACATCGGGCATTGTACCCAGGAATCCACCTCCCAACTAAGGCCAGGATAACCGCAGACAGGGTTCTCATAGAGGCATGCCCATCCGGACACTGCCCTTGAAACCTGCCCCAAATCTGACAATGACGTCAGCCTTCCTGGAATCCATGAATTATTGGGAGAAGGTGGTAAATCCCCACGTAGGGACGGGATCCCAACAAGGAACCGAATCCCGGACACCCCAGAGACGGGGCGAAGCATCCCCCTCAAGCCAGAGATCATAGGTCACTATCGCCGGACTCTGGAAGGGTAATACACCCCCTCCCCCATCCTATTGCTCGTATCCGAGAGGAGAACTTCCAAAGAAGGGTGTCCCCCATGAGACCTTGTTTCACACCAAGTCTGAGTGCCGCTTCGTCACTCAGACCCCGCCGGACACCACCAAGTGTCCACACCGAGCAATTGTTGAATAGCCCTGCCAACAGGTTAATAACAATGAGGCAACCAGTCAGGAATGTGCTAGAGGAGGCACGTGAACCTCCAGCAACTCCCGAGAGAACGGCAGAAAGACCGCAGACTCCCCTCGGCCCCCTTCTTCCCCCAACCATATCTGTCAATGGTTAGGAAACTCGCGAGACGTCGCGGCCGTATGGTGAACGCATCTCCCTGGCCTTCTTTCCCGAAGCGGAAGAAGTGCCCCCCACACCCCCGCCCCGGACGACGACCTGGATGAGGCTGCGTATGCGCTCCCGCCAGGATCGGTCGCAGCAACCCCACCCCCAGAGACGGTGGAACATTTCCAGGATAGGGAAATTAGGTCACGCACCCTGCTGCCCTACCTACCCTACCCACACCACTGCAAAATTGTTGGAAAAAGTGGACGAGAAATGGAAGAAAGCCTGCCACACCTCTCAACAACGGTGGACACGTCAGTCAACATGGCGACCAATGGAAGTGAGCCGAAGAAAATGGCTGGAGAGGAGAAGAGACAAGATGTGTGGACCGAACAAAGAGTATATGTGTTTTACCATATGCTGGTGAGCATTGAGGCTGCCCATGCTGCCCCTCCACTGCCTGGAGCGGACAGTGTACACGAGTACCATGCACTGGTAACCCATGCAGCTACTGCAAGGAAACGTCGGCCTGTTGCCACGAGAGCCACAGTGTCAACAGATGCCTCCAGCACCCGGACCTATGTTCCTGAGCAGCTGCCTATCACAGATTAAACATCACGAGTGTCCCCACTACATGCAGGGTGCATGCACTATGTTCCTGGATGCTACAAGGAGACACCATGGAGGGTGCAAACCACATACCGCTGGCCTGCCGCTCCCACTGCAGCTCAACATAAAAGAGGACGAAAGTACACCCCCCCCCCCCCCCCAAGAGTGTTTTGTAAAAATCATATACGCCTGTAATTGTTTAGTTGAGATTCTTTTCTCAAAGGTTGCAAATTCTGGAATCACATTGGTAGGAACCGAGGTCCCACACATTAATAAGTGCTGTAATTAATATAGACTGCCTCATATCAATGGGGACGAGAAACATAAAAATAAGAAAATTATTTTTGTGATGTGTTGTAAGAATTTGGCCCCTAGATGTCAATGAAATGGAGGAATCTAACGTAGACTCAAAGCCCCTAAGCAAACTGGAAAGTTAATGTTTGAATTACCCCAAATTCGCCCAAGTGTTCACGTAACGTACCGTAAACAGAATTTTTTTTTTTTTTTTTTTTTTTTTTTTTTTTTTTTTTTTTTGTGAAATACAACATTTTTCTGTTGTCTTAAGAAATCTAGTGCGACAAAATTAACGTAACACCACATAATCCCGTGAGAACGTGCAACAAAGCCTATCAGCAGACCCGTGAACATACGCAACATAACCCTCACCATTCCTCGCAGTGCGACACTGGACAACTCTGTTTAGAGAACCCCTGTAACTTTACAGTAAGAGCATGAGGAAAGAGCTCACTGAGCATGCCATAACTGCCGCCCAGGAAATTCCCAACCTTAATAAAAATATGAAGTTACAAATAACCCCAGAGCGACGCTACTCAGAGAAAGTGTATACTGTAGAGAGAATTATTGCCAAGTGTAATGGTGTGTAAAGAATGTGTACCTATAAAACCCTCAGTTTAACGTAGGAAAACATAGATGTAAAATCTCCTTAAAGGGAAACCCGTGTAAGAATTAGATTTTGTTTTGTTAGATTGAGATAAATGTATTAGTCTTGAGAGCAGAAAACTTAAGTGTAACGTATGGTGCCGATAGTACGGTAAAAGAATAGTATCTACTCAGATGAGTCAGATAACTCTTGTTTTTTAAAAGTAAGAGAAAGTTGCTCTCACCCCAAGTAGACAAAAGCATAGACTGTGAAAATTATTACACTAACCTGTAATGTAACCTGAGAGATATCTTGTGTGTTATATATATATATATATATATATATATATATATATATATATATATATATATATATATATATATATATATATGACACACACACAAACACGTACAAATAGTATGACAAAGTAAGTGTTAACCCTGAGTGAAGTATGACTTGTGTGTGCCTTGAAAGAGTTTTGCTTGCTTGTGTTTTCTCCCTTTTGCTTGTATGGGAAACCCCCTGGTAACTTGTAGAGCGTAAAAATATTTTTTTTTTTGTAATGAGCTCACCCTTTTTAACATGTAAATAGTTTACTGTGCAACTGCGCTGGCTGGATTCCAGACCAGCTAAAATCGTCCCACAGGCGACAATGTTAAACTTTCCCTGTTGCTATTCTTCTGCGAGTGGGATTATTTTCTTAAAATTCGTTAGCTACACTTTTTTTCTCGAGGACAGAGATAGAGATGTAAATAACTTAGAAATCTTGTGCAAACAAATATTGTACTACCCGATGTTTCAAATTTATTTTATTCAGTTCGTGGTATGTGAACTGCCCTCAAACTAGGAAGGTCAGGGTTTGAAAGAAAAATGACCTGTTCCCGTACACTTACGTTCCTCAAAATTCTCCTCCCTGCTGTGAAAACAAAGCAGACGAGATGGAACCCACGCGCCGCTGCCAGTACCGCCCACACATGAAGAGGGGGAGAGAGGGGGGCTTGAAGAGGAAGAGGCCGTTAACCCGCTGATAGCTAACAGATTTCGCGTGACCCAGATACGGACGCGCTCAAAGCAGACAATTTACCACACATGACACAGAAGAGGCGCGTGCCTAGAGATGCAACCGCAGTACTGCGACTGATGCTATCAACCCACACCTGAAGCAAAAGTGGCCTCGTTTGAGATGGGTCTCCATCGCTTCAGGGGTGGCCAATTGATGCATGCTACACTGCTGTGCAGTATGCCTGTGCACACTATGGGCGACTTCGCCCCACAAACTACCAGGCAAGAGCTCGGAGCAAGTCAAAAAACAGTGGCAAACTACTCTTCATGTGCCTACTGAATTGATGCCACGTGTTTGACAATTTCAGACACATAAATAATTAACGAGTTTAATTATGAATTGTACTGCCCACCCAGATTCGGACATGCAGTCGCCACCCTCTCAAGTCAAGATTGTTTTACCAGACGGACCACTATCCTGAGATAGCTGAGAAGGAAGTTCAACTGACACCACAGGATTACAGCACCTCTGCTGCCCCGTGACGTCACACCTGCCAAGCCTCGAGCAGAGGCTGTAAACTTGTTGTCGTCTCAGCGCAGGGAGATAAGAAATATGTGCCGCTGCCGTACCGTTATGATTACCAACCCCTGCGGAGAAAGGCTAACATCCCCCGTGCCCCAGAAGATCGCTGATACAGGGATTTTCAACTATATAAGAAGGCACGAGCAAGCCTCTGATCAGATTCACTGGGCTCGCCGGCCGCATAGGTCAGCGAGCACTCCCTGGGTCTGACCAAGACCTCTCTCTCCTCTCCTACAGCCTGCAAAGACTCCAACCTCTCCAGCAGCTTGCAGAAGGTTCTTCCTGCAACAGAAGACTGCACGTCCCTCCAGAAGTAAACTCGAAGTCCAATCTTTGCACCCCTTTTACCCCAGTCACTTCTTTGACTCCATGGTAGCAAGTCGTCAGAACGTTTCCCTTCTGGAGCAACTTTTAATAAGTCTCAGATCAGAATAATTTTGCTTTATTCTTTTTCCCAGGCTTACCTTCGCCTTAATTAATTACAGTAAAACCCCTCCATTACGACCCCATTTATTACGACCCAATCCCGAGGGACCATGAAAAGTTTGTGTCGAAAAAGTCGAAAAATTTGAGGCTTATCTAAAAATAGATACAGTAAACCCTTGCCAACCGCGATATCTTGAACTGCGGTTTCAGTTATGCGCGGTTTTGTTTTGTAGACGTTTTCTCCGACTGCGGTACTAGTTTCTCTTATCCACGGTTTTCAGTCTATGGAAAACTAGCCCTTACTGATGTTACTAGTCACGCATGTTCATGGTAAAGTGAGCACTTTTGACGGCCTGATTACTTTTTCCTTTCAGCCATTTTTTATCCATTAAACATCTTTTTTAATAAATATTGCCATGTAATTAATAAACACAATGTGTATATTCTACCGCACTGGGAAGTTAACGTCTAAGGCTAAAGTAAAGCATTCTTATTGACTATTATTCCAAATGAGAGGGCTTTCAATAGTGCTTACTTTGCTGTGAATGACCTTTACCATCATAGACTTTGACATTGGTTGTCCCAAGCAGCACGACGCAATAAATTACTTAATGCCAGAAGGGGACACTGGTGTATTGTCCTTGGAAGGGGAAGGGGGGAGGTGCAGGCCGGGTCAGTAAGGATTCTTTGTGCTAGTCACATGCCACCGCCTCTGCCTTACCCTCAGTGTTTTTTCGCTTCCATTATCCCTCATCTTTTGCTGTAAAAACAGCGGCACTTTACACAGACTAGTTTCTTAATCAGTGTATGTGTGATAACTTCAAATTTAATTCAATGCCCTTTTTTTTTTAATTATTATTTTTAAGTTTATGTGTGCCCACGCCTACGTAATATGCTAATTTTTTATGGTGGGAAATTGTTTTATTCTTGTGAAGTAAATTTTATGTGTAAAGTGAATAAAGGTGCAAACAAAATTTGTTCTTATGTTACCGGCACCATATTATGGTGAGTGAGGCAGTGTGTGTGTATAGGCAACGTCAAAAGTTTTTGATGAAAAATTCGGGATAGTTAATAATTTGAATAGACCGCATTAAGTATTTATATTCCCGTAAACATTGCCGGGCCTCATCGTGCCAGTGCAGAGGCAAACATGCCACCTACATTTAGTATAAATTCAAAATATTGATGTGAATCGCATCTATCAGCATGTTTTCCCAACGCGGGCTGCTGTTACTAAGTGATCCGGGCCTGTAACGACAGCAGAGGTGGCGGCGGGCGGGCGCTGCCCGCCATCTTGTAGCTACCGACAGTTGCCGAGCCTGAGGATCTAGGGCCGAGCTTCAGCAGCAAACTGCCGTGCTCAGCCACGCTGCTGAAGATCTAGGCACTTGCCCAGCTACGTACACGGCCAGATCAAAGCGAGAGCATGGCACACACACACGTATTACGCAATGCCACCTAAACTTTTTGATCATCACGTGCCTCATAACAATGTATGACCCACGAGTCCTGCATAATAGATCTTTAATAATACATAGTCTAATCTATTCACACACGCTTTCAATAGTCTCCTTTTTTACGACAATGGGTGGTCCAATATGACTTTCTTGGGTATCAAATTAATCAGGATACGTCCAACTATTAAAATATATATATATTTAATTTAATAAGTGGTTTTTTCTGCTCTAGGGACGATTGAACATACTTCATGCCAGAATGGCAAGTTTGGGGGCATAAGAGTTAGAGGTGGACCAAAATCGACCCAAAATTTTCCAAATTTTTTATTATGGACCCCCCCCCCCCAATTCCCCCTCCTCTATTACGACACTATTATCAAGAACCGTGAGGGGTCGTAATTGAGAGTTTCTATGTATGTAAATAATTATTTATCTAGTGTGTATAATCCAACTGTGATTCTCCATTTCTTAAATCGTAATAATAACTATTACATCAAAATTGAAATCGTTGACTACCTTACTTTTAATTATAGTTCCTTGTTCATTTGTTTTATTATAATTCTATCAATGAAATGTTTGTTCCGTGCAATAAAACCCCACTGAGGAATAGTTGTGAGGCACACCGAACTCCATAGGAGACGGGGCGTGAATAACGCTATTTTAGTCCGAAAAGCCCCTGGGTTTCCTATGCTCCTTCGCATACCCTCAGTGGTGTACTAATTCTGGACTGCACATCTCTCCGCCAATGCCTCGGATGAATTTGAATAAGACATGCCCCCAGGACTGTAAGCCTGTAGGAAGGACAGAAGGCATGTCGAGATGCACAGTAAGAAGGATGGTATCCAGAGCTGTAACCGGTGCAGTGTGTGCTGAGCTTTACATAGGTTAACTAACTCACAAGTAGACACATAGTTAAGTGTGAGGACACGCCCCCCACCTGTGGACCCAGAAATTAAACTTCAACCTATTTTTCTGCTTATTCCTCTTGACCACAAGTCCGAGCTCAACGTCTACTTGAGTGCTTGTTGGCTGTGGCCAGATCAGGAATTTATAAATTTCCTTCAGCCGGAGACTCCCTTGCATACCGTATCTAAAACACCACCCAAGCCACACCAGAGGAAAGAAATACGGAATACGTGTACAATGCGTGTAGCTTCCAGGAAGGTAATCCGGGTTCAACTACCACAGAAGGACACACCAAAACACCACATAGATCCTTCCCCCATAAATTACATTCCCACACGCCGGCCTACGCGACCACAGTGGATAACTTCAACCCCTCTGGCGGGATCATCCACCCCTACCATTATTATCTATGAATCGTATCATGACAGATAACCCCGGGACAGCTGGCACCCCACATTTTGGCAGCTCTGGCAGTGAGATAGATTGTACTCCTCGGATGGGAAACAATCATGGTTCGACTCACTCTGGGGTTTGATTCCCCTCCCCTCAGATGGTATCCCCTCACTAAGTGGCTCACTTTTGAACCTACCACGACCCACCGGGCTAAAGTAGTAGCAAACATGCCACAGTAGTATCACCTACTGAACTCGGGAAGGCAGTCAGTGTTCTAGCCACTTACCTTGAAGGAGAGATGCGCGTCAAGGTAAAACTGTGACCTCGAATTCAGAAGTCTGCAAGTACTCTAAAATTGAGCTCAAGCTGAATATTTGTGTACAGCTTGACCTCTACTCTGTAATATAATAATATTACACAATAGTTATAGTTTTGTTTGTAATTATTACGGTACAGAATTTTAATTTTAATTTTTTTTAAACATAAATTGACGCGTGCTGCTTATGAGTTGTATGAAAAACGACTACGACTCTTTCTAATGAGTTACATATACCAGGAACCACGACCATAAATGACTATAGGATTGTTGCTGTGCAGGGACAGTTACAGACATGTGGTATTTCCTGATGTACCAGAACCAACTTCCTCTCACTACTCATGTAGTATCTACGTATCTCGAGGAAGGTGTCAAACCCATTACGTTATTCACGACTGAGCACAGGATTGCTCCAGCCTAGCAAGCGATTCTAGCATGGGAAATAAGCTTTGTTTCCAAGTGGCAGCGGAACACGTCAGCCTCCCCAAATCACCTGCTAGACAGTGTCGCCAAGCCTTCCGAAGATGGCCGAGCGCCGCCAAGTGGCTGAGGCCATATAGCCGAGCACAAGGATAGCTTCTCCAACCCCACTCGCTCCAAGCAGACATCATAGAGCAACATCACACCTCCCACTCCAGCCCAGGCATGGGCCGCCTGAGCTGTAAGGCAGTGTGCGGCCAAAGATGCCAATTTTGTTCTCCAGCTTGCCTCAACACTTCTGTGCCGGGCCTCTCTACTGACCATAGGCCCTCACGGTCCTCTACAAGAACTTCCTGTTCTTCAGTGACCACCAGTGGCTGCCACCATCAACGACCAAGAGATCCAGAGGCTTCTACCACTTATTGCCAGAAGCTCCAGAGTCTTCAACCATCACCAGCTTCCACAAGCTCAACATCTTCAGAATCCTGCTCAACTTCTCTCCATACTTCTGCTGTTGGTCCTCCTGGTTCAACAGCCGCCAAATGGCAACTACACCTGTTGCCCTTTTAGTAGCTGCCCCATTATAAGGTCTCGTCTAGACAACCCTAGGTTAGGTAACTGTGTCAAAGTTGTTTTCATAGTCGTTGAAGTCATTCTATAGTTGAGTGGTCTAGGAGCAGATCACCTCCACCTGTTAAGCATAGCTTACTTCCGTTCATACTCTGCTTAGTAGTAGGTATGAATCACCAGTATCTATTATTTATAGTAAATACCATTTTATCCTGTCCTAAGAGTGAATTTGTTTAGAGGTAAATCCTATCTTATACTAGGAACTCTACTTTCAGGTGGAGCAAGCAAGTGACTGGGTGTGATAATATAATGAACCATAGCGTAGGACTACAGATCCCGTTCAGGAATCTGCACGTCAGGGAACATACAGTATCTTTGACAGCCACCCGTTCTGTGCACCCAGGTGTACAGAAGGTTCGAGCCCCAACCACTAAGTACTCATCCAACAGGAGCAGGACAGCCACCTCAGGTTGTATCGTTGACCAGAGCACTAAGGGTGCTGGCAGGGGTATTGTGCTTGGGACTGGAGGCCTGACTCAGTTGCTGGACCACACACTGACAATAGTAGGAAGATGGCCCATATGACCTACCGCTCTAGGTTTGTGTGCCAAAATGCAGAACCGTAGGATCACAAGGTTCACACCATCAACTGCTGTTGTGTTCTACACTTAGTAAGGGAACCATCAATTGCTTGAGCCGACTGAAAGTGTGTTAAGTGTCAATACTACCTCTATGTCATTTAGAGGGAGGTACTGCACTCGAAGGGAGGAGAAAAGGGAGGAGTTCTTTACTGCTAAGTGAGTGAGCACCAACAACCCCTCCACACTTGGTGGAGAAACCCCGTGGGAATGTGCTCAGTCTGCCAGTCACCTGAATAGGCAGTCCTCTTCAGACTGCACCTTTGTTTATTTCCCCTCACACACTAGTCTTGGCATTGAGCCATATCCTGCAGTACGAGCACTAGTCACTGGACTTGAAAGGAGTTTGGGTAGTGCCAACTCGTTTTGTGGAAGCAGTGCAGCCATCACCTGGAGCCAGAGATACCCAACCTCTCCGTATGGTACCTCATCCACTAGCCACACCCAAGCAATTACTGGCCCCAGCCAGCCTTTCTCTACACCGGAACCCAGGAGATCCGTGAGTGAGTACTCTGGTAATACAGCCCTACCTCAATGGGCTAGTAGTAAGAAATATTGCGGTACTGCCCACGGCAGACTTCGTACCAAGCCGCCAGCCTACCCGACCAGCGCTAGTCTCTAGTAGAAAGCAGACTCATTTACAGTGGTTGAGTACCTTAGCGCGCCTGACCTAATGCTCACCAAAAGTAATATTGACTAGTCTAAGCGACGCGCGTCACCATTTTGAGTTATATTATTTTTTACATTTCCAATTAGTTAAGTTCTGCCTATATATTTAAATATCTATAAATACAAGGTTAGGCCTTCCTTCCATTTATAGGAATAATTATATAAATTGTGTTTGAAGTTATGTTTATTTATTTGGTTGCCTAGAGCAACATTTAAGCTCCTATTATGATAGACTACAGATTTAAGTTTTAGTTTACTCTTGGTCCTTACTTCAAGGAAACCAGACATGTTGAAGCCTTTGCTTGGCAAAAACTACATATTTCTTCCTAAAGTAGGATTGATCATTATGCAGGACCAGGGAACGTTTGTAAAGTTGTTAGAGGTCATGGATCTTTGAGGAGATCCCAAGAGGTTCCTGAATTTTAATTTTTAGAGTGTTTTGAAGTCACAGACTCCACTAGAGGAATGAAGCTTTCCTGGCACCGGGAATGATGCCACCAACAACGTCCACCTTCCCAGCATACTATCCTGCAGCAAACTGTAAGACGACCACATCCATTTTCTTGAAATAGTCATTGTAACTATGTCTCAACCAGATTATCTTTTAAATTTATGCAAAATTTAAACTTTTCGTTCTAATTTCCCATTGGCCATAAAGAATCCAAGTGCTTGTCATTGAAACCACAGTGGAAATTATATATATATATATATATATATATATATATATATATTAGGGATGGGTCGGTTCGGTTCTTCGGTTCCGATTTATACCGGTTCTTGAGGTTTGACTCTGAATCAATTTTAGGTTAACAACAAATACTTGGTTCTCGTTTCTACACATAAATAAATTTAGTAATATTTTGAGATGATGATACACTTAGTACGGAACATTATAAATTAATCTAGTTAAGGCAAAACTCTGTAGTTACAAAAATTACTATAGTGAGAAACATCAAAACAAAAAAGATTGCGGTTAATTTGTTACAACAACCACAGACCTATGGACTTCTGTGGCGAATACGGATTTTTTAAGTGTGACTGCCGACTATGTAAATAAGGAATTTGTCTTCCAGCACCTGTGTCTTGATGTTTTACCTTTCCCCGAAGTGAGTTATACAGTTGAAAACATTTTCGAATTTCTCACTTCTGTTTTGCATAAATGGGGACTAGGACAAAAAGTGGTGGCTGTTGTACGAGATAATGCCTGAAACATTGTTGCTAGATTAGAATTGTCACCTTTTAATCACACTGCATGCCTAGCACATACTGTGCAGCTGGTGCTCAAGGAAGGTTTCTTTAGCAACAAAATAATCAAGAACTTAGTTTCTTCATGCAAAAAATTGGTGAGTCACTTCAAGCATTCTGCATGTGCCACTAAAGTGCTGAAGATTTGTCAAATTACTGCAGGAGTAGCACAGCATAGACTTCTCCAAGAGGAACCCACAAGATGGAACACCACGTTGCACATGCTCAAGAGGTCTATTCTATTAGCTAGTGCAGAGCTAAATATACCAGAACTGTCCAACTGTCAGTGGACTTTGATCAAAAACATAATCCCTATTCTTGATGTATTCAATTCAGTAACCACATCAGTTCGAATCATGTGACTACTGCAGAGGTTGGTGTTAAATAAATTTTATGCACTGTTTTGTAATGTGCTTCTAATGTCATTCATTCAGTGAGTGATACTGGTTTAGTTTGTATTTTAGGTTATTTCTCTTATCAATGTCATTGAAATTGAGCTATAAAAACCTGCTCCAGCTGGTTCTGATTTGCAGGGACTGAAAAATGACTTGTACTGTTCCATGAAAATAACATTTAAGAATTTTGAAAACAGTGACATTCTAACATCTACTACACTGTTGTTTCCAGGCTTTAAAGAAGCACCTTTTAAAGATAAGACATAGGCAGATGCTGCTAAACACAGATTGTTGGAGGAAGCATCACCTCTACAAAGTCATGAGCATTTGGTTAGATCACTGTTCAAAAATTTTAAAAATAATTTTTTTTACCGATTAATTAATTTTTATGTTCACTAATCATTTTTTTTTTTTTTCAATCATCTTCAAGCAAACTTGATCAAACTAGGGTGCAAGCAGGTACAGGAAACCCAATTTGGTCCCAATATTCCAACCGGTGTCACATTCTAAAATTAATAGTGACAAAGATGGTCATTTGTCTATAGCAGAAGAATTAAAGCAGTATTTTAGTGACAAAATGATGACACCTGATTGTTCTGTTACTGAATACTGGAGAAGAGGAGATCACTGCAAACCACTTCAGACACTTTCAAAAAAGTACTTATGTGTCCCACCTGCAACAGTTTGCAGTGAGAGACTTTTCAGCACTGCAGGATTCATTTGCGACTCCAGAAGAAACCGTTTAGATCCACATAGAGTGAAGATGCTAATTTTTTAAAATAAAAACCTTAAATAAATTTAATACAACATTTTTATCTGTATACATTAATTCTCATCTTCACACTATGTTATTGTTCAATTCTTCTGTAGGTTAAATAAAATATTTAATGAATTTTAACTGCATTGGTTTAATGAAGCTGCAAGCAACAGAACCGAATACTGGAACCTATATTTAAATTGTAGAATCGGTACCGGAACTGGAGCCAACATTTTTTGTTATTTGACCCATATATGTAGGCACACACACACACACTCTCTCTCTCTCTCTCTATATATATATATCTCTATCTCTCTTTCTCTCTCTATCTCTCTCTCTATCTCTATATCTCTATCTATCTTCAAAAGTAAATAATGTGATGCAAATTAATAAACTATTTACAAGTTTGAAGAAATTTTCTATTAGATTTATAACTTTTCCCTTTTCCCCCTTAATCAAATTTTGTAAGGGAGGATGTAGATATTGTAAAACTATTTCATTTCTTTAGATGAAAATAAATGAGCAGCATCATAATCTTATTCCTTTCACAATCATTTTGTGTGTTCATTGCATCGTAAATTTCATTCAATTAAAATTGTTACGGTTTCTCCTTGTTTTATCCCAAGTAGAATATTGCTTATTTTAAAGGGTGTTATATTTGTACTATGAGTGTTTTAAGGTTTTGTGAATTGATAGCATTTTAAATGATTTATGACGTTGGTGTTTTCCTTTACTTCACATTATACAATGTCTGCACAATGCGCCCACGTACAATTTTAACTTCACTTCGTCTTTTTTACTTACGGTAATTTTATTTTTAAAATGGAATGGTTTGTTAATGATTGGCAGTCCAACACGGTGCATGAAAAATAGAAAAACGGACACGAAAAGTACTAATCACATTTGTAACATTCACGTATATACAGCTGTGAAAGTACCGTATTTTGGCGTGTATAGGCCACACCAGAAGTTTTTTTATGAAAAATTAAGGATAATTAATATTTCGAATATAGGCTACACTGAATTTTTGTATTGTTAAGTCACAATTCCGTACAAACATAATAAATTCTGACTTAATTTCTCCCCTACGAAACATTTGTGACAGAAAATTTGTGATATGTTGCAATGTTTACGAATATACATAGCACAATTCCTATTCCATATATGGTAATGTGACTTGAGAAAGTAAAATCACAGCAACATCCATCTTACACAAAATCACATCTTATCAATGTGCACTTGTAAAACCACAGCGGGCGTGCAAACTACCTAAGATATTTTCCTCTTGTAAAGCAGAGAAATTATTTTGTCATTTACATGACATCTATGGGCATGCTCCACGTGTGTGTGCATGCGCACGCATGCACATTCGGGTGTGTGAGTGTGCCCCCCCTTCCCCCTTCAAATCCTTTCTTTGTTCCATCCTTTAAGAATTAAAACATTAAAATGTACTGTATGTTGATAAATTTCTAAGCATGTTTTGGGGAAAAAATTTGAAGAAACAATTTTATACCAATATCTCGTATATGAGCTGCACCCCACTTTTTGTAGTCATTTTTTTGGTCAAAATGTGCGACCTATACATGCCGAAATATGGTAGAGTAGCTTACTTTCTGTGCAGCTCTATGCATATGGATTGCATGGAGGAAGAAAATAATGTAAATGTATTAGTTTTTGAGGGAAACACAAGCAAAGAATCTCTCAACCATAATTTACAGCTATTTCCATCGCGTGATGCAAATGAATTAAACTTTTCACAAAATGGAGGGGTAGTGATGCCATAGCACATAAAATCATACAAAGTCATGAAACTACCGCTAGCAATAGCACTACTAGTTCTAATAACACTGACATGTTAGCACAAATTTTCACACAGTTACAGGAAGTGAAATCTTCACAAATTACACAGGGAAACGAAAGCTTCACAAACCACACAGAGTAAATGAAATCTACAAAACTACACAATTACAAGAGTTGATATCTGAATTGTGTGAATCACTTAAAATACAGGTTGAGCGAATTGACGGAATTAATAACAGTATTTGCAATTTGGTCATCAAAATGGAAAATAAATTTACCAAACAAAATCAGCTAATTGTTTCACTTAAAAATGCACAGCTTAATCTGGAAAAACAATTAACTGAACAAAATACTAGGGATATGCCAATGCCGGTGGACGTGGGTAATAGAGAGTGGAAGTTTTTGTGTGCACAGGGGGTACTTCACTCACAATGTGCTAGGAAGTTAACCTCAATCAATTTAACATTTGGTTTTATGTGCCTGCTGACTTATGTTAGATTTGAAATTTACATTTAGTAACTAAAGGCATTCAAAATTCTTTTTGCTTAAAGGGGAGACTTATATTCTAGAGAGTTTGCTTCCTGTAAGAAAGGAAGTTTGGAGGCAGATGTTGGTGAAACTGCACAACGAAGACATGCTTTGTTAGGCACAGCGATATTTCAAGTGAACTGGCTATTTCCCGACTGTCTGCGTTTTTCACTTTGTTATTTTACGACTTGAATTTAAGTTACTTACAAGCATGATTATAGAAAGCAGATAAGCACAACACAAAAATACATTAACATCACTTTTACCTGATCCTAAAAGTAGTTACAATATGTGATGAATTTTTTGTTTTGGTAAGTTCCATACTGGAACCATTAACCTCGTTAAGTTTTTATTTAAGAATAGTTTTGAAATCTACATGCACAGGAAATTAACATACTTACGTTATAACATAGTAGGACTTTACACTTTAGGAACAATATTTTTACAATAGACAATTCTTTTACAAAAATTTTTATATATATTTCTTATTTATACCACGTGGCTGGCTTTGATCATTGATAGTGTCTGTGCACTGGTCATTACTGCCATTTGTTATCAGTTTGTTGCACAGTTATTGTTGGAGTGTCTTTGAACGCACTTTGGAAAACTGTTTTTATGTTAGGCGTGGATTTTATAACTTTCACTGTGGCAGGCACTCCTCGCAGAGTAAGTGTCCTTGCTAAATTTCCACACTAACGGTTTCATTTTTATGAACATAATACTCAGTATTAACACGTTTTTGGTTTGGTTACAAAATTATATACGTAATATATAGTGAACATACAATTGGATAAATAATGAACTTATTTTACTTATATCTAGTAAATCATGTTATCGAGAGCTCTCTTATAATTACTGTGTTGTAGTTTTTTTTTCTAATAGTGTACATATACATATAAAGAAAATGTAGGTTTTTTCTTCTTAATAATTATATACGATAATAACCTTCACACTCTTGAGCCAATTAAAACATTAATACACAAAGTTGATAAGGGAAATAATGTACAAAATAACCAATGGTACAGAAAGTAAACACTTTTAGCTAATATAACCTTTTGATTAACCTGATTTGTTTAATATAATATGACTATTTATTTCAAGAAAGCAGTTGATTGGCTTTATATTATCTATGCTACCTTGTGACATAATTGACTTGGAGTTTTCTATTTCATAAGCTATGAATGTGATCTGACACATAATATAGCGAAAACCTGTTGGCTGTATATTGAATTACATGTATTGACAAGATACTTAACAGCCAAGAATAAAATAGACCTTGGCCTTGGCCTCGGCCTCACTTAATATTGTATACACTTTTTGCTAATCATACAAGTACACTATAGTGCTAAGTTTTCATCATGATTGCAATTGAGGATTACTTAATTGCACATGCCGTATCTGGCACTACAATCTTAAATTTAACGAGAACTTTCTTAGTCCACAGGGTGGTATGACACAATTTAACCTCTACATAGCAGCAATAGCATGAACTGGCAATAACAAGGAATCATAGTCCACCTTTGTGACCTGATTCTTACTTTGTATTAAGAACTCAGTGATCTAATATTAAAGTAATTGAACAATTCCAATCTCTGTTGCAAATGGCCACCAATTAACTATTTTTATTATAATAATCCTGGCAAACATGTTCTGGTTGACCACTACTAGTGTAATTAATTAGAATACAAAATTATAAGGTAACTTATTTATAAGATATAGTGGATCAGTTACTGACATGCTGTGCAAGAAGAATGATTTATCAAGGTCTTAAGTTATGCATTACAAATAAAATACTCCTTTACTTCTCAAAAGTATACTGAAAATGTGCAGAAATAGCTCCAGATGGGAACAAAATAAGTTATCCTAAAGTACTGACATGGCTTGGCCTTAATTAATATTTTATATTTTGTGAGTTTTGAAACTTTTTCTCTTTATGCTCCAATACATTGATATACTTACAACTCGTTATGTATGTACGCAAGGCTATTTAGAAGCCTTATGACAGTTATGTTTGCTTAATTAGCAGGTTGTAAATGTGAGAGGATAATGGTGAGCTTGAGAATCTTAATGTACATGGTAATAATGGATAATAAAAGTAGTCATAAGATGGCCATAGTAGAATAATCATAATGCAGGGGATCTAAAATGGAGCAACTTGTTGTCCTAGAAGTAGAGATGAAAATAGCAGGAAAATAAACCGGAAACGTTGGGGAAAAAACACAGTTTTTTTTCTGACCATCTTGAAAAATTGGGAAAAATTTAAAATTTCCAGATTTCTGTTAAAAAAAATTTTTAATATTATAACAAAAAGTCTGTTAATATGATAAAAAAAAGTCTGTTTTTAAAATGTAAAGCACAGCTTATAATACAATATATTTAATTTATTAGTTAACCACTAAGTTTTTTAAACAAAATTTGCAATAATTAAAAAAACCCAAAGCAATTGTGACAGAGTTAACATATAAGTTTGTATCCACAAGCAAAAAAAAAAGTAACATTTACACATGTTCATCGTCACATTTACTTTCTGATTAAAATTTCTTTTAATGTTTAAGGCAATCCAAGAATGCACATTTTTGTATAACTGTGAAAAAAATTAATACATATTATAAAAAAGCAGTCTTTTTTTTTTAACCTAAAGCATTGTTCTGTCTGATATTGGTAATTTACTAGTCACCACTAGCTTTACAAAAAAAAAAAACATTATTGATTATTTAAAAACCTGAAGCACCATTATGAGAGAGTTAACCTATAAGTTAGCATTTAAAATATATATATATATATATATATATATATATATATATATATATATAATATATATATATATATATATATATATATATTTAGTCTTCATCTGACAAAGAGAGGTCATGCACTGATCCATCACTCACATTCTCGTTCTGATTCTGAATTATTCTCATGTTCTGGGAAAACAATCTCACAAGCAGCAATATTTTTCAAAAGTGTTAAGTTTGCCTGAATCGCTGCAAGTTTAGTTGCTTTCTCGACTTTCAACCTGTTTCTTGTCTGTTTGTGGACATGTCCAAACATCGACTAGTTACGTTCACATGCAGGCAAACTTGGAGGCACATTTAATACTTAACTAGCTAGTAATGTCAGTGGTTGGTTTGAGCACAATTTCTTTCACCAGGTTAATGGAATTCCCAGATTGCTTACTTTGCCCATAAACCAGTTTTAGTCCTGAATTTCCCTAGATTTGCCAAAGCTGCTCCTTTATCATAGCCCAAAAATTGGCTTTGATGACTGATGAAATCGAAGCATCCAAGAACTTGGGCATCCGTCAGCACAGTGCCATGGTACCGTGGATCCAAGAGATATGCAGCTAAGTGAATTGGCTAGCACATAAATGCAATTCCATCTTTAATAATGTCTTCAACTTTAGTCTCTTCTACTTTTAACAGTGGAGCAGACTTCAGCTTTAACAGGATCTGGGTTGAATTATCAGTACATTCTTGAGGGACATCTGAAAGTGTTGTGGTATCCCCTTCTAATTTAGCAAGAGCTTGTGCCACTGGACAAACAATTTCCAAAGCCTTCATTATCCTGATCCAGAAAACATCATCATCTAGCACTGCTTGCAGAACATCATGCTGTACATTGACATCTTCGCTGATGACAGTTTCTTGAAAAGCTCAATTTTTCCAAAATTCCCTTCTTTTTTTTTTCGGGGAAAAAAAGAAAAAACTGGGGGTTTTTTTTTCCCCGGTACACAAAATTTCTGGAAATTTTGCATTTCTACCTGGAAGTTAACATGCCTGTGTTGTGAGTGAAATTCTGGCAATCTGACAACTTGGTGTGGTTTAATTTCCAATTTGTGTCAAGAGCTGTAGTGAGGTTTGAAAAATGTATGCCAGTGGGGAGGTAAAATTGTTGAAGGTGGAATGAGTTTTGATGGAGCCAGTGTACAGGGATCACAGTTTCCTGTAGAGGGACAAACAGGTTGCTTTAATTGATGATTTGGTCATGAGTAGCCACATAGCAGCCACAAGGAACATGTAGTTCAATCGTACTCAACCTGTAATGTTGCACGTCAACATTTAGAGATCTGTTCAAGCATCTTAGCATAGTACCTTCTCGAGGGTTGGTGAGAGCGTATTGGTGGGGGAGGATGGGGTGGATGGAGAATAAATTGTCGGGAGAACACTGAAATTTGCATTTGGAAAACAATTTGTTGGCATCTGACAAAAGGATACCTTCTTTATGCATTATTTTCGCATGTGAGGGATTCTTTAGGGATGGCTAGAACATCCGGGGAAATGTCTGATGAGGGCGATATAGCCTTGACAACGCCCGTATCTGGGTCAATTGCCACAATACTGGATGCAACATGAATCTTGCAGGTATAATTTTGAAAATGATATGAGACAGGTAAATTTTTCAGTTTGAATTGGTACGTATGACAGATATTTGTAACTTAATAAATATCTGCGTAGTTGAAAAACTGCACTCCGCCAACTTATTTGTGTAGTAACTGATCATGTCTATCATTTGAATGGCTAGTATGAGACCCATTTTGTTCAACTGAATTTTCAAATTGTGCAAGTCATGTGCCAGCTGTGAATTGTTTACAGCACTAAGGGGCAATTGGTTAATCTGACACGAGTGGACATACGTTTGTACCAGTTCCTCAATCACTATATTATTTAAGAGCTGCGAAATGGCAGTGGACAACAGGGCGAATTGGTTTTCAAAATTATTGTTATTATTATCTGTCTGTTGGTGTTAAAAATTTCTGACATGTCATTTATGGTTTTTGATAATGCATTCACCTTATCGGTGACCTGATGCTTGACCTGAGTGATAACTTTAAGTGTGGTGTTTAAAGCTTGATTGGTGACTTTTATACTGTCTGTGAGATCATTGATGTGGGCATCCAGGCATGCGTTATTGTTGAGTAGTGCTCGCAAGTGCTTGTTCATGAGCACATTTGCAGCACCAGGATACTACGTCACCCAGAAAGTGGATTCCGCGCTTGTGGCGAGAACGTGTCGAGACCCTGTTGAGGAATTTGTGTAGGATTCCGTGTTCCACATCCCGTAAATACACATACAAAACCCTAGCATTTGCACACTACATTGACGTGTTGTTAATGCATGCCACGTGCAAATACTGCTCCAGTGTTTTGGGGACCTGAGGAATTGTTAAAGGAATCATGTAGACAATGGGGAAACTGTTTTCATAAAGGAAATTGACTGGTGCCGGCCGTCAGTAGACACCGGTGTGGACACAATATGTGGTTGGCATTGTCAACACAGCTGGCACGAGGAGCATGGCGAGGGCTGTCACGACCTTGACAGCCATGTGATTGGAGTGGGCTCCCCACTCCACGTCTCGAAGGCGGCCCGTATTGGCGGTTGCTATGGCAACCATTGTGCTCCTGCGCAGGGCATAGGTTGTGGCATGTAAGGCTGCCAACAGCTCGTGGTAGGAATGGCCGCCTCACATTGCTGTTCCTGCGTCCCCCTGATGTGCTGTGTGGTTGGCAGTTGTGGCGCCCCGCTCTAGAACGTGGGTGAGCCTCAGAAGTCGTGTGGCATGATAGCAGCGAGGAAAGCCGGCTGACCCCTCGTGTTGTCTGCCTCTGTTACACACACTTTCGCTGAGGCTATTCAGCTGTCAGCACATTCCCGTCTCTGCGTAGACAAGCTGTGGAAACTGAACTCATGCTGGCTTTGAGACTGTACGCTGCTTCGCATATAGAATAACACTCCTGTAACACACTTTCAAATAGATTTTAATTGTTGAACATAGATGTTAATGGACATTACACATAGACAGCTTGATTCTAATTATAATAAAACACTAATTTAACACGTAAAGGCTGACTTGGTATGCCGCGTGCATACCGTGTCGTACTTTGGTATACTCATTTTGTTTATTTGAATTTGTATTGTGGATTCCCTTAATACTTCAACAATTTTGTATGGTCCACGATAACGATGAGTTAGTGCCTTCTGGCGACCTCTGTTTCTTACCCACAAGTAATCATTAACTTTAATGGTGCTTTTCTTGTGTGAACGGTTGAACTGTTTTGTTTGGCCTTCCTGAGCATGTATGAGGTTCAGTTTAACCGCAACGGTTTTGCCTAAGTTTTTTGCACCAGTCGTGCGCTCGGGGTGAATGTCGATTTGCAACTACTTGCGCTGGAAGGGCGGCTTCCACACCATGTATTAAGTAAAAGGGAGTGAATTTAGTTGCAGTGTTAGTACTGGGATTGTAGTTGAAACAAATGTACTCTACATATAAATCCCAGTTTGATTGGTCAGTAAGTTAGTCCCCATTTATTCGGTTCGAGGCTTCTACAAGCTCGTTACATCTGGGATTACAAGCGGTGATTGTTAATTTCTTAACACCTAGAGACTGCAAAAGGTGACTAACCAATTGATTTTGGAAACTCGTACCCCTATCAGTTAGGATTTGTTCTGGGGATTACTTGTTAAAATCAGCACACGTGGCTGCGTTGATAGATTGAATGGCCTTAGCTACAACGTAACTGGTGGCATACTCAACATTACTAAGATGTATTCTTACCAGTAGTGGTGGGGAGGGGACCTTTTGCATCCAAAGCCCAAGTTTTTAAAAGCGGTTGCAGCGGTATTGAGGTCATTTGGCCCATCGGCTTAGTGATAATGGCCTTTGTTTTCTGACATATTGTGCAAGACGTAATGTATTTTTCGACATCCGCGTTCATATTGTCCCAATAATAAAACTTTAATTTTTTCTCTTTTAAGTGTGCCAAAGTGCCCTCCGCCAAATATTGCATCGTGATGTGCCTGTGTTATCTCGTTGACATAGATTTGGGGAATGAGAGTTAATTTAGATGGACCTTGAGGGGTATTGAATTTTAAAAATATTTCTCAGTTTGCGGTAATTTCATATCTATGGCTCACTCTGCGGTTTTTGGTGTCTGCTTTATCTGGATTAAGTAAAGCGTGTTTAAGCTTCTGTATGTGTGGGTCATGGTCGTACTCGCCTACAAATGGTGATGTGCTGACTGTAATAGGGCATAAAAGAAAAGTGGAATCATCATCAATCTTTATATATTCCTGTGTATGCGTGTAGACGAGCAAATAGTTTAATTTATCTGAACAAAGGAGGATAAGTATAGTACATTTTAGTATGGGGTCAATGCAGGTTGTTTCGTGTTGGGGGGGGGGGGAGGGGGGGTTACTGTTTTGCTTGATTATTTTAATGGTTTACTTTGTATAGTGTTGTGATTATCTTACAGATTGTGGCCGTAGGGAAAATCTCCTCTTTCGTTATTGCTGTGGTGATTCTTTCTTTTTTGGTTGGGTTGTTGTGCATTATAAAATTATACTTAACCTCGTCCCAATGACTTTTGATATATTTGGCCTCAGCATTTCGGATTTTGTCGGCTTTGTTAATGTCCCACAGTATGGCTTCTGCAATTGCTTTGAAAAGGGATGTACAAGTTAACATAGTTTCTTTAATTTGATAGACATTGTTATTGACTGTGGTGGGGACATTGGTGGTAATAATGCTTAAGGCATTGGGAAGAGTATTGTTTGCCTTTTACGATTTGAGCGTCGAAATCATACTCGCTAAATGCTGTAGCTATCTTTTGTATTCTGACGCCTACATAATATGCTAATTTTTTATGGTGGGCAATTGTTTTTTTTTTCTTGTGGAGTCAGTTTTATGTGTAAAGTGAATAAAGATAAGTGTGTGCAAATAAAGTGTGTTCTTATGTTACCGGTACCATATTATGGCAAGTGAGGCAGTGTGCATGTATAGGCAACGTCAAAAGTTTTTGATGAAAAATTCAGGATAATTAATTCAAGTAGACCGCACTAAATATTAGTATTCCCGTAAACATTGCCACGTCTCATTGTGCCAGTGCAGAGGCCAACACGCCGCCTACATTTCGTATAAATTCAACACATTGACGTGAATCGTATCTATCAGCATGTTTTCCCAACGCCCGGCCGCTGTTAGGAAGTGAACCGGCCTTGTAACAACAGCAGTGGCGAGTGGCGGCCCGCCCACCACCTTGTAGCGACCGACCAACAGCTGCCCATCCTGAGGATCTAGGGCCGAGCTTCAGCAGCAAACCACCAGGCCTGCGCCCAGCTACGTACATGGGCAGACCAAAGCAAGAGCATGGCGTGCACACGTATTGCGCAACGCCACCTAAACTTTTTGATCGATATGTGCCTCATAGCAATGTATGACCCACAAGACCTGCGTAATAAATCTTTAATAATAACTTTATATTTTAGAAATACATAGTCTATTAATCTTTTCACACACTTTCATTGGCCTTCTTTTTTACGACAAGGGGTGGTCCGATACACCTTCCTTGGGTATTAAATTAATCAGGAGACGTCCAGCTATTAAAATATACATATTTATATTTAATTTTATTTAAAACTTGGTATTTTATGTGCTAGAGACTATTGAACATACTTCATGTCAAAAATGGCAAGTTTGGGGGGCATAGGGGTTAGGGGTGGGTCAAAATTGGCCCAAAATTTTCCAAATTTTTTATCACGACCCTATTCTGGGGAACCATGAGGGGTCGTAATAGAGAGGTTCTACTGTAATTACAAATTTCAAGGAATACTGTTATGCAAAATACCCTAACCTTGCCAATGTATTAATCTGGTAATTATAACGGGACTTCGAGATCGGTGATGACACCCTACTGCCTAGCCGGTATTATGCTCACTAATATTTGAAGTGCTGATTGCTGAATGCCTGGAGCTCCTCCAGACCCTGTAGCCTTCTGCTTCATGTCGCTCCAGCATAGACATAGACACAGTACAAGCTCTCGTTGCTGCATGGGGGTGGGGGTACTCGCTCAGACTATTTATACTCTAGCGGCAGTGGGTCAGCCAAGCTTGTTGAATAAACAGGGGGGCTCGCAAAGGAATCTATACCTAAACTTGTGTGCCGCCCTCCGGAGCCCGGTACAGTTGGTACTTGGTAGAGGAGGACCACCTATACCAGTGGTCACATTGTCTATTTTTGATATTGTCTCCTTTTTTTCTGCATGTGAAGGAAAAATCTGTAGAAGGGTTTTTTTTTTTTTTATTTACTGAAATCCATAATGGAGGCTGATGTTTCATATTCTAGACAGTTCGGGGGGATTAAAATAAGTAGTAAACAGGGAATATTTTTTTTGCCATAATTTAAGGCATCTGTTGAAATGTTAAAAGGAACAAGAAGATTCTCCTCAATTTGTCTGCTAAAAGACAGGATAGTCACTTGTTAATTTCAGAGCCAACATGTTTACAAGAGAATCAACTACTCTAGCCAAAAAACTGTCTCTTTGCTATTTCTGAACCATTTAGTTGATTACAGCTATACATATTGGTGTAGAAAATACCATTTCTAACTATGGCAGACAATAGAAAGTTCACATGCAGTTTGAAGGTTGAGTAGAGGCAAAGCTGCAGAAAGAAAACACACTTGACTTTAATGTGGTTTAGGCATATATTTCCTTCAGCTGTATGTTTTACAGAAAGGTTATGTTTTTAAACATTCACATCACCATATCCAATATACGTTGTGCTATAGCACACAACAAGCTTCTGTGAGGTTGCTCCTAGTAGGCATCAGCCTATCATGTCTCTTCCCACCTCTTTAAATATGTACACAATTGTTTAACCTTTTTTTTTTATAAAGGCTCATTACCATCTGAATTTTGCTTCTTTAAATATTTGGATAGCATAATTGGAACCTAAAACACTAACAACCAAAACCACAAGACACAACAAAAATGTGTTTCCAATTACTGTGAACAACCAGATTTTAACTTTTTTATGACACCAATATTATCAGTTAGCAAGTGATTATGATTGAGCGATTACTTGTTCATACCAGCAGTTCAAAGAACCATAATTGTACATTACCTAGGTTTGGTTGTACACCACCTTTGTAATAATAATAAAAATAATTATATATATTTTTAAATTTTATTTGACAGATTAGTGTGCCTCCCAACAGTTGTAATACAGTTTACAGGCAGGCACAATACAATACATATATAGACAAAAAACAAAAACACACAGGGCATGGACAAACAAGGACAAATAAGAACAATAGCATACAAAAATACAGAACTAGACTAAGTTGACAAATAATTACCAAGAGATTTGCTAGATGTATTATATATTATGTTATAGTAGAAATTATAATAGTTAAATTCTGTTTTAAATTAAACTAAGTTACATACACAAAATTAAAAGACAAGGGTTAAATTATGACTTACTGAAATTATTATAAAATTCTTTAAATGTACGTTTCTTCCCTATAAAGGGATTGTAATTAGAAAAATATTTGTTAAAGTGCTTTATATCTGTTAACTAAGTCTACGTTACATTTTTGGAAAATAAAAGTAGGTGAAATTCTGTGTGTATATAATGGTATTTTTAAACCAGTTTTATTTTGAATTGCGAAACAAGAATAATGGCTCAAAAATGAATTTATTAAAAATAAGGCATCTATAACAGCTCGCCTATCTAATAATGTCAGTTTTAAATCTATAGAGTTCATTATTGTAATTAAAATCTGCATTTGTTTAAAATCTAATTTGTATTACTTTAAATACTTTCTTTTGAATGCTTTCTAATCTATTTGAGTCAGTTGTGATGTAGTTCCAGATCATTCAGCAATGTTCTAATTTGGATCTAATTAAAGTGTTGTAAAGACATAGAAAAGAATCAGGAGTAGTAGCGGAATGTGTAATGAATCTTATTAACCCTAAGGTACGACTAATGGTATTTATTAAATGATCTATATATACATGGAAATAGTGTTTGGTATCTAGAATTATACCAAGATCCCTTATATATTGTACTCTATTTAATATTATTTTATTGACATAATATTCATAATATTTGTAAAAGATAGTGTTGGTTTTGTGTGAGAAATAAATACGTTGGGTTTTATCTATATTAAGTTGCATGAAATTTTTGGTACACCGAATTACGTATAGCTACTATGTCCATTTGTAACTTTATGCAGTTGTCATTATCCGTAATATATTTATAAATCTTTAAGTCTTCTGCGTAAAGAAGTGCACTTGAGTGTTTGATTACACTGACAATATTGTTCATAACTATATTAAAGAGTAACGGCGCTAAAGTGTTTCCTTGAGGAACGCCTGATGAGACTGCGTGTGATTTAAAATAAGATTCTTCTATTGTTACTATGAAAGTGCGCTTATTAAAATAGTTAGAAAACCGATTTAGATAAGAAATATTTAGCCCAGGCCTGCCAATTTTGATGGATTTTATCTGTGTATATGAATTTTTAAAACACTAGAAAAATCCAAACCCAAACTTCAGAGAGAGAGAGTTTATTTATTTTTAAGCACTTTGTTTGAAGTGGCTACTGCGTACATGCGACACTAGCGCCCACAGCTATGTATGTTAGTTTTCGGATGCATTTGTTTTGAAATATTCTTACAACAGTGGTGAATACCATAAATACCGTATTTACCCGAAAAGAAGACCAGGTTTTTCTACAGAAAAGGAATAGAAAAAATGAGGGGTCATCTACAATTAGGGAATCGTCTTCAATTCAAAACCTAGGCGATTTTGACAGAGGCTTTTCATTCTTAAATACAGTGTGTCCTATGGTTGTATGTATTTTTGTAGTGCTGAGACTGTACCTGTTATCTTTGACAATGGTCCCCTTATCTGATGTCAACCAGGCCATAAAGAGGAAGCGCCTGGCCGGGAAGCAAAATGGTATATCACACCCACAATGCTGCTACCATACAGCCAGTTTAGATACCCGTATTTCATTGTGATTAGCTTTTCTTTAAAAGTAAATTAAATATATCATATTCATATAATAGCATTTCTTCTTGAAGGGTTTGTCATAAATTCATGCAAAAATACTTCAACCTAAATAATTTTTCTAGCAATTCACAGGAGTAGTCTTGAATTTTTTTTTGGAAGGGGTCGTCTTAAGATTCAGCGTAGTCTTCCTTTCGGGTAAATACAGTAATTAAGCAAAATATTTTGCACATACGCCATTGCTTCAATAGTGCATGTCCAAAATATTTTGCTTAATTATTCACTGGCGTGGGTATACAGTTATCTACGTATTTCTGTTCCTGGCTGTATGATCACATGCCAAGGCCAAGGCCATTATTGAAAAGAGCCTTTTCTCCGAATTGCCATTTTTACGCATGCAATCCGAATTTGGTGACAGTGTTTTGCATTTGGCACAATAGTCAGGAAACAAAAATTATCGCAGTTACAGTTGTTGTATAAACTAAAGTGTAAGTGTGAGTGGAGAAAAGAATTGCATGGTTTGTACATTCCAAACCAAAACAACTGCATACGTTAAATATATAAACGTCTTCCATTTCCACTTTTTTTTCTGCAATTGTTAATTTTTTTAATTCCAAGGATTTTACAGAATTTAACCCAATGATTCCAGGATTTTATATGATTTTTATATACAGGAACCAGGATTTCAGCTTCAGGGCTGGTGGCAGCCCTAATCGTGCCAAAAGTGTTGTAATTTTGGAATGATTATCTGATGTTGACACGTGTCAAACGCTTTTGTTAAATCAAAATAGATAGCATCTATTTGTTTTCTTGTTGTGATTTTCGAATATAATTCATCAACAAAATTAAATAGATTAGTGGCAGTATGTCTGCCAGCTACAAAGCAGTGTTGATAATCTGTAATTAAGTTATTTGCGACAAAAGTTAGGTGTTTGTGAACTACATTTTTTAAAAATTTTGGAAAAACCAAATAATAGCGAAATAGATAGGTAATTATTAACTTAATGTTTATTGCCTTTTTTTAAAAATGGGAGTGACAATTGCACGTTTCCAATTATTAGGATATTACCAAATGCCTAAGCTTTTATTGAAAACTAGCTGACCCGTGCGACTTCATTCGCATTATATTTTTGTAAAGTTTCTAAAATAAAGCCCACCATAGTTTCATTAAGGTTTTATGTTTAAAATACTATTATTTCTTCTTTCAGGTTTAATGGAGTTATTAAATTACACCGCTATCGCTTCACACATGTTTTATGTTAGCATGATATTTAGGACTTTGAATTGATCTAGATATTTTTGTTATTGGGTTCTCTAGCCACTGAGCTATTGTGACCCCACTATTTGTTGCTCTAGCTCCTGACCAGCTGCGGCCCCAATATGGGGTTCTCTACCCACTGAGCTACTGCGACCCCACTTGATATGTATGTGTGTGTTTGTGTGTATATATATATATCCAATGGGTCACTGTGGCTCCACCAAGGCTTTTTGGAAGGAAAGGTTTACATCCCATAGACGAAAAAGAAAGGAGAAATGACAAACTTTTTTTTAATAATGTTTTTTTTATGTGGTAATCGATCCTAAGAAAAGCTTAATCCAGTACCTATTTACATCCCTGATCATCATTTGTTCCGGAACCGTTTGAGATATCTCGTTGAAACAAAGACTAAGGTCCTGGTGTTATTATCTATAGACTGCAAATTTGATGTCGATAGGTTTATGGTTTTTAAGTTAAATCCGTTCGGACAAACACAAAAAAAATATCAACATTAGATATGGCTTAGTTATCAATTATACTGCAGTATATGAAAAAATAATTAAAAGTGAAAAATTTGAAAATCACAGACATTTCTATTTTATTTAGTAGTATAGATATAGATGTGTTTTAGAATTACCGTCATTATATCGGTGCACCTCTTAATTATAAAGTTGGGGATATTATCCCACCCAGTGGCCTTGCTGTTGCTGAGCTTTTTAATTGCCCACAGGACTATGCCTTGAGAGATTTAGGGTATATTGATAATTGGATTGTTTTTATGTTTATTTAATTGTTCATAAAAATTACTGGGGATTTGTATGTAACTTTTGCCGAGATGCGTTGCAAAAATATTTGCCAGCTGATAGGGATCTCGAATCATATTACCGTCCTCTGTTAACGTAAGTGGTTCTTTTTCATGAGTTATGACATACTTCCAGAATCTATTTGGGTCACTTTTTAGATTATTTTTTATTTTGGATTCCCAAGATTTTTTGACAAATTTAATTTTATCTTTAATAGTTTTTCGTAACTCTGAAAAACGTGCATAATTGACATAGTTTTTGTTTTTCTTAAATAATCTGTGATAGTGCTCTTTCTTTTTAATTGGATTAATCAATTCTTGAGTAAACCACACTGGAAATTTGTTTTTCCCCGCCTTAGATTTTGGTATAAACCTATTAATTAGAACTAGAAGAATGCTAGTTAGAAATTCTACCATTTCGTTAATGTCTTCTGTTATAAATATTGGATTCCAATCAAAGTTTTTAATAGCAAAATATAACGAAAGATAATCACCCTTTTGATAATTCCTATAGGAGGTGTTATTGATCATATTATATTTTCCTTGATCCTTTGTAATCTGACAGCGTAATGCTGGATGATACTAGTCTTCCTCCACCAATAAATCATTAGCTTTGTCAACATTAATATGAAAATTAGAAAATATTAGATCTGATAATTTTAAGCATGATTTGATTGCTTTATATTGTTCGAGATTGAGTACTAATTGATCGTAACAGAGACTCCTTTTAATTTTATATAATAATGAGTAATATTTCGAGTATGAGACGTGTTCCAATCAATACTCGGAATATTAAAATCACCTATGATTATTATTTGATTCCGATAATTATTTAATTTGGATTCCAAAAGTGTAAAAAAAAATTATTAAAAAGTCTCAACTGATTATTGGGGAGGAAGATATATATTTCCAATCAACAATTTGTTAGCTTGATTATTAGTGATTTCAACCCAAATAGATTCTATACTATAATAGTCCAAGTCAAATTTTTGATCAAAATGTGAAAAATATAATTGGTTTATCGCTATTAAAACACTTCCACCTCTATTGAGGTTTGTTAATGTAGTCGCAATCTTTACGAAAAATAGTATAATGCTCCGGGAAATAATGTGAATTTAGACTAAAGTTATTGAACCACGTTTCAGTTAGACATATACTTGAATAATTAGTACTGTTAACATTTTCCGAAATAATTAGGTATTTTATCCTGAGACCCCTTACGTTTTGATAAAATAATTTTAAATCCCCAGCTGTCTTTACTCTAAGCACCTCCAATTGCCAGAGCATTAATTAAGCTGCTTTATGTTCAGCTCCTCCGGCTGATTCGGAAGGTTGATTTTCGCTTGTTTGAGTGGAATTATCTTCTTCGGGATTAAAAAGTTGATCGTTAAGTAATCTTCCTTAAAAAGGGCTGATCAAACATCCAGCCGGCCAGAAAACTGTATTGAAAATACGTTCGAAATCTGACTTGGCCACTGCTACATAGAAAGATGAATATGTATTATACCTTGTTTTCAGTTTGGCCACCATTAAGTTAGAAACCTTTAATTCTTGATTAATATAGGAGATTATATCATTGTCCTGGACTTCCGGCACTATCCGTGATACAAACAATGCCTTCATACGAGAGTGAGCTGTCTTCAGCACAATTTTAATGCTCACGTGGTTCTGAACACCTAACTGTATTAGTTTCCTGGATGCCGTTAGCCTTGAAGCTGAAGTACCGCTAGTCGTAGAGGCTTTTGTGCCATGCCTGCTGACTAGCGTTGACACCGGCTAACAGCCAGTGGCGCTAGAGCCCATGGCGGCGCTCATCACGCATGTGTCACGTGTCCCGCACGTGTGCAAAGAGGCCAATAATAATTCTGAACTCCCACATAAATAATATTTTTCAGTGTAAAATGTGTTATATTGTATTTGCAGGATTTAATATGTCTTAAAATGTTTTTAAGTGTTTGTTGCTAATTTGATATTGTTTGGTTATAGAATTCAAAGTGCCCACGCCACCGAGATTAACAACACTGATATTCCGGCATGAATGCAGTCATAAAGAGAGACAGAATTAATATGAAAATTCATAAGAAAATTATAAAAATGTAAAACAACAGTTAATTAAATTTGTACCATGTTTATTTTCAATAATAAAATATTTTGCTCGGCGTGTGTAGCACTTCAGCTTGTGTGAATCCCATAGGCGGCCATGGTAGGTCCGTGCGATGCTTGTCTCTTGACAGTCTGTCGAGGAGAACTGGCGAGGTAAGACACTGTCACGTACGCACTACAACTTTTGTTCACTGATTTAGGTTTCCGTAGTCAATTTAGAGTACCGGTTAACCTTCGCTTGCGTACGTTTTTGCCAGACATTTTCCCCGGCATTATGCTTCCGCTTTATTAATTTATTGTGCCCTTGTGGCACTTTTAACTTAATTGAGGAGAAGGAGTTGAAAGATGTCGGAGAGGTCACGTGACCCACATAACTTGAATAAGGCACCATCCGCCTGTGTTTAAGGCATTTCATTGTAACTTCTGCATTGTTGCTGCACACAATTGTAAGGGCTTTGTTTTTATATATGTATTTGAGGGTATTTATGTAGTTTAAATATTTGACGGCAAAATCACGTATAATCACGTGGTCGACTGATACCAAGTATTTGTATACGCCATCATTGCGTTTTGAGAGCTTATTTATGTAATATCGCATGTGCAATATTTTATTCAGGGTTCTGTGTTCAATTTTGTGAGGGTTCTGTGTAATTTTCATGTAAATTGATCCTTTTTGTGTTTGACCATGTGGTCACTTTCATGTTTGATTTTACTGCCATCAGGCATGATACACGCCTGCAATCACTTAAATCGTAAAGAGAATAATTTTCTCTATCAGAATAATATTTTTTTGGAATTTAATTTGCCGTTTTCAAAAAGAAATATTGCAATTCCGTCTGCACCACGTCTGCACAAACTTCATCCAGCACCATCCACGCCATCTAAACTTGTTTTCACATGCGTGTGTTTATTGTGAATACTCATCTCGTGTCCCATCTTGTTTCTTGAGGGTTTATGTAATTTTGTAATTTGTGTACAATGCAATTACTCCCGCCCTAGCCGGCCTTGTGTATAGGCCATCACCACACTACCCACGTGCTGGCGGGCGAGCCCCGACGATTTTGCGTTAGTGATGCAGAGTAATCACACGTGTTAATATGTATTAAGGGTTTCATTTGTAATTCACCTTGTCCTGTCTTCAGGAAACAACCGTCAGTCCACTCTAGCGGCTGTCGGTCCTCTTCCCTTGTGAGGGCTGTGCTTTCACACACCTCGGTGAGATCATCCATCTAGGCGTGCGCTAGATTAATTGCGAGCTGGGGAGCACCCAAGTGGAATTGGCTAGTCATGACCGAGATTATCATAATTTCATTGGTACGTTGATGTGTATGCATAGTAACAATAAAAACAAGTCTCACAGTGAACTTACCTCTTTCATTCAGTAGTGACAGTGTCCTAGGCACATATATTTTATTAAGTGTTTTTCAAGTGATGTTTAGTAAAAGTTTAGTATTCCCTACGTGTTTGTAAGTACGCATGGGTGAGACGGACACACAGAACCCACAGCATCCCTGAGAACCCTGAGTCTCAATAGTGTGGTGATTGGGAAGCACTGCTGTCACCCAAATTACCAGTAAGTATTTGTTTCATCGTTCGTCTCGTGTCTCACCTGACGGCGTCAGCGTAAAACCCTCTTAGTCGACAGTTTGAGGTGTTGACTTTAAATGGACTTCACCTTGTCCATTAGCCAGTGTTACCAACTGAGTTTTGCCTTCAGTAAAATTTTCATGATGTACAACTGCAGCTGTAGATTTGAACTGCTTACCTGCTACTTCACTATACACCTTATTTTGTTTTTCTTTTTGAGAAATGTTTGATGTCCTAGTATTCTCCATGGATGTTCCACAAGACGTACAGATGTTTTTACTATGACATGTTTGAAGACTTTCAAACATAGTTCTCAATTAGGCGTTGTCCTCTTTGTGGTCCTTAACTTCTTTTACCAGACCGTCAATTTTGTTGCAAAGCATTTCAAACATATTATGCACATTAATATCCATCGTTTCCTCACTTTTCACAGTTGTTTCATGCTCCAAAGATGTCGTGAAATCGTTGTCCCCCAGTTGTACTATCAGTTCTAAGTCTTTTGTTTTTTCTGAAGAAAAAGATTTATTTTCACTGCTATTACTTTTATATTTTCTTTTCAGAGAAAATCCAAACATGTTTGAACCGTCTTTACTGCTTGCACATTTCACACAAGTATATTCTTCCTCGTTACTGACTCCCGTACATCAGCAATATAGCCTTGTCCCACACTGGCCTGCACACTTGTTAAATTTTTGCTTGCCGATGAAAGGTTCGCTGCAAATAGAACATACTTCTGAGCTGAGGGCGTATAGAAACCCCTAAAGTCTATCTAAAGTGACTGGAGTTTCACACACTTTACTCACAGTAATCTTTTTATATAAAAAAACTGTAAAATTGTAGGAGTGGATCTGAGATACATCTTCACACCACGAGCACCACAACCATACATAATAATAATAATAATAATAATAATAATAATAATAAATTATTATAGTACTAAATCATCATGGCAGTGGGTTATACTACTTTGTGTGAATGTAAAGAACGTACATGATGTTATCAAACATGAAAAATTAAACCTGCTGAAATTTAACTTTTGTGTTTTTTCAGACATGAAGATCTAAAACTGATAAATTGATATATTCAATTGGGAAGTGGGAAATGCTAAGATATATTCTTTAAATTTCCAGAAATTGCACAAAAAACAGGAAATGTGACAACCCTAAGTACCAAATAGTACAGGTAGGGCTGATCAGTTAACCAAATGTTCAGTTCGGTTCGGTCATTTTTACAAAAACCAAAACTGACCCGAATTCTCAGAAAAAAACAACCATTCGGGTTTTTCTTGCACCGAAGTTGAAACTAAAAAATTATTAATAATTTACCAAATAATGACTTCCACTTATATATCGGTATGTAGCATATCTGAGGCATTATATTTACAATATTACGTCTTAACATGTTGTAGCATTAAAATCATCCTAAACAGTTCCCCAGGATAAAGAGGTTATAGTTTCCCAATAAACCATGCATTGCCAATACAGGAATACTGTTTTATTGTGTCTAATTTTATTTAATTCTGTTAAACGTGGTTGTATATTCAAATTGTGTACTTTGATGTTAGTTATGTAAATTACTGTAATTATAATTTTATATTAACAAAGTATGTAAACAGTTCCATCGATGATATTTAGCAAATAAATATGATGCTATTGAGCCAGTGTTGCCACACTTGCTCAGGCTGTTTCCCTTTTCAGTAAATGGGTACTGACTCTAATTTTTTCATTGCATGGGCACAATACTGTACAGGATTGTTTTTTCTTGTTATGTTTCTCTGCTTGCCGACTACTTTGTCATTTTCTTCGGCAACACCAATCAATTCAGGTTAACCACTGCGTTTTATAACAGCCTGATTATAAAACAGCCATGGTCTTGCTATTGTGTGAGGCCATGTTTCATTGCCTGCAAGAATGTATTTAAAAGAATAATAAATACAATTTTTTTTTTTTTTGCTTAGGGCTGGCATTTTTTTTAGCGAACTCTTATACCGCTTGCATTGCTTGCGACATATATTTAAGTTCTTTCAACTGACTTTCCGCTAAAGTTGCTAGAATTTAAAAACATTTAGTAGAGAAATATTCATTTTAGCAGGCAGGGAAATATATAATACAGTTTCATGAATCAGATTTTTGTATGTCTAAATTTAAAAAACTAGTTAATTTTTCACTAAGGGTGAGTTTTCGTGGTGATAGTAGCTACCATGATAGTAGCTATCATGACAGTGTGTGACAGTAACCACCACGATTGGCCTGTTTACACACACGATGAGACATGCTGTGATAGTTAATCTCAAAAGGGACATTTCCGACAACACTTGTGTAAATACACTGATAGGCCCTATATTAATATCCTTTAGTCAAGAGGTTGATATTTGTTGGGGGTAATTAAATATTGTGACTGGATATTAATGAAATGTAAACATATATGTTGATGCCGTCAGGTGAGACATGAGACCAACAGTGACACAATAAACTTACTGTAGGTGGGCGACAGCGGTGTTTCCCAGTCACCGCACTGTTGAGACTCAGGGTTCTCAAGGATGCAGTAGGTTCTGTGTGTCTGTCTCACCCAGGCATACTTACAAACACTTTGCATTACTAAACATTCTTATTAAACTTTTATTACTTGCAAAATTTTGGCGAGAGTTTACTGCCACTACAGAGGAAAAATTTAGAGCACTGTGTATTTGCTTTTATTCTGTTAACCATACAAGATTGTGCCAACATAACATGAAAGACTCAGACATGTCTAGCTAACTCTGTTCGGGTGCTCCCCAGCCCGCAATTAATCTAGCGCACTCCTAGATGGATGACTTCTCTGTGGTGTTAGAAGAAACACAATCTTCACAAGGGAAGGGGGTTGACAGCAGCTAGGATGGACTGGCTATTTTCCCTGAAGTTACAACACAGAGAATTACAAGAGGAACAAACAAACACGTGTGATTATTTGGCATCACTAACTCGGACTCGTCGGGGCTCGTCTTACCCCACGTGGTTAGTGAGGTGACGGCCTATACACATAGCTGGCTAGGACGGAAATAATATCACCTCACTCTTCACATAAATTACATAAGTACACTTCCAATATGATGGGACACGACATGAGTGGTCACAATAAACACACAAATGCGAGAAAGCAAACTTAGATGGTGTGGATGCCGCTGGATATTCTTCGTAGCGGATCATGTGGTGCAGATAAATTTTCAGTGTTTCTTCATAAAAACAGTAAATTCTGTTCAGATAAATTATTATTGTGAATCGGAAAAATATTCTCCTTCAAACTGTGACATTTGAAGGCTTTTAGCATGCTTGATGGTGGGAAAATCAGTCTTGAAATCGACTGCGTGGTCGTACATATGAATCATCAATTACATGAAAATTACATTAAACCCTGAATAGAAAGTACATAGAACCCTGAAATAAATTACGGCGAACATGATTTTACAAAAATAGACCCTCTAAGCACATGGATAGCGCAGACATTGGCTTGGCGGCTATTAACCACTTGGTCGCAAAGGATATGGCTGTAAAACAATTAAATATGAAAATTACCCTGAAATACATACATAAAAATAAAGCCCTTAAAATTGCATGCAGCAAATAAACAGTAATTACACTGAAACGCCTTTAACATAGGTGGATGGCGCCTGATTTAAAGTTGCGTGGGCCGTGTGGCCTGTCCAATATCTTTCTCCTCCTCCTTCTTCATTAAGTTCAAAAAGCCACAAGGGCACAAATTATTAGGTTAAGCGGAAACATAATGCTGGGGAATGTCTGGCAAAACGTGTGCAAGGCAAAGGTTAACCGTATACTAAAGTGAAACTATTGTAATCTACATGAGTGCAAAAAGTTTGTAGTGCGTACGTGACAGCGTCTTACCTCGCCAGCTGTCCTCGACTGACTGCCTTGAGGCAGGATTCGCGTGGACCTACCATGGTTGCCTACGGGGTTCACACAAGTGGAAGTGGTATGCACACCAAGTAAAACTTTGATATTTTAAAATAAATGGCTCATAAGCGATTAAAAATTTATTTACATCTTAGATTTTTCTTATTAATTTTCTGTATTCTTTGAATGCGTTAACGCCAGAATACTAATGTTCTTAATCTTCGTGCAGCGCACATTTTGAATTCATAACCAAACATTGTGCAATATCATCAGACATACATTTTAAATATTTAATACACTTGAAAAACGTGAAAAGAAAACAAAAGTCACATTTTACACTGCAATTAATATTCCGTTATGGGAAAGTTCAAATTGGAGCCTCTTTGCGCACGTGCATGCCAACATGTCACATGAGTGGTGAGCTCTGTCATGGGCTTAACGCTGTTGGCTGTTAGCCGGCATCAAACGACCCCTCCCTCGAAGTCCAAGGCGGTGCGAGCAACTCAACATTACTCTGGCGGGCTCTGCCTGGCTATGAACTGGGTCCAACGGTTAGGGGCAAAGGAAGCATGGCATCAGGAGCCTCCTTACTCTGCGGCATTTGCATGGGGGTGGGGGTGTAGGCTGGAACCATGTTGCTGGGACGTAGTGGTGACTCGCCTTGCCTCTTGTGCACGGTGCGTTGTGTTGTGTTGACAGCTGACGTCACATTCACTTTCCTACTAAACTCCCCAAACCCTTTGAAACTCTTTTGCCTTACTAGGCTATCCCCTAGGGGTGCCAGAAAACCTCTGGAAGGTTACAACCATATTGACTGGTGCCCTGAGGAAACCCCTTAAAACTTGGATCAATGGCACTGGTGTTACCATTTTATTATTTTTGCACACGAAACCATTGAAACTGATTTGATTGGTTACACTGATATTTGCTTCCACGGGGAAGCCCAATAACAGTATTGCTCTCCTACTCTCTTCTCCCACTTGTGTGCGTATGTTTTCGTCGCCCGTTTCCTCCCTGTTCAATGTGGAGTGTCCTGATGGTACGAAACCCCGTAATGACATTATGTTGGCAGTACTGTTGTTCATGTTTTCTAGGCCAGTTGTTGTTCCCATGCTGGTGTTGTTGTTTACATTGGTGCACGTGTTGACATTTCCTTGTGTACTTCCTGGTATGCTACACCGCATTCGCCGAGGTACTGGGCGTAACGGCATCTCCTTGGCTCTCTTCCCTGCAGGTGGATGGGCTATACAGAGTTCGTCGTGGTGTCGTTTCATGACACGTCTTGGTCCCAACTTCACTAAGAACGTGGAATTTCCCAGTTTCTCTACCGCTCTCACTGGCCCTGTCCACCTAGGTGCCAGTCCTGTACAATACTTTTTCATTCTGGCTGATAGTGGGTTTTCTCTAAAGTACATGAACATTCCTAACTGTAATTCCATTGGTGATTTCGTACTCTCCGGTACCCGTGTGTTGCAATACCTTTCCTGATTCTCCCTTGCCTGTGTGTGAATTTGTTGTTGGTGTAATACTACTACTACTACTACTTTGGGTAGTACGGGGGGGTGGGGGGTGTTTTCTCTTGGTTCTCCAGGTGCCCGCAACTCGCGGCCTTGGACCATTTTGGCAGGGTTTTTTCTGGTAGCTGTGTTTACCCGGTTTCTTATACAAAACATTACCTCAGGAATCTGCCCACCTGGTGTGGTCTTTGCCTAGCTGAATTTTCAACTGAATTTTTGTATCTTGATTCCGGCGCTCGGTCGGGTTCGTTTGGGGGTGATAAGCTTGGGTGGTACGGTGTTCTGCTCCCCACTTCATGCAGTACTCTCTCCACTTTCTCCCCACAAACTGGGTGCCATTATCGGTCAACAAAAATTCAGAATAACCCCATCTTGGAAAAAATTCTGTTTGCACTATCTGGGCATCTGGGTGCGTACGTTACTTACGGGAAACACTTCAGTTCACCTTGTAAACAAACCAGTAATGGCAATCAAAAACTTTTTTTCCGCTTTTGATGCGGTGATATGGACCCATGATATCAAGTGCTATGGTTTTAAACAGCTCTGTTGGCAGCTTCGGTTGTTTTGGAGCATCGCCGTCTGTTCTCCGCGGCTTGCGGGTATTACACGTAAAACAACTTTGCACACATTTATGTACATCCCATTGAATTCCTGGTCAGTGAAAGAATTTTTGCATGTTCCTGCGCATCTGTTTGGTACCTGGGTGCCCATGTTCTAAACTGTCATGCCCGTACGTTAACACAAGTTCACGTGTTTCCTTCGGTACATATGTTCGCCATCTTGTGCAGTTACTGGGGGGTTTCACCGAAATCTCTGGGTCTACTACTCACCAATGCTCAGAATACCACGTGGCACAGTGTTGCCGGCGTTGTGCAATATCTGGGGAACTTTCCTGTGCTGCGTGGACCTCCCTTAGTACGTCACGGACGTTTGAGACAAGTTCACCGGATGGTGTGGCGACAATGCTTTGCAAAACAAAAGTTGGTGTGCCTGCTGTTAGGGTGGTACGGCAAGGTGGTAGCACCTCTTCCCATTCCGCGTCGTCTGTTACCATTAGGTTTGGTCAGGGGTTCCTGGACAGTGCGTCTGCGAGCTCATTGGTTTTCTCCGCCATGTGTTTTACCTTCAAATTGAATTCCTGGAGCAGTAAGGCCCAGCGGGCAAGTTTACTCTTCCCGTTATGCACGTGCTCTAACCACATGAGCCAATGGTTATCTGTTTTTACTGTAAATGTCTCCATAACAGATCCAGTCAGTACTTCCTCAGTGTATGCACAATTGCTAAACACTCTTGCTCATTAACGTGATATTTGCGTTCTGCCTTGCCAAACTTTGCGCTGTGGTAATTCAGGATGTGTTTTTCCCAGTGTTCTCCCATTTGGTATAACACCGCGCCAATGCCTTAACCTGGCTAGCTGTTTCCAATTTTGGAAAGCAAGTATGATTTACTGGAATGCCTGGTCGACTAGAGGTGTCCACACAAATTTACGCTTTTCACATAGTAATTCAGTCAATGGTGCAGTTATCACAGAAAAATTTGGGATGAACTTCCTTAACCAATTTTTCAAGCCAAAAAATTTCCTAACTTTTTTACGTGACCTGGGTGTGGGTTTGTTTTGAATTTCCTGTACGTTTTGTTTCAGTTTGTGTCCGTTCCCTGTTACATAGTGTCCCAAAAACTCCATCTTACTCATACCGAACTTACACTTGTCCATTTTGCACGTAAGCTTGTTGCGTTCAAGCCTTTCGAACTCAAGGCTCAGGTGGTGCAGATGTTCTTCCCAACTGTTCAACTATACAAGTACATCATCAAGATAGGCCATCGCAAAGTCTCCTATGTATCCATCTGGTACATTTGCCATTAAATTCTGAAAGATGGCAGTGGCACATTTTAGACCAAACGGCATTGCAACGAACTGAAATCTACACTTATCTGGCGTTGTGAAAGCTGGTTTTTTTCTGTCCTGGGGACGGATAGGCACTTGCCAGTATCCAGATTTTAGTTCTAGTGAGGTGAACACAGTAGCTGGCCCTAGTGTTGACAAAGTGTCTTTTATATTGATTATTGGGATGGCATGTTTACGGTTATTTTATTCACCGGATGGAAATCAACACAAAACCCCCATTCACAGTCCGGAGTACACCGGGTCCTCGTGCTTCGTGATGATGGCGTGCTAATGTCAGTACGCTGCAGCTTCCAATCAGTTTAGAACACACTGGCATACTGGTCCAGCAGGTGTTGCAGATGTGTTGATGTTGTTTGGGCACCTCGTGCGAGAACTCAGCAATCCACATGGCAGCTGTTGTTGGCGGCGTTGCTCCCACGGGGTACAGTGTCCTTTCCACGTGCAGACTGTCGAGATGCGTTTCGATTGCGGCTTGGTTGTCAATTAGCCATGGCAATCCCAGAATCATCTCCTCGCACAAGTTCAGCACAATGTAAACATCACATTTTGTATGGAGCTCATATATTCCTACTGTCATGTGCATTACACTTGTTGCCTCCCCTTGTTGATTAGTGATGGTGAATTGCATGTCGTTGCGGCACTCTTGTTGTTATCGCTTGGATTAGGCCCTCGCATACAAAATTATGGCTTGCAGCAGTGTAATGATGGCGATCACATTTTTACCCTCGAGTTCATTATTGACCCTTAATGCATGTACAGTACTGTCACTAACCTGGAACACTTTGGTACCTTCATTAGGTGGAATCCTACACTTTGGCGGTGAGATTGGTGCAGATGCTGTTTCGCCAACCTGCCTATTTAGTTTCCTGACCTGTTGCCTTGGCAATAGTGCTCGCAGTTATTGTGGCGAAAGTTTCGACCCCTGCCTGCGGTTTACTCTCACTGGTGTGAACGGTGACGGTGGTCTGTGTTTATCGGACATCATTGCAGGTGTTAACGTGCTGTGATTTTGTCTCGGGGATTGGTAGTCCTGTCCTGTGTGCACATCTCTCTCTTAGAGGGATTCCTCTCTCTGAGAGGCATGCCTCTCTCGTGAACTGTTCTACACTTACACGTGTCACTCGCCGCAGGTATGGCCTAATATCGGGTGTTGACAATGCCACAATGATCTCAAGTACTCCGCAAGTCGTTTGTATCGGATGTAAGAGTTTATACAGACCCAGTTTCCTCTGAACTCTTCAATGCCCTCCAGTTTCCTCTGAACTCTTCAATGCCCTCTCTGTCGCGCTGTTGTTCATGGTAGTCTGGCCTGTACTTGTATGGCATCGCCATCCATATCAAACCTACCCAGCAAGCGTTCACAGAATTCCTCCCAGGTGACTCTGTAATCACGGACTAGATTCCACCACGTGGCAGCGGTTACCCTTAGCCTGTTGGCAGTGACCTCAGTCCAATCATCCCTATGTACGCGATGTCTGTGGAGTTTTTCCTCGCAGACCGCAAGAAAAGTACCTGGGTCTTCCGAATCATGTCCCACAAAAGTTGGCAACAGTACATTTCTGTCTGGTCCCGTCGAGCCCTGTGGCATGTACCTAACAACTACTGGCAGGGGCTTGGGCGTTAACTCTGGTGTTGTCGGTGGCATGAGCACATTCATCTTACAGCACTCGACACAGTTTATGACACCATCATGGAAGGTTACATACTCATCAGGTCCTATGCATCGCAAATGTAAGTCCCATTTGCACTGCTGGCACTGTGCCCACTTTGTTCCAGCACTGTCACATCCGGTGCACGTGCACAGGCATGGTTCTGATGGCATGGATATGATGTCGTACATGCATTGACATAATGGTTGATTCCACAAGTTCTCGTCAAACAGATTTATCTCACTTACCCTTTCACGAGTGTCGTGGTTGCCGACGCGGAAGTCTTGATGGCTTCCCGCGGTTGATCAGATGAACACACTGGCCCCACTTGGGAACACCAATTGACGCCATTGGGTGAGACACAAGACGAACGATGTCACAATAAACTTACTCTAAGTGGGCGCCAGCGGTGTTTCCCAGTCACCGCACTGTTGAGACTCAAGGTTCTCAGGGATGCTGTGGGTTCTGTGTCTCACATGAGCGTACTTACAAAACGCTTTGCATTACTAAACATCCTTACTAAACTTTTATCACTTGCAAAATTTTGGCGAGGGTTTGCTGCCACTACAAAGGAAAGATTTAGAGCATTGTGTATTCGCTTTTATTTTGTTAACCATACATGATTGTGCCAACATTACATGAAAGACTCAGGCTTGTCTAGCGATCTCTGTTCGGGTGCTCCCCAGCCCGCAATTAATCTAGCGCACTCCCAGATGGATGACTTCTCTGTGGTGTTAGAAAACACATTCTTCACAAGGGAAGGTCGACAGCCGCTAGGGTGGACTGGCGATTTTCCCTGAGGATAGGATGCAGAGAATTACAAGATGAAACAAATGAACAAGACGAACAAATGCGTGTGATTATTTGGCATCACTAACTCGGACTCATCAGGGCTTGTCTTGCCGCACGTGGTTAGTGAGGTGACTATACACATAGCTGGCTAGGACGGAAATAATATCACTGTACCCTTTACATAAATGACATAAAAACACTTGCAATATGATATAATACGACATGAGTTTTCACAATAAACACACAGATGCGTGAAAGCAAACTTATATGGCACAGACTAAAGTGAAACTATTGTAATGTACATCAGTGCAATAAGTTTGTAGTGTGTACGTGACAGCATCTTACTTCGCCAGCTCTCCTCAACGGACTGCTCTGAGGCCGGTGTCAAGTAGACCAACCATAGCTGCCTACAGGGTTCACACAAGCGGAAGTGCTATGCACACTGATTAAAACTTTGATATTTTAAAAGAAATGGCCCGTAAGCGATTTAAATATTGATTTACATTTTAGATTTTTCTTATTAATTTTCTGTATTCTTTGAATGTCTTTTTATGACTGTGTTCATGCCGGAATACTAATGTTCTTAATCTTCGCGTAGCGCACATTTTGAATTCATAACCAAACATTGTGCAATATTATCAGACATACATTTTAAATATTTAATACACTTGAAAAACCTGTAAAAAAAACAAAAGACACATTTTACACTGCAATTAATATTCTGTTATTGGAAAGTTCAAATTGGAGCCTCTTTGCGCACTTGCATGCCCACGTGTCACATGAGTGGTGAGCACCGTGGGCTTAACGCTGCTGGCTGTTAGCCAGCGTCAATGTATTATTCCAGTGGTTTAGGTTACTGGTAATATTATTACTTCTTTACGGCAATTGATGTCTTAAGATATAGTGAAACAAAACTCGTTAAACATTTGCTTGATAAGAAAACCAATTTGGCAACAGAATTTTTGTGTGCATAAATATTTGTGTAATCTTTGCTGCACTTATACAAATGTGTGGCTATGACAGACCCGAACTGAGAACCGACATTTTAATCCAAAAACCGAACCGAACTAAAAATGTGAGAACCGATCAATCCTAATTATAGCTAAATGGCTTGAGGCACCACTTAAAATGTGCCACGTAGTTCAGGTGTTGTGAATTTTCCTGAAATTGAGCAGAGTGAATATAGACAGCATAAAGCACTGATTAAGCTGTGTAATTTAGTCAGAAACTCCTGATGATCATGCGTTACTTCCATTTTGATCACTTAAGGTTATATTTTTAAGCATGTTGTAATAATTGTAGGAAAACCTAAAGTAGTTAAACTCACCCGTAGGGTGCGCCTGCGCACCCTACGGCTGACTTCGCCCCATAAACGAGCCAGGAAGAGCTCGGGGCAAGTCATAACAGTGGCAGTCTACCATTCATGTGCCGATAGAATTGACTCCACGTTTGGACAACCTCGGACATGATCATAATCAACACGTTTGATTATAAAATTGTACTGCCGCCCAGATTCCGACAGCCCTACGTTAACTAGCTCCAGAAGAGCTGTGAAGCACAGATCTTCGACTATATACGGAGGTACAGGAACGCCTCTAGCCAGAGTTCACCAGCCGCATAGGTCAGTGAGCTCTCCCTGGTCTGACCAGGACCGCCTCCTCTCCTGCAGCTTGCAAAAGATCAACCTCTCCAGCAACTTGAAAAGGTTCAACCTTGTCTGCAGCTTGGGAAGGCTCAACCTCACCTGCAGCTTGAGAAGGCTCCTCCTCCACCAGCCGACTGCAAGAGCCAGCAAGACACTCCAGAGGTAATCTCGACGTCATAAACCCTGCACCTCTTTACCCTAGTGGCTCCTTTGACTCCGCGGTAGCATGTAGTCACGACGTCCCCTCAGGAGGCAAACGCTGTAAATTGTGTAAAGTAAATCGTAAATAATTCTTAGACCAGTGTATTTTTGTAACAAGTTCATTGTCCAGGTTCACCTTTGCCTGCGTAATTAATTACATAATTATTGATAGGATTAAATTTAGTGTGTATAATCCAACTGGGATTCCCCACTGTCTTCTAGGCGTGATAATAAATATTACGTCAAACTTACATTCGTTGACTGCCTTATTTTATTAATGTTTCCCCTCATGTTTTGTTCTGTAATCAAAGGGTTGTGTATTTCTAAAACCCCGCTGAGGATAAGGTGTGAACTCCACAGGAGACGGAGCTTGAATAAGGCATTAGTCAGACACAGATATTCCGCTGCTCCTGGGTTTCTAGTGCTCCCTCGCCTACCCGCAGTAGTACCCCAATTCCCGACTGCACATATCGCCACCAGTGCCTCGGATGTGTCTGAAGAAGACATACCCCCAGGACTATGCGTCAGCAGGAAGGGAAGAAGGCTGGTTCAAATGCATGAGGCGGGATTCAGATCTGGAATAGACGTAAAGAGCAATGGGTTCTACAAATGCAAATTATCACACAGACTAAGATATTGTCCATTTTATATAAGTGGGGTAAAATCTTAGACAATGTCACCAACCTACCCTCTATGTAAACAGTAAATGCTCTCAATCGTAAAGTATTGTATCAGCTGATGAACTGCTGCAGGATCCACGTAGTTAAGTTTGCTATTTTGATGATGGCTTTGGAAGAAAATAGTACTCAGAACTAAAAGTTGTGATTTAAAATCTTAATTATTCTTACAACATTTATGAATTAAATAATATTTTTAAAGCAATAATAAATGTTCTTTGCTATTAGTGACTGGGCTTTAAAAACATGTTTAGCATTTAAGACAGAGTCGGTTGACACATACGACCAGTAAATTTTTCCAGCCAATGGCTAGCCATGTTTATGTTTCTAACTCGGTGAAGGCAGTTGTGCGTGTGCCTTTTTCTCATCATGTTTATTATACAAATATCTTGTTGATGTTGTCTGAATATTTAATTGGTAGTTAATTATTTTATTTGCTTTTTTCAATCATAGTTGGTTGTAGGTTCCATTGTAGTGCGTTTTCTTGAGTGAAATGTATTATTAATCAACATACGTTTACCATTTCGTTAAAACTGTTCGTTCCGCCATTTTCCTTACCGCAGTTTGAAATGAAGTGACACAATTATAATTTACTTATGTAAGTTCAAGTTTGTTGGTTTCAGGAAACGTGCATAGTGTTGATTTTACTGAATGATTCTGCAAATAAATTATTTAATGATTAGGGTCAAATTACCACCTAAAGTTACCCCAAAACCCCGTGTCATTTCCACCCCCTTAAATTACATTCCTAGTCATCGACCGACACGACCGAAGCAGATTGAGTCCACCCCTCCGATGGGATCTTCCACCCCCACTATGTTATTTAATTAATATCCACGGTTCTCACCGTGATAGTTAACCCAGGACAACTGGCATCCCGCATTTTGGCAACCCTATCAGTGAGAACAGTTGTACTCTCTGGTCGGGAGTCAATTACGGTTCAACTCACCGTAGTAATTCACTCAGTAGTAATTCGTCCACTGAGCAGCAACCCTGTGAACTAGCCACGACCCACCAGGCCAAACAATTATCACGAATATAGAACACGCCATGGAAGGGTAATACCCGAGCTTAGGAGGGCAAGCAGTGCTCTAACCACCAATAACTAGCTAAAGCAAACAAAGAGGGGGGCTTCAACTTTCCTATCTTTAGTTGAGAGAGATTTAAGCTGGACATGAGGTCTTGAGAGCCGATGAGGGTGAAATGAAGTGAGGATAGAGAAGTTCGGGAATGCAAGGGCAGGGAAAATAGGATATTCTCGAGAAAAACCGCCAACCAGCTACGTCGTTTGGCACAATTTCCACTTGTGAAAATCTGGAATGACCTGGCCAGGAATTGATTGCCGTGGTGGGAGGCAAGCAGTTTAACTACTAAGCCACCATGGCCCCTTTCAAATTTTGAAATTGCATTTGAAACTCCTCGTGAAAGTCAAGAGTACTATTAGTTGCTCTGATAAAATAAGAAAATTTTGAATGACCTGAACAGTGTTACTGTAAGGTGGGGAAAACTGTTCAATAAAAAAATTTAATTTGTTTTTTATTGAAAGTGTCAGTATAAAATGTATTAATTTTTGTACTGTAAACACAAATAGATTACATTACAAAAACTATAATTATCTGAATAAAAGTAAGTTTAACAAGAAGTTACTGATAATTAATGAGCATACTTTCCTCTACATGGGTGCAAATCAATTTTAGTGAAGTTCTTAAAAGCTTAGATGGTAGGTAGTCATTGATGTCTCATTCACATCAATATTATTAGAGATGAAACCAGAAACATGTGAAACAGTACTAAGACAATTATATATACACGAGTGACTTACCCGGGATTCAAATTCAGAAATCTCTTAGAATTAAGCTAGCTTGCAATCAACTGTATGCCATTCAGAAAATAAGAGACTTACAAAAGTAAAACATATAAATTAATATAGCCTACTATAGTATAACTTCTTGGCCAAATTTGAGAGAAATTGATTGATTGTTTCACGAGATACGACATAAAAATTATATTATTTTGTTTGGGAATATCGTACAAAATGGTGGAGAAATGAGGTTTTGCATTGACAATTTTGATGAATATAACTTATACTGTCAGCATACATGGTTAATTTAAAATTTATTTCGCAGTTTCATAGATAAAATGTTTGGAGCTAAAGTTTTATATGACCGCTATTTTGAAAATGTGTTTCTGACCCTCACAAAATGTATTATTTTTTGTAGCCTGCCATAGTGCTAATTGTTTACTATATTTGGTATAAATTTGTTATTTTTTCGAAGATCACATAACATATTGTCAAGTTATACTATTTGACAAAATGGTGGACAATAGAAATTTTCTCTACACTTTTGATTGCTGTAATATATACAACTATCATACAAAGTTTCTTTGGAATTAATTACACATTTTCCAACGATATAACATACAAAACTAAAATAGCTATATGGCTGTAATTTTGGAAATAAGTGTCGAACATATCTGAAACATATCAGTTAACTTTACCTACCGCAGTACTACTTGTTTGCTATATTTGTTAGGAATCTGCCAATTGTTTCCCAAGATATGACAAGAAAACTTTATTTATTTGTGTGGCACTATCTTACAAATGGCAAACCAACAACAATATTAAACTCTAAATTTAGTGCTTATATCTTGCACTGCTGGCATACAAAATTTAGTTATGCACAGACATACAGACACCCAGACAGGAAAGTGATCTTATAAATCTTTCCTTCTTTTGGAAAGAGGGCTAAAAAGCCTCGGGCCACTAGAACAGATACACAGTTTCAATCATCGTGTGTCTTTGCAAAAAAAACACATTACCTTTCACTAGGTACTAACATTTATTGGTTATGCTAGTAAAATAATGTACAGCAGAAACAATTAACCTTTAAATAAATGTGAAGAGTTTGATATCTCTGAAAGAATAAAAATAAGTGTGATGCACAGGTGAGCATGTTCAATTGTATATGTGCAATTTTATTATACCCAGTAGCTGGGAGTTAATATTTTGGGGGCTTTAAATGACGTAAGTCAAAATAAGAACAGATAACTGATGAACATTGTAGAAGTTATTTATGTATGTTAGTTTCCATTTTCACTTGAAAAATTTGCCTGTGCTTTAGAAATTGTGGTGTGTTAAGGTTGTTTAATGTAAATTTTTTTTGAAAGGTGGGCACAACAGGAAATTATGGTATGTGAAATTTGCAAAAAGGTGAAAACTGTCATGATGTGATATGCCGTAATGGAGAAATGCATATCTCAACAAAGTGAAAAGTAAGAGAGAGCATAAAATAAAGTGTTTTGAGTTTTTCTTTCTTTTTATTGTATTGCAGCCTTAAATCATAGTAGAGAGCAGTTGCTCACTCAGTGATGTATCTGTTTTCAGTATGCACAAATTGTTCTGTAATTGTGAATTTGGATTACGTACATATTTGCAATACACAGCTTCTTTTCAAGTTTTGCTTTCTGTTTGTACTTCAGGCAGATGTAATGGAAGCCTTGAATCAATATTATCCCCCAGAAGCTCTGAGGTTAGACTATGTCCTGCCTCATGAACCTCTACCATCTGGTTTGAAATGCAAATCACTGCTGAGTATTTTAGCTTTGGAAGTTATCACACCATCCCGGTGGTTCTTTCTTAAGTATGAAAATTTCACAACTTTTGAAGATTTCATGGATGAGCTGGAGTGAGTATTAATTGGCAAATGTTTTTTCACAGAAAAAAATATTTCACTAGCATGTAGCATTTGTCTCAGTGTACAGTTAGAATATAGCTACTACCTTTTGCTATAAAAATGTTCATGCATTGGTTTTAATTTATGCTGAACCATTTAACAGATTTGAACTAAGGGAATAGCAGAAAATAGTGCTTTTAGAACATTTTTTCAAACCTAAACCTGAACAGGTAGGGATATTATTTATCAAATGCTAAGGAAAAGGTGAAAGGGTCAGAGTTTATTATTATGGATTTTGATAATAAATAATTAAGGCTGCTGTTTAAAACGGGCAGAAATATTGGACTGTAACTTGCAGTGTTGATATTCGAAATCCTTCCATGGATCAATTTATACGTAGATAGAAGTTGGTATGTTTTTATAATTTTGATATTTTTACTTTTGTATTAGCAGATGCACATATAATTTATTTCAGTGTAAGCAGTTTAGTATCTTAACAGGCTAGAGCTACAAATTGTTAATTTTGCTTACATTTGGCATTACAGGTTGTGGGATTTTTTAAATCACTTATTTTGAAACTACACAGTAACGTGTAACTTATGTTGGTGATAATTTACTTATAAGCAATTACATTTTTTCTTTACCGGTGTGATGAATTTACTGCGGTTTAATTTGGCTTTTCAACTTTTATTTCAACAGGAGCAGCACAAGTGAGATGAATGTGTCAAATTATATTTTGTATTTGAATGGAAGGTATTCACTTTCATGTAACTTCAGTAAATTTTGACTGACATTGTGACCACCTTACACCATATGTAAAAAATAAATGCCCTTATTTGTAAAGTATTTTGTCAGCTGATGGTAGTTGTGGGATGTTTGTTATGTTGGACATATTTGCAATAGATATGGGGAGGGTGCGGGGGATAGTACTTGCATTAAAAATTATAATTAAGATGCATTAATTATGATATAATTACAACCTTTATGGCCTAAATTATGCTCTTAGAGTAACGTACAATTTTTTCAGCTATAAAGCAATGACATTAAAAAAATTTTGATAAATCATGGTAGAGCATGCATACATTATGGTTAAGGCTGCGCTACAATTGATTTAGTACAGAAAATACCACATGCATAGAAAGTAGAAAGCATGTGGTGTTGTTATACTAGCTACAATCACCAGGGGCGTAACAAAAGGGAGAGGGGGCAGGTATGCTGTTCCCCCCACCCAAATTTCAAGGAGGAATGCCAAACATGCATCTTCAGATATAAAAATTAAAATTTTTTTATTTTATTGCCTGTGGTTTAATGATGAGGGGTGCCGAACGGCACGGAAATCTTAAAATTGATTTTAATTTTAGCTTAAAACTGTCTGTAGTTCTGGATAGTGAGCAGCATAACCATAGCAGACTGCTCACAGAGCTTGCCGTAGCTAATGATTGATAGAATGATAGCCAGCCTTTAGAATTTGTGACCATCTCTACCCCACGAATATTGTCTCCTACTAGATGGTGTGTGCATACTGCCGCACTTGATACAATGTTGCAAGTGTGTATATATATGGGTATATACAGGATGCTCGGAAATTCCCCTTACAAACTCCTAGGACTTGTAGAGGGGACTGTTTAGACTATCTTTTGAATAAGAACCCATGTCCATAAACGTACCGTTTCCGTGCTACAACCATTTCAAATCAGGTGTATCACTCGTCCACTTCTGCTGAGGGAAAGAGCAATGTCTCGGATGTGCCTTTGTTGGTATGCAACTGGGTAGGCAGTACATTACTTCAGACAATCACCTGATGGCCTGGCTACGTCTACCCTGCCTTGAGTCCCATTGCACGCAAAATTGTTTGCGTACTCACTGATGGACTCTGTTCATGATGCAGTACAGCCTCTTTCGATTCTGGAGTGTGGCGTGTCTTTGGAGCACCACAGTCGTTCCTGTCGACGGTGAAGGTACCTTGTTCTCGGAGCCGTTGAGTAACTGTGGCAAAAAGGGTATGCAATGGTGTCGCATGTTGTGGATAACGTTCTTGATATAGCCGACGAGCTGCTCTTCCATTACCTTCAGCTGTGCCATTCACAAGGATCATGTCTGTGTATTCCGCAAACGTGTGCTCAACCATGTTAATTGAAGACACAAAGGCATGTGAATGGGCCTCAAGGCAGGGTAGACGTCGCGTGCCATCAGGTGATTGTCTGAAGTAATGTACTGCCTACCCAGTTGCATACCAACACAGGCACATCCGAGACATTGCTCTTTCCCTCAGCAGAAGTGGACAAGTGATACACCTGATTTGAAATGGTTGTAGCCCAGAAACTGTACGTTTCCGTACATGGGTATTCAAAAAGATAGTCGACCATGTAAGAGTTGTTTTCATAGCCGTCAAGTTCTTTCTATACTTGGTTCATTTAGGCGCAGGTCACCTCCACCTGTTAAGCACAGTTTACTGCCACTCTCACTCTGCTTGGTAGTAGGTAAGAGTCACCAGTATTGATTATTAATAATAAATACCATTTTTAATCGTATCCTGAGAGTAAGTTTGTTTAGAGGTAAATCCTGTCCGATACTAGGAGCTCTACTTCTAGACAGAGCAAGCAAGCGACTGGGTGTAATAATAGTACGAACCATAGTGTAGGACTACAGATCCCCGTCAGGTATCTGTACATCAACACACACACCACTTTCGATGGTCACTTGTTCTGTGCACCCAGGTATACCGAAAGGTAGAGGCCCAACCACTAGGAACACCTTTATCAGGAGCAGGACAGCCACCTCAGGTTGTATCATTTATTGAAGTGCTGAAGGTGCTGGCAGGGGTATTTCCCTGGGACTGGAGTGCCTGACTGTTGCTGGAACGCACCTATCGCTGTAGGTTTTTGCACAAAGGTGCAGAACCCTTAGGAACACAAGGTTCACGCTGTCAACTTCTGACAATGCTGCATGCTACACTAAGGGTGTGGCAAGGCAGGTAATACATAAACCTTGGCAAAACCCAATCAGAACACAAGAATGGCAAAAGCCATGCAAAAACTATTTTTGTACAGTGTAAAGGGTAGTTACATGTTTGCAACAATCTGTAATAGAGACAAAGAAGTGTGGTCATGTTTATTTTAATTTTAAATATTTCATTTAATTTCTTTCTTTTCATTAACATTTCTTATTGCACATGGAATACTTTCTTGGTTATCTTACATTTTATATTGTTGGGTAACATTATAATTTTCCTTTTCCATATATAACAAATTTATATTTAAAAACATTTATATAAAATCCAGGTTGCCCAAAATATAGATAAAATGCAACCAAATTCAGGTACCAATACTTATTTACTGGCCATATTAATCAGTTAATACAAACTGCAAAAGGCCATCGCAAAATATATTGAGCAGGTGACCCCAATTTACCATAGTTACAAATGGCTGCTATATTTCTGTCGCACCTACATTTACCATTGACATTATTACATCATGTTTAATTCTCACACTAGGAAAGACCCCTTTTTTGGTAACACATTACTGGTCATCAAACAATAATTTAAGTTTTAATTTACTCGCAATCCCAAGTGGATGGGAGCAACTGCTGGGGAATGCCAGCCTTTAAAACACCCAATAAGATTATAGTGTGCTCTTCACTTCCGTCCTTTTGATCAAGATGCCAGAAGTAACGTAACGAAAACCTCAAGTTTTTTGTCGGTGCATGCATCATCCCAAGCTGTTTACCAAGGTGGTCACTGACTGTGCTGCGCTCACACTCCTTCGCCAGGCCTCGATGTTGCTGCACGTGAAAATTAGGCACGGACATATTCAGTTATTTTTCGGTACCTCAAATATTTTGTAAGTGTTTGGTAACGACGTGAAGCTAACATTAACATCACAGTTTTATTTTATTAGTATTTTAATCTACGTGGAAAAGTTTTAAACCTCAAAACAATGTGTGTGAAAGTTTGTGCTTACCAGGTCGTAAGCTGCACAATTCAACAGGTTACAAGGTAGACACTGTAAGTGCCTTTTTCCGAGGGAAATGGTGACGTGGTCCGACCCACTAGTTAATTTTAGGAATGTTTTTACTTATTGACAAGGTGTAAATTATTCACAGACGTGCAGTGATGGGATTTCCTTCACAAACTGCTGTTGGGCTTTACACTTAGTAGGGGTACTGTCGAGTGCTTGCACCGACAGAAAGTAAGTTAAGTGTCTATACCACCGCTATGCCATGTGGACTAAGGCACAGTACTCATAGGAAGGAGAAGAAGGAGTAGGAATTCTTTACTGCTAAGGGAGTGGGCACCAATCACCCATCCACACTTGGTGGAGACACCCCACGGGAACGTGCTTAGTCTGCCCGTCACATAGAGAGGCAGTCCTCTCCAGTCAGCACCCCAGTGTATTTCCCTTCACACACCAGACGTGGTGAAGAGCCACATCCTGCAGTACGTGCCTTGGTCATTGGGAATGACATCAGGCTGGGTATAGCCAACTCGTTCTTCGGAAGCAGTGCAACCGCTGCCTGGAGCCAGATACCTCGCCTCTCCATAAGGCACCTCATCAACTAGCTCCATCCAGGCAACTGCTCGCCCCAGCCGGCCTACCTCTACGCTCTTACTCAGGAGATCGGTGAGTGAGTACACTGGTTAGTCAGCTCGGCCTCAATGGGCTAAGGTGGTAGTAAGAAATATCGCGGTTCTGCCCATGGCAGACGTCGTACCAAGCAGTCAGCCTACTTGACCAGTGCTAGTCATTAGTAGAAAGCCGACTCAGTCACAGTAATTGAGTACCCGAGCTCGCCTAACCTAGTGCTCACCAAAAGTAACATTGAATAGTCTAAGCAACACATGTCAATACCGTAAGAAGTCATGGAACCACAAATTTAAATCAGAACTTATAGACTTACGGAAGATCACATACAATAACTGTGACGATACCACAAATTAAAGCAGAACTATAGACTCGTGGAAGATCACATTAAAGCCAAATTTAAAATTGAAACTTTACTCTAAACACACTAAAAGTTGAACAGGAAAAAAGAAACTTTTTGGTAAGGTTACTTCTAGTGAAAGTAATCTTACTTTCGGTAACGATTGTCAAGTGACTCTGCAGTGGGAGGCATATCGGTAAAATAAATGTACGATGACAAAAGTATTCACCGGTTATAAAAATAAAAAACAGAACCTTAACTAATATATTACTTGTTCAAAACAAAATTTAAATGTTGCCAAATACAAGTCATCCTCACATAACATTGATAATTTTGAAAACATGTTTATGTAAAACCTAACCAAAAAAAAGTATACCATAGATATAACGAATCTATGGAGCTTACTGTGTGCCTTCCCTGAATAAACATATAGCCAGCACCTAGTGGCAACAAAAAATTTTGCTACCATTTTTGATATAAGAAAATACTTTACTATTCCAATACCGGACAGCTCTATACTGTTAACATTGAGGATGCGAAAATGCACAGCAGCGCCCCTAGCGTGTGAACTGATGAAATACCTTGAACTTCCTATGAATGTACTAATGCCAACAGCATTCTTGAAATATAATATTGTGTTTTGTGCCAAAACGTAATGTTAAACACAATCTGTCATCACAAATTATATGTACATACATGGTGTCTAAACAAGCTGAATATTGTTTGCTGTTAATGTCTTTTTGTTACAATAATTTATTTATATGTTGCATACATCAGAGAGTCTCCAGGATCATTGTGGAATCATAGAATTAAAAATACACCAATAGATTTTCACAATTTTAATTTTGTATTTAATTCACTGAAGTAAGAAAGGCTGGGTCTTGTTATATCAAATTACGTATCCATTGGAAGGAAATTATCAAATATCATAAAAATATGAATACTACAGGTATTTCATTAATATCTCCACTTCTGGCAATGTGTATAAAATGTTATAACAAGTAGGCTTACATTGAAATAATTTACATTCGTAGTACATCATAAATATAGCACATATTTACAAGTGCATTATTTTCTTTGCCTTTTTGTTTGCTACATGTTTTGCTATCCTTCCCAACTGGTCATTCGTGCTTTTGACAAAACAGTGTATCAGCACATTAAATGACATATGATAGCAAATTTTCATTTCACCAGGTTTACTGACTAAACTTACCATTCTCGTTTTCACTTGAGAGCAGGAACTGCTTAACAGCTTTAAAAACAGTCTCGTGAAAAACTTTTGTACAACAGAATGGGTTTGTTGCTGACACTATACATTTATATTCTAGATAAATTATGATCACTTCAAACCGACAAGCTAACAGCACTATCGACTTTTTGCACCAAAGAGCACAAACTGTCCAGTATTGGTATAGTAAAGTATTTGATATAAAAGTTCGGTAATATTTCTATTTATCACATTGTATACTACCAACAAAATTATATTAATTATGCAACAAAAAGTCAAAAAGGACAAAATGCAAACAAAATTAGTTTATTTTAGAAAGTCACCAAGATCAGTTTATTTCTGAAACATAGCGATATCCCGTAGGAGTGGATGCTCGTTTGTGGTATCGCTTTGGCGGTGTATGTTCAATACATGAATTGTGTCAACTTTCCAATCCCGACTACATATGGAAACACTTTATTGAATTAGCATTGTAAACATGGGGTTTCACAACGGAAATTAATTTTTTTTCCATAAATTTAGTGGTTTTTTTTTTTTTTTCGCTAGGTATGTAATTTTTCGTGAGAAATTGTTTATTTCACAATTTTGCGCGCGGCAAAAAACAGGTGTCTTTAGTCATGGCTGACTTGATAGTCTGTAAATGTTTCTCCCGTGTTCCGATAATTTCACTGTAAATATACATATCTTTCCCGTGCTGTTAATACCAAGTTGTTGTTAAATTTTTCAGTGAAATTTTTTTTTTATCTGCTGTGATAAAGAGTGGGCAATTCCAATAAGATGTTAAAGGCAAGTTAACCTCAATAGCTATGCGAATCCTGTCTTGAATCCTCGGATCCTCGAATCTTGTGGATTCGAGGGAATTGACAGATTTTGGATTTTACTCTCGCATCCCTAATATGTATATATAGTCCATTCCTGATTGGTAGCGGCTTATGAAAATCAACCTTTGAGAAAACACTCTTAGGCATAACATGTCACCTGTTTTTTCAATAACCTGTATTCCACAAATATATAACACTGTGGTTAACTTTAGAGTACTGTATTATTGAATATATGAAACTTTACCATAATATCTTCTATAACTTGTAAAATTTCTTTCTTTTTATATATGAATTAATAACAGCGAGAGCAGCGATGTGTTGGCAATGGCTGGTAAGAAATAGTTTACAGTTAAAATATTATTTTAACCTATTTTATTAGTATACTATCTGTAAATTAAACGGTGCCTATTGAAATATTTAGGTAGCCGTGATGGCAACATATCTCATTTTTACAGATTAAAATAACAGCGGAAAATATTGTGAGCTGGCCATAATGGTACCCTGTTATTTTATTGAGCGAGAAAGGAACTGTCTGCTGAGTGCACGCACTCTCTCTCTCTCTCTCACACACACACGCGCGCGAACACACACACACACACACACACACACACACACACACTTCGGACTTTTCTGAAACCCGTCTAAATTTCTACTTTTGGTTACTGATTATGTATCCTTCCGCTACACGTAAACGTAAACACTGCCATGTGACTCCTGCTTTTATAACTGTCACATGCATTGATTGCTGTATACAGCTGTTCAAAGAATGCTGTCATATTTCCTACCAATGTTAACAATTTGGGCCTATAACAATATTTAGGTCGGCTTTATAACTATTTGTTACACGCGATATAGCACGTTACACATAATACACATTAATATTTAGCCACGATGGTGATTTTTACAACTGTGACGGAAACAACAGTAGTATTTAAGATGATGTTATTAATATGCGTTTGGAATAAAAATTAAAATGAAACGACACAGTAAATCCAAGCACGCAACTCATGTCGCTTATTTATTGTACGTAGCATCGACAAATGTAAAAGATAGTGGTGAACATGCAAACACTTAGGCCTACCGTAACATTTGTTCCGCTAATATTTACATGCATTGGTACTTACTGGTTTGTAGGTTTATTGTAATATTTATTTAAATTTATCAGGTTGGGCTTAGTATTTTTTTTGAGACTGTGGCAGATATTCAATTCACGGAAACGTAAGCTTGTTACACAACTATGTTTCAAACACCTAGTGCAAAGGTACAACGTTGTGATAAACAGACGTGAATTTCAATAAGTAACTTTGTCATAACATCAGTTCATGGTTAAAACGTATAAACTTTGCACATAATTGAAATCCACACACATCTGGTCTGTGCGCAACAATTACAACACAGCCACCATAGACTGAAATTGCGGCTACGCTCTTACACACGCGGCGATCACAACACTTGTTACAGTATATTAATTATCCCTGTCCTGGAAACGTATATTTATCATAACATTGTAACTTCCCTAGGGTGTTTCAAAAACACTAGTACGAACTTGACGTTCCCTTCAGAAACACGCAGTGTCATTGTCATGTCGCCACTACTGGCAATCGTACAGCACTATGTAAACGGCCGGCCCGCCATATTGGGACAAGCGCTCGGCTAGGCCACGTCTCCCTACCTGCTGGATTTGTAAGTGTCGCGCAACGAGCTGTCACGCGCCATCGCATCTAAAATATGTCGTTACATTTAAATACCATATAATACATATTTAAACAAAATCTCGTTTTAGTTGTAAATTACAATCTCAAACATCATTATTGTTGTGGTAATTAGTATGAAATGTGCTCAAATTAGAAATAACAAAATGTATACATTTCCTACATAGGTGGTACGATCTTCCCGAGAGAGAGAAGAGAGACAGAGATAACAAGAGAGAGTGACACGCTCTGCTTAACTTATTGAACTGTTATTCCGGATGGAAAAAAAAACACCAGTTTACACACGGAAATTCGCGCGGATATTTTTAACAGCAGTGAAATGTGTTTCCGTCAGTGCTATCGAACAATACAAATATATCAATTGGCAACATTTACCTTACAAATAGTATACATAATAATGAGGTTAAAAAAGATTGTAACTCTGAACTCTTTCTTACCGGCCATTGCCAACACGTCGCTGCTCTCTTTGTTCTCAATTCATGCTTAATACTAAATAAATACTACAAGTTATATAAGATACTAAGGTAAAGTTTCATTTATTCAATAATACAGTACTCTAAAGTTAATCACATTGTTAAATATTGGTGGAATACAAGTTATTGGAAATACAGGTTGACATATTACGCCAAGGGTGATTTTTCAAAGGTTCAATTCCTAAAGGCCGAAGAAAGCGTGAATGGACTATACCTGCGATTCTTGAAGAATCGTTTAATCGAGAGTCGGAAGACGAAGAATCAAAGCATTAAAACTCAATTCCTTAAAATACATAACCTATCACTAGAGGCACGATTTTGTAAATCACGATAAAACTAAATAACACCGAAATACAAGTTAAAACACAAAATAACACGAAATACAACAAATGCCCGATAGCTCACGAAATGAGCTTCCTCCAAAAGAAATAAACTTTTCTCCTATATTATATCACGAATTTACTTTGGTAGTGTAAAAATCTGGAGACGCGCAAGTCTCAGGAATATTGAGAAATTGTAGAGATGAAAAAATTCTTGATTTGGCTTGAGACAATTTCTAGATCTCGGAAATCATAGTTCGAAATGCAGCAACACATGTAAATACATAATTTTTCTTGTGAAACTAAATGTAAACAAACATTCCAAAGATTACACAAGCAGTAAAACATGTACTTCGAGATAAACTACAGAAACTTTGACAACAAATTGCCTCCAATCGTGCGAAGTAAACACTTAAAACTCGAATCTGTGCAGTATTCTATGGCGGTAGCACCACTTGTTTACTAACATTGACGGATGTGCGTGAAACGAATGTGTGATATCGAAATTGGCACATTAAACTGACTTTCATAAAATATCTAGTCTCATAAATTATGGAAGATGCTGCAGCCGATATTAAAGACCGTAAAATATCTATAATTTGGGCATTTTATGCAAAGATAAAAGTGCAAAGGCGAGTGTAAAGTGTGCAAGAAATTAATACAAACACAGACCTGAACTAGTCTGAGAAGACTTTTTAAACAAAGAATGCAGATAATATTTATATTACTTGGCTACTGCTTTTCTAGTTTATGTATGTATCTCATAATTCCTTTGCATTAAAATTTATTAATGTAAATTTATATATATATATTTATATATATTATATATATATATATATATATATATATATATATATATATATATATATAAAACTTCTTTGCGTTTCCAGAAAATTTGTTAGTGAATTTACCAAAATGATACTGTATTTTAAAATTGGAGCCTTTTAAATAATTACTGCTTTAAGAAATTTTGACTATGATTGCTTTCAATAAGTGCCAGTATTGCAAAAAATGTATTAATATCTTATGTTGGTGAGCATTTATCATGGCAAGTGAGGTTTGGAAATATTTTCAAATAAACTATGTGGACGAAATATATTATACATATGTACATTTTCAATATTATCTCATATGCCTCTTTTGAACTTTTTGGGAATTTCATATGAATATGCTCCCACTGTTCAAGTGTTATATTATTTATGTTAGTAATAGGCCTACTACTAGTGTAGGCCTAGTTTATATAATTAAATTTCACACCCTCCTATATTTTATTTGCTCTGTAAAGTAAGTGTCTGTAACTGAAGGAATCGAGAATCAAGAGTGGTATCGGCATCGAGAATCGAGGAAAAGTGGAATCGTTACATCCCTATTATATAGTTTATGTATACATATGTATATGTATGTATGTGTGTGTACGTCTCAAGGAGGTTAGTAAACATCTGGAGCCGCCCTACCCTGAGATACGTACAATGCCGTCCGAAGCCGGGGGGGCGGAGCTTGTTCCAGTCTTCGAGACTGGAAGAAAGACCGGCAAGGAGGGAACGATGCTCAGAGCGCGCACAAAATGTATAAGCTTAACTTGCCGTTGCTGGGAAACTACTCATGCTAATGGCTTCATTTTTTGGAGAATGATGCACAGCACCTTCCTTGCCATCATCACTGATCTGTTATTTTCATGAAAATATGTACCACAATTCCTTAAGAAAATATTTGTAAATGTATGCAAAACACTTCCATAAATCTGCAGCATAAAAAGTAAGATGCTGTAAAAATTTTCGTTTGAAGAGAGAGATAGGGGATGGTCGTGTATGAAATGTGTAGGATGAATTGAATTTTTACGTGCATTATGCCAAATTATTTTGGATGGACTAGTATTCACGCAATGGACAGAGAAAGACCAAAGTCTTACACAGTTGGCATGAAGTAGCAAGTATCAAGTTTAAGTAAAGCAACAAACTTGTCATATTTGCTCGTAAACCAAGACTGAAATCTTTTTTATATGTGTGATTGTAATGTTGATGAGACAATACATAAATTTCACTTTTTTTTTTACTTGGGTTCCATTCTCTGCTAAGGCATGCATTTTCAATATTTTTGTACAATTGTTCACATTGGAAAAGTAAAATTGTAAGCAAGTTTCTTGTGTTTGAAAAAAAAAAAAAAAAAAAATGTATTATCAAAGTTAACGAACAAGCTGACAATACCTCAAAACAAACAAAAAAATTTGGTTAAATAATATTTCAATAAATCAAATTACTCTTATTCTTAAAGTAATTTATAAGAGGTCAATAGTAAGTCATTAAAGTAAAAAATCACACACAAATATGGTTTACATTCATCCTAAATTTAAAAAAATTGTTTAAAGAGATTTCAACCGGATGCTATTATAAACACACAAATTTTACCTATGGTGCGTCTTGCTAGTTACCTTCATGTTTTCCTGTCACACAATGAATTGTTTCAGCCTATAATTTGTTTTTGTCTGCATATAGTTTAAAATTCAGCACACGTGCAGAAAGTATTTAAGTGTGACACTTTTCACCCTGTCGTTTTAGCCTCAAGGAAAAATGCTTTAAACTAGACATACCACAAAAATTTCTATAAAATTAATTTTACACATAAATCGTCAAACAAAAACAAATAAGCCTGCTGCTGAAAAATAGCTTCATGTGTAAAATACGTTCACTGTATTCGATCAACATAGAAAGCATTCATCACACTGATATTCCGATATATTCCCTATGGTGATCTTAGCACTAATATGTTGATAAGTAAAACCGATTAATTTCATAGATTTGTGACGAACATAAATACCAGATCATTAGTCAGAGAAAAACTACCAGCATGGCAAATATACTTATTTTAACCTTTAGCGAACATGTTTTCCCTTAAATTTTAAAGTATTAAATATAATAGATTTTGATAGTATTGAGAATTCTGTTAATTTTTATAAGTCACAGTAGATACTGTTATTTAAAATCAATCAACTGCAAGTATAACAGCATCAAAGTGAGTCATTTACGTTTCTGTAATAGCTGATAGCAAAGAATTAATGCATCCCTTTCATTTGTTTCTGAACTTGATGATTTGCAGAAAAAAATTACAAGCCTGTATTTATCTCAAAAAATATTTAACAGATTTTTTCAAATTAATTTTGAATTTGTCGTTTCTTACTCCATTCAAAAAGTCTTAAAACACCAGTATCTCCAACCTGCATTCTGCCTGCCTATTAGCCTGATTATTGAAGATAAAGTTGAAGGTGTGCGCAGAACTAAGATGTGGAATAGCCTACATGCTGTTAAATCGCAATATATGAATAACTTCTGTTGTGCGAAGTTGAGACTAACCTTGACTGTCTTCGTCTCAGCTGCATTGTGGGGACCGTCCATCGTGGATGAGGTTGAATTCATGCTTGATGCTGTTTTGGTACTTCGGGGCTTCTTCGTCTAGAGGGGAATAAAATTATAATTATATATACTGTTTTCACTATCTGTTATAAAAAAGTACATTACGTTGCATAAAAATATTTTTCCCCCAAAAAATGAACGTATTTTGTTTTAAATGTTAGAGGCCTGTATGTTGTTGATGGTAATCAGAAAATGCAGGGAATAATGTTGGAACTGCTCCAGCTTTCAATTTTATTCTGTTCGCTGATTTTACTATCCACTTCTCTTCGAAATGAGCTGCCTTAAAATGTTTTCTTTTCGTAGCAGTTTCCCATGATTTTCTCAACTCTTCGTTCTTCGGAAATCTGTAAAAATATGATAATGCCAAGAAAAGTATAGCTTAATCGGAAATTACTTAAAAGAAATATATCAACCCAAAACTCAAATTTCATTTGTGACATAGAAAATAATATTCAAAAAAAATTATTTCAAAATTTTGAGCAAAATTGACAGTGTTCGACACAGTCATACATCTGTCTTTTCATTCATAACTATGCACTGAACATGATTGTCAACTGACAAATAACTGGACACCACAATGCAGGCTTACTTACCTTTGGAATGTCACATTTACTGGTTTTGTATTCCATCGATTGGTACACCCAAATGCACTGCACGAAATCATCATCTCTTCACAGCACGTGTAACAACTCGCTTTTGGATGGACAATGCGCTCTTCTCTGTTTCTCTTTGGACCTTCTTCGCTACGGAAGTGGCTTCACCCCACCCTAGCGTGGGCTGTTCCAGAGGTTTGCTATGTATAACCTCCTTGGTATGTGTGTGTGTATATGTATGTAGATATATGTATGTATACAGGATGAGTCTGAAAGACACCGACAAACGCCAGCAGGTGATTCCTTAGGAAAATATAAGACGAAAATGTGAGAACCAAGTTGTCCGGAATTGATTATTAAGGAAGCTGTGCGCCCCCAAAAGTCGGGTTTTGAAATGCCTTAAGTTGAATATTTTAGAAACTACTTACGACTAAGAGACTAATCGGCTAATAGTGTTGTGTATAATGGAGATCGTTCACCTCGAGAAACGGGGTTGGTAAGAGCATATACTTACATTAGGGAAATGGGTGTTACAACCCTGTTTTTGCACGAATCGTGTTAACAAACAATTGTAAGTGATTTATTGCATGAATGTATTAATCAGCATGTCTACATTAACAAAAAAGGTCATCTTGTCTGAACACTCTTAGGTGAACCATTTGCGAAAAATCGGTGGAGACGTCATTCAAAACAGAAAGCGAGTGGCCTGGCAGGTAGGCAATCCACATCTCATGGGACAGGTTACTATGATGAAAGATGGACAATGTTTTCATTGAACAGTCACATTAAATTACCTTAATTCACTAATGTACATGATTCTTTGCACGTGTAAAAACTACAGCAGGCGCTATCGTTGTTACATCATGTTGTTAAGGAGGTAGATTCCTAAATTGTTCATAGTTTATGTATGCGTTTTATTTAGTGAATTAAATGTAAAACGTCAGGGTTAGTATATATATATGTGTGTGTGTGTGTGTGTGTGTGTGTGTGTGTGTGTGTGTGTGTGTGCGTGCGTGTGTGTGTGTAGGGAAAGTGCGGATAATTTGGCTATATATATATATGTGTGTGTGTGTGTGTGTAGGGAAAGTGCGGATAATTTGGCTATATATATATATATATATATATCAAATGTGTGTGTAGGGAAAGTGCGGATAATTTGGCTATATATTTTTTTTGTAGTGTTTTAGTCTAATTTTTTGTTTTTCTCGAAGCGTTAATTCAAGGAATATGATAAACATCATAAGTTTAGCATGTTTTCATAATAATATCATATTAAGATTAAATTTCTTAATAATTTACATATTTGTAAACTAATGTCGTAAGCATATAATGATTTAAAACAAGGGTAATTTGGCAGTAGTGTAACCAAATTTGTACAAAAATAATAACCTTGTCTCCCATGGCTTACAATAGTCATAACGAAATACAAGTAATATATATGAACTGGGACTAACAGTTTCTTTACATTTTTCAGTCTGAATCACTAATGCAACCGAGGCATTCAAAATTATGACGATACCGCTTAAGGCCTTGACAAACTTCATGATACCACATACAGCATTTCACACACTGAATCCATGATTCATCATTTTTGTGATTGGCAAATAATTCTTGGCAGCTATTGCAAGTATCACTGGTTTTCTTTTTCTCTGACTGAATTCCACTAGTAGATGCTTGTGGATAAATCATTTCTCTTAAACCTGCTCTTTTTTGGCTTCTAGTTGCCTGAAGTGGACTATCTACTGCAGATTCCAGAAATTCTTCAGGGGGTGCATTATCACACTATTGCTCCGAAGGGCTGTCTTGTCATGTATCGAAAACCGAAAACATGCATTTTTTTTTGCTGCACTCTTTCTTTGTCGAACCTGGTGGAATTGTTGGGGAAGTGGAATTTGTGCTCTTGTTTCTTGCAAACATGTCGCACTGTGAACTTCTGAGGAACAGAAAACAACTTCGTGAAGTGCATTCGTGTCAAAATGAAATATTCCAGTGTGTTCAAACCCACTGGTTATGTTCCTCATATGGGCTGCCTCGTGAAAAACTCCAGTAAAGATTAAATAAAAAATATCTTCTTGTTGGCTTCCTCCCATGCTTGAACAGGAACTCCTTAACAAATTGTTTTCACTTAGCCTTCATCAGACTAAAGATGGACACGTCAAGTAGTTGTAGGATGTGTGTAGTATGTGATGGAAAAGTCAGAAAGATCAAATTCTTCTCTTCTCTGAACTTCATAACCTCTACAGACATGTGGCTGCAGTGTGAATCATGGATTATGATTACAGATCTTGCTGAAGGAATATTTTCTTCAAAATGATTAATGAACTGAAGAAATATATCTGAATTTATCCAACCATTTGGAGAAACACACACCATTGAATTTGCAGGGACACTGTGCTTCAAATCATCGGACAATCTCTGTCCCTTGAATATGGTTAAACATGGACCAGCTTGTCCTGCGGCGTTCGCAGTAATAAGCACTGTGGTAGTCTCTCCATACTCTGCTGCCATCTGTTGGTAGACACGTTTCCATCCTTGCAGGGAAATTATTATGCCTGGTTTGTTCACTAAAGTAAAACCACTTTCATTCAGGTTCCAGATACGGTTTGGTTTATCCTACAGGTAATGTTTCTCCAACATGTCACCCAGAACATCGTAATATTCATTAATGACTTCTTTTGAAACTGAAGAAGCTCTGTTAAGGGACAAGTTCTCTGGCAACCTCATCACTAGACCATACTGTTCCTTAAATGAAATCAGCGAATCCCAGCCAGCGACTTCTTCTTCCACACTAAAAGGATCCGTAGCGCACAAGCCAAATCCAATTTCTTGCATCTTTATTATATAGGCTACCAATGTTTGTTCCTCGGTAGCTGTAAGCACAAGAGTCCTTCATTTCTTCGCAATAGCAACATAATCTGGTCCAGATGATGAAGTCAAATAACGCTTTAATGTGCTGGAAAGGGACATTATACTCCTGCGAGGCTTTATAAACTGACCAACCATCTCATAGAACTCGTCCCATAGCAAAGCGCACGTCATCAGGCGTGCATTGTGAATATTTCCCACATTTCCCTGGTGTGCTGCAACACATATACACGCCTCAAATAGTAACGCAACTCCCTGATAGATGTATCACGATGTCTAATCACAAAGCAGATGTAAAAAAAAAGTAACAGGTTGTACGGCTCTCCAACTTCGCGTTCACAGAAAACTCGCCAAATTCTACAATAGGCCTTACTTTTAAATGCTAAGATAACTATGTTGTGAGCTAAGCTCTCAGACGTGTCAAACAAAGCATATTGTAACAATCAAGAACTTACCGGAAATCCTAGATTCTCTGCTTCAAAACACATTCTCATTAAACTCAGTGTCACTAAAAACAAAAAAGATATATATATATATATAATGTGTGTGTGTGTATATATATATGTATATATAATGTGTGTATAGGGATGATGCATAGCGCCTGTATCACCCTTTTTTCTTAGCAATAACACATCGCTGAGTGGGGGTTCGTTACAAAATTGTGATAACTATACCCCATATGAATCATTGATTGGTTGCAATTCCATTCTCCTGAACATACCGGCGGTAGGGGTATGAGGGTTGAGAATTGAAATTGCAAATGGGAACGGAGGTCATATAAGGTATTGTGGTAAGATCATCTAAAAGGAAACATAATTTGCTAAGATGGTGTTTTTCTGATGTGCACAGTTTAATCACAATCAAATCATGTAAATGTACGGTTTGCGATGTACTTCTGTACTCACAATGAATATTAACAAAAACAATGTTTATTCTTACTGCAACCAAATGGAAATCAATGAAACGTATTTTTCTGGCTACACACCTAGTTCATGTACCATCAAAATTATGTCTAGTGCACTATAAATACCGGTATGTTGAGAGAACTACTTTGAAATGGGAACTGGGAACACTCATTCTGCGCTTCATAAGAGTTCGAAATGTCGACCATCCTGTATAAGACATGACTGCTCTCCTTACGTTGGCGGTTGTTCAGCAGACCTCAGCAGAGCTGAGTGATCCACATAGTGCTCTGATTCTGTCTTTCATGTCTTCCCTCGTTGGACGCACGCCATAGACAATGTCTTTAATTGTCCCTCACAAAAAATAAGTAATTTGAGGGTGTGTCTGGAGAACATGGTATCCAAGCTACCGGACCCCTTTGTTCAATCCACTGTCTGGAGGATAACATGTCAGCAACTAGCAAAGCTCTGCATGAAAAGTAAGCAGGACTGTCATAGTTGAAGCCACAGTGTTAATCTCCAAAAAAAATATGTTCCTTTGACACAATGTCCAAGAAGGCCACACCAAGTATTAAGGCTCCACACGTGCTAGTTATCCACTTGATGGAGCCAATGTGGGTTGACTGCAGATCAATCTCTCGGGAATTATTGAGATTAATTCCAAGAGGTAGGGAGGCTGAATTCCGTCCTGGGATATAGTGGTTCAATGTTTTCTTTGGGAGTGAGAATTATGGGAAATGTGCTTGCCTGGCTGGGTCATAGATCCTTCCACGTTGGAATTTGTGCCCTTTAGGCTGGATAACTTTGATAGTAGGGATTCAAACCCTAGAGTGAGTTTACCCCCATACGTCTCCCGTCCAGGGAGTTTGGTTATGCTCACCGTAAAGGTTGTCGAAAATATACGTGACGCCAGTTGTCACGTAAATGGAAAAGATTCTAGCTAGATTATACAGAATCCGTGGATTCTGGCTTTGCGGCATCCTGTGTAGGGAGCCAGTTTAGTGGGTGTGCGCAACACAGTCAGGTGTGGGCCTCGCTATTTTACGATGACTGGGTACCTGAGGGGGAACACGGATGGTGATGAGCTTACTAGCCGCCGTGCATACTAGACACGAAGAGCCAACAGGCCCTAACTTTTGAGTGGTCGGAAGAGGCTGGAGTAATTTAGAGATTGGCGGGTCTGGGATAAAATAGTCAAGATAATGAATTGTGTAGTGAGGCCAATCTATACCTAGTACTGCATTTCCACCCTGCAATATTACTTCGCCTCCAAGGTGTGTTGGACTGTGTAATTTAATCCCTGCGGCCTGTTTCATAAAAGACTTATAATTCATGGCCTGTATCACAGGAGTAATAAAATAAAAATTAGAACCCTGTAAAAGTCTGTTTCAAAAATATTATTTTACACTCCTAAAATTATTAAAATAGCACCTGTATTACAGGAAATTGTGTTTGGTGAGTTCATGATCACGAATCCATTACAAGGTTATATTTATACTCATTTTTTCATTCATAGTACTTGCTATTAGGTTCTTCCGACTCAACATGTCTAAAAGGGAAGAAAAAATATAAAGAACATTAACTTGTTACGTCTCATTTTGAAGAATAAAGCGAACTTATTTGAGCAATTTGGTCCAAATATAAGCAAAGAGACGTGCAAAATAGCTTGGAGCGAGGTACGGGATTATGCAGTATCCATAGGACTGATCTCCAGCAATAGAGATACACAACCTTTCCGAGACACAATATGGCAGAATCTGAGAGGAAGAACCATGGTATTTAAAAAAATTAATTCAATTACAATGTAGAATGTTAATATCTAGGCCTGTGTTTCTGTAAGTCTATGCCGGAAAGTTTATATTTTGAGGTTATAGTACCGATCAACAAAACGTTAACCTTAACAGTATTTAAATTTATAAGGAAAATAAATAAAAATAAAATGAGTTGTGTTTTATAATTGTTTAATTAACTTACATATACAATAATAAAAGCAATTACATCTTTATTTCATTATTAGCTTTGCAAAAAAATTCACTCTCTCTTTGTTGACTTGTAAACTGTTTGAACTACTTACCCTTACCATTAGCCATTCCTGTTATCTATAAATTTATTGTTGGATTTAACCTCACGTGCAGGGAATTTAGAACAAAATAAATTATGTGAAGATCTTTTCTTACAGTTTCATATTTTCTTGGCTATTCATAAACGTGACTCTCTTATAACTTATAAGCGAAGCTTGGAAAGCAAATGGGAGAATCTGGTGGCCCACATAAAAAGCTGGACAAAATCAACCAGCTTATCGTACAAATCCTTGGCAAAGACTCCCCAGTCATTAAAGGCTTTGGTGTGTCCGATTCCATGAGGCTGCGTTGACATAGATGGAGTGGGTGTAGAACATGTGCAACATGATGTAGAGAACCCAACAATGTCCACATCAAATTATTCAAATTATTTAAGAGAAGGTAAAAAAAACTTATATTGGGCATTGTTTATTTATCAGTAGGCCTACAAGTTGTATTAACTAAATAAGTGTGATCAAGTAACAATCCATTATAAATTATTGTGCTCTTAGTTTGTTGCTGTGCTTTAATTTTATGAATACTTTTTAACTAAATGCAAATAAAATCAGATAAGAACAAAAATTAGTCTTGTCCAGTTTTTACTTCTTATCATCCTTGTTCCATGTTTCCCAACACACAGTTTACGCATGACAAAGTTAATGCATTATTTGTATTTCCACAGAAACAAAAAAATGTGTAATTGTCCAGGTATTGGATATAATGAAACAGCAAGAGCTTTTAAAGAAAAAAGAAACGAACTGGAAGTTCAAAGACTGGAAATAGAAGTTTGGGACAGAGAAAATTCTCTTGGAATCAAACATTCACATTTAACCAACCATATTGAACGCACAGAACCAACTACTTCCAACGAAAGTATTGAACTGAATAAGTTATGTATGTAGATGAAGGCTTCACCATAAACTACAATGGGCAAATCATTGTAAATAATATCAGAGGAGAGTACCAAGGAACTCTATTGATATGTATTCAAGTCTACTTAAATTGTTACAAATATTTTTAGTTCATAAAACATTTTTTACAAAATTTAGTTTCTAGCAATTAGTTGTACAACATTTACAATGGTAATACATTAAGCAGATTGCAAAGGCAGGGAAAATATTTTCTGTACCTTATAACATAAACAAAAAAAAAGCATTTGTATGTATTAAAATATTGAATAAAAACTTGTTCTTTAGTTTTCATAGTACCTGTAAAAATAGTTCAATGTTTCTTGTCCCAGCACATCAATACCATCAAAAACATTGTTTGGCTGTCCTTCTGCACCATGTACCACGTTTTATAGACCTACCATCTCATTTTCCTCTTCCAAGCCTTCATTTCCAAACTTTGACAAGTTGCAAAGTACTACACATCATTTCACAACTTTGCATGCAAAAACAGGTTGGAGTCTTAAGGCATGGGAATTTCTCCTTCAGAATGCCTGTTGCATGTTCTATGACACGGTGCATTTTCTTATATGCCGTTGCAAATCTGCGCTGTTCTGGTCTGTTGTCATTTTGCACAATTGATGGAATGAATCATGATTTTAAGGGATATATTGAGCCCCCAAAATTACACTTCCGGGAAATGGCCTCCATCCTTCTTCCATTCGATGAAATAAGCCACTATTACGCAACACCCATGCATCACTATCACTTCCTGGCCAGTCAGCTTACACACAAAAAAATTGTAAGTTTACACCACTGACAGCATGACATTGATGGAATGATTTCCATGACGGTCAATAAATGCTGGTTCAAGATCATGTGGGGTATTCATTTTAATTAGGGTGCCATCAACTGCTTCAGACAAGTGGCATGCCTGCAAGTTTACTGAAGTCATTGACTACAACCCCTACATCATCAGGCCAACAAACAAGTTCTTCTACCAATGTTGCTTGCACTGCACTGCAGTCGCAACTTTGTGAACTACTCTACTGACAGTAGCCCCAGTTCCTAACCAATGCAGTGCTATTGTAACTGTTGGTGAGACTTTAGTGCTTGGTTTCTGTGTGTTGGATGTTCCAGAGAGCATCAATTCGTTCCAGATTGAACGAAAATTGTTGGAAATTTAACCTAAACCGTTCGTTGAATTCATAGGTTTCTTGGATAACATTATACGAAATTCTGTTTCTGAAATACCTAGGTCTCCTTATAATAATTACTTCCTCATCACTGGAACTATATTCTTCGTACATTTTGTCCACTTTAAATTTAACTAAAATCAATTAGTTTCACTCTTGTTTATAATTCAATTAACACTTGTAATAATTTTAGGGTGGTATCAATACTGATAAAATTTTCACTACTTTATTTGTATTGTAATACAGGCTCCTGCTCTGTATGGAACAGTTTTGTGAAAAATACCTGTATTATTTACCTGTAAAACAGGCAAAATGCCTGTAAATGATTTTGTACTTTTATGTTTTTATGAAACAACTCCTTGTAAAATTTTGTCAATATTGCAGGTAAATCACTTCTAATAAAGGACTTATAAGTTTTATGAAACAGGCCCCTGGTCTAAACAGCGGTTCTGAATCGGTAATTGTACTTGCACCCAAAAAGTCACTTTCACTAGTTGAAGGAATACTAGCAAGTAGGACGTCTAATTCTAGTTGTAAGGCTCGTAGAGCTAACCTTTATAACTTACTTTGACGTCTTTTAGTGTCACAAGGCATCTCAATTACAATAATAAAATACACTAGGATATACTCTAAACTCACTGGGCAGTATCCACTGCTTCCCCAGTCTGGCTTTGTTCAGGCTGGGACTGAAGCAGCAGATAGTAAACAAGCCTGTGGTCCCAGAATTATATCCTGCTGAAGGGCTGGGCATCTCTGGTTTTTCCTGGAACAGTCCGGCTTTGTTCAGGCTGGGGAAATCCAGAAAACTCCGCTCCATACTTCTCCTTTCAGAATAAGTAAAAGGAGATGCTTGGTAATTTAAAGTTACTATCACCACAATTAATGGTCCATTAAACAAGAGCTTCTCAAATACTCCAGATGGCAGCCATTATCTCCTAGATTGGGCCTTTGATTCAAGCTGGAATTAAGATGGTGGCTGACGTAATGACCTGGCATTTTTTGTTTTTTCTACTCTCTCGAAGTTTGGGTGGTGAGCAATGAACCTTGGACCCGTTGGCCTAGCTCGGGCTGGAGGAAATCAAAGATTATTGGTTCCACCTGTACTAATCAGAGAGTGAAGCAATTATTACCTAGGCCCGTTATGAGAAGTTAAATAAATTAAGATTTAACTCGGAACTAGGTAAAAGGAGGTACACTTTAAGTACTGAAATTAATGTATTTATTCAATACATTGTGAAAACAATGGGCTGCATAGATCTGTACAAAAAATGATTATTATTATACAGCAGGCGAAGGCGATTTGCATAAAATCTTATCTCCCCCGTTGGAGGCTGCTGAAGTTTTTATTACCTCAGCATGAGGCTCTGGAGGCTGAGGCGTTCTTGTAGCAGAGCTGCTGCTCTCATGCATAATCCTTGGAACTCGTATCTGTGGTTGACTGGTATCGATGGCTCCGTCGAATAATAAAATATCTTGAGAGGGAAATGAGGCGACCGCATGGCGACTATGGTAGACAGTACAATTCATTCTACAAAATACTGCGATGGAAAGCATGGTCCTTGCTCAGGTACCAGTTGCTGAAATCACTGCGCTTAGGAAAGTCATTTTCCCAAGTTCTTAGTGCAGCTGTACATGGTACAGATGTAAACGGTTATCAGCGCGTATTCTCCACACTGTACTTTGAGACTTTTTCTTGAGTTGTAGGCAATCCTCCCTGTAGAATCATGAGGATTACCTACCATTGCAGCAAGTACATCAGCAGTCCTCTCGTCTCTCACAGGTCGTGTGATGCGACAGCGTTTGTTGCCTGTCTGTTGCACTAACCCGGTGGTGCGCATGCGACATGTAAGATGCTGGACGACATTGTACAAGTGATGAATACACTGTGGTTATCTCTCTGCGAACAAACTGGCAGCAGCTCTGCAGTTCTGGCGAAATTCCCCTAGTATCATCAGTAGGTCAAATGCTTCTTCGTTTGTAAAATGGCATTTCATTCAGAAAGCAACACTACAGACAGACATAGTCTGACACTAGTAGACAAAAATCTGGGAGCTTCCATTCTACCGAATGTCTCTACTTCCTGCTTTAGCATTCTGTAACAGCTCCCTGCTCAAATCTGTTCTGCAGCCCCGATGGCTACCAATGCACTGCCTAGCAAAATGTTGGCAAATGTAGAACTTCCTGCTCTGTCAATCCTATCCACCATATTGGAAGTGGCACTGCCTAGCAAAAAAATGATGACCAATGCAGTGTGTCAGCTCTGTCTATCCGGTCCGTCATCTTGTAATGACTCATGAGGGATGTGGAGTCACCCTGACAGCACTTTCTGCTCTGGCATTCTGGGTCATTGCACTGCTTAGCAAAATTGCAGAGAGGGCAGTGTTACGACCGTGTCCTCAACCTGAAGCCATCAATGGAGGTCATGTCCCCAGTCCGAAGCCACCCAGCCTTTTGAACCATGTGAGCTACAGCTACCAAAATCGTAACAAATGTATAACCCCTGATGACTAGTAGGGTTGCAGGGCCAAGTAAACCCTGTCTATCAGCATAGTTGGCCATAATTTCCATAACATTTAAGATATAGTTGTCAAATTCATAACATAGGCATCACCCACCATGATGAGAAGGGTCGTGGGGCCAAGTAGACCATATGTCTACTTACATGCATAGTTGATCATTAATTCCGAACCGTGTAAGATATAGTTGTCAAATCCATAACATAGGCATAAGCCACAATGATGAGAAGGGTCGTAGGGTCAAGTATTTCCTATGTCTTCTTATAAGCATAGTTGACTGTACTTTCCGGACTATTTGAGGTACAACAAAATTCATAACATAGGCATCACCCCTGATGATCAGAAGGGTCGTAGGATCAAGTAGACCCTATGTCTACTTATAAGCATCATTGGCCATAATTTCCGAACCATTTAAGATGTCAAATTCATAACATAGCATCACTCACTTTGAGAAAGGTTGTAGGGTCAAGTATACTCTGTACATGTAAGCATATTTGGCCATGATTTCCGAACCGTTTGAAATACAACTACCAAAATCGTAATATAGACATTGCCCCATGCAATGAAAAGAGACTACTTCAGGACTCGCCTAAGCCACTCAACAGATATTGCATGCTAGGAGATCATCTCATGGGCCTACGAATTTGTCAAAAAAATGTAGGAGGAGATGCGAGGATCATTTCGGCTTCGCTTGGGTTACCAGTCTGATGTCTTGACCACCATTCCATGCGATAATGTGAGGAGATGAAATAGCATACTGGCCTACCTATCCAACAGTGTGTGTATGTTTAAAATACCTGCATTGACCTACACACTCACCAGACTTGTCATCGCAAGACTTGCCTACGATGTTGGAGTATCACACAGGCCTACACACCCACTGCGCCTAAGCTGATGATGTATTCGACAAACTGGAACGATACAGGCTACACACAGACACAAACAGAAAACACAATTTAAAGGAAAAAATTATTATACGTACTTACCAACCAGTACAAGCCCAGGGGTGCTAGACAAGGCCAGATCAGCATAACAGAAAATACCTTGTTTACAAAAAAAACCAAAATCGTCAACCATCACTCACAACACTCGCAGCGGCCAACCATCATTTCGTGATCCATAAGGCAGCCCAATCAGTCGAAGGGAAAGCACAGAGAGAGACAACACTGAGGCAAGCAGCGTTTACCCACTAACCAATGTGTAAACATTGAGTTATGCTAGGCGAAAATAAGTACTATTTTGAAGTGTGCGGGAACAATAAGACCAACACATTGATGCAGAGGAATAATAGTTATAAATACTTATAAACCATCACAAGCGCAGGATGTTAAATAATGCTATACAAGACCAGGCCGCTCTGGTCAGAACAACCTCTTTACGAAACATAATAATCACATGCTACCATCACTGGCAGCGGAACACACATCTGACCTGTACCGAGCCTTCATTGTCAGTAATTACAGTCATACTCTGAACTTAGTCATTCTACGTCCCCAACCAGCACTTGGTGTACCAAACCTACAGTCTCTGACCTTCCCTGTCTGTACTTACAAGCAGTCATACTCATGTACCGAGCCTGTAATTATAGGTAGACATACTCTTGTCTGACCTTCATTGCCCGTACTTACATCATGCCTCCCACCACTTTAGCCGAAAATCATGCTTGGCCCATACACCTATAGTTCATGTTCTGCACTTTCAATGTGAAGAATAGCTATCGCTGACATGATCTGGAGCAGAATGTTGTCTGTATGAACCAAGTAAAACCGGCCAACAGCAAAAAACTGTATCCTACACCACCACTGCACGATTATCTTGGAAGGCTGCAGTACACCGACAGCACGCAAGTCGTAGGATGTTACTAGCCGATATATATATGCCACTGTGAATCGTAAGCACATACGAAAAGACAACATACATTATTCATGCAAGAAATGACATTTATAATGCTAGAAGCTCATTACCAAACAAATTACCCGTGACAAGTAAGGAGTTATTGCAACACACACACTAACATACACACTAAGTATGTACTCTGCTATTATAAGATGCAGAGCAGAGATTTACCTTAACTGGTGTAGCAGAAGACCTGTATGCTGTGAGCGCATCTCATCAACGTGAACTCAATGGAAGCACAGAATACAATGACCGTCCTCCATTTCCATGCAGGGTATACATTATCAAGCGGGAAAGTAACTCAATGCATTCAAGTACTATTAAATCACCACCACCCCCTTGGCAAAATATATGTACTTGTTTCATATGCTATTGAAAGGTTATAGGAACTAGTGCATGTACCCTGATGGCTGTGGAGACTGTACCATCCTTGAAAAAATAATGTATCACAGTTTTAATTCCCGTAGAGAGGGGTAATGCATGCTGACATTACATGTTCGCCATCAGTGAATAGACAATCGTTTGTCGGGAAGCAAGGCCCCACTGCCAAACATTACGAAGAGCCATCGTTTAGAAGACATATCAATCAGTGGTGACAAAATAAAGCGTGTGTACCTTGCATGCACAGAGCAGGAAGTGTTCAAACTAAATTGATAGTGTACGAGTGTAAAGAAGTTGAGAGGCCAACTTCACAGCCAGCAATCTGGACATTGCAAACTAACATACCATAATTATAGTCGTACTCTGTCTCTCACGTGCACTCGTGTACTGAGCCTTTGCAATTACAACCAGTCATACTCTGTCGACTCTGCTCGAACCTTCAATGCGTGTACTTGCTGGCAGTTTCCGTCCAGCAGCTCAGCAGTTCCACTGTGATAACTGCAATAATGTGTGTTTACCTATTGTGATAACCGGTGGCAATCCTCAAACTCAGGTCCCTACAGACAGCTGCTTACACTCACCATCTGAGTTTTGCCAGTCGCCTGCTAGAGCGCACAAAAGGAAAAAAAAGTTATAAATAAAAAATGGCTGTATGTGTGTGTTTGTGTTATATTATTACTTTCGTACATTATCATACTCATCATAACAAATACTTGCAGCCTGGCAGCCACAGGTATCACACTATGACAACCCGAGACACAAACTGTAATAATGAAGTGTTAAAAGCACTTTGTCGTCGAGCGTGGCTAGAAGTACACCATTCCATTCTCCTACGGACGAAAATCATTGAAGACTGCCATCTGTAAACTCCGTCAATATCAACATGAAGGAGCCCTGACAAGCATTACGGTATTAACGTTAACAGTGTGGAAATACCTTTAGTAAATGCTATAATGCACTGTCTCACCTGTAGTGATAGCCTGCCTAAGGAATACCTTCTCTCATTAAATCCATCTACAAACACTTACCTGCAACAGGACAAGGAGACTCTTGCCTGTCAAGGTAGCGCTACTGTTACAGACACACAGCAGGAGCCAGTGTAAGATACAGTGGGAGCGAGCAGCCAACAGACACCTCCAACACGGAAAGATGAACACATGTAAAAAGGCCAAGTTCGCACAGCGATCGACCGAATGTCACCAACCTTGCTGACGTTTGCACCACACACATTCATCTACCAAGCTAACACAAACTAGCATGTAGTATGAACAGTATTTAAGCCATCATCATGTAAACATGATGAGTGCTACAGTGAATGAAGACTTACCAGCTCCATCGCCAATAGTATTACAAGATCAATGTTACTATTATGGAAATACATTTAGTACAAGTAGGAGTGTACATTGACATGAAAGTTGTCATTGCATGTTCAGCTCGACATAATACACTACATTCCACTGAGATAACTACGATGCTGCGTTTACCTGCAATGATAAACTATAACAAGACATACAAAGACAAGGTTTATCATTCATCAGGAAGCGAGTGCGACGAGACATTTGCTATCTGCACCAGTGCCGTGAAGTTTAAGTGTCGCTGCAAGCATTAAGGTATCATTGCGTGGGAAAGAACTTTCTAGTAATGGGTAATGCACACAGACATGAAAGTTGTTCAGTCCAGCATTAACATACAGTGTGAACAAGTGAGCATCAACAGATGTCGGTTTGTCAACAAGCATGGTGGAACGCAGACCGTTACATCTACTATGACTGTGTGTACAGATGGAATCAATGGTCGAAGACATACCATCTGTAACAGAGTCTCTGAAGAGACACTACAAGCTTATGGTACCACTGTAATTGTGTACTCCACTACAATACAAACACAGAAGCAATGTTCGAAGACGCTGTAATAGCGTCGGGAAAGGTCTCTGAAGAGTCTCTGCAATCATTACAATGCATGGAAATACTTTTAATAAATGATATACATGCTGACACGAAAGTCGCAATTGCATGTTCAGCCCGGCAGGAAGCGAGTGCAGAAAGACACCGGCTAACACATAGCAGTAGGTACATTTCTTACACTGTAGGAAGTTAAAATAATAGATTTATTGTTGATGGTTATATTTATTTATATGCATAACCATATCACACACATACATATATATCATTCAATAAAGCCTCCAGTTCTGAGTTCATCAATAATTGGATTTATCTCTCCGATGACAGACATATCCACCTCTCTGCAATGAAACCAACTCACATAGTCTATCAACTAGGTTATTGGGCTTTTCAAAGTAGCCAATATACTCATGCTGCTACTGTGGGAAGGACTTCAGTTTTGTTTCACATGAAGATGGTGCAAGCTGATACAAAGCCTACTATAGAGCGTGCCTCTATGGGTGTACCTTCCTCCACGGCTGGAAAACAGTGTTGTTACTGAGGGAAGATTTTCAGCAAAAGTAGCCATGCTTGTCATCATGAGAACAGCAAATGTGTAAAAGGGCCAACTTCTTGATGTGATGTGTGTGGTGCGGCATTTGATAGAAGCGATAATCTAAGGAGACACATTGGTATGTGTAAAGGTACCTCGCCTTGGCTTGTCACGAGACAGCACGACATGGTTAGCCTTCCTGCATATTCGCCATGTAAACTAATTATAGTCCAAGCACCTATAACGTTATGTGGACCTGCATGGTGCGGAGAAGGAACTACGAGTGTTGCAGTGCATGAACCATAGACTATGGGAGTTGGTTTCATTGCAGAGAAGTGGATATCTGTCTGTCATCGGAGAGATAGGTTCAATTATTGATGAACTCAGAACTGGTGACTTTATTGAATTATATATATGTATGTGTGTGATCTGGTTATGCATATAAATTAATATAACCATCAACAATAATTCTGTTTTTTTAACTTTCCACCATCTAAGAAATGTACCTACTGCTATGTGTTAGCCGGTGTCTTTCTGCACTCGCTTCCTGCCAGGCTGAACATGCAATTGCGACTTTCGTGTCAGCATGTATATAATTTATTAAAAGTATTTCCATGCATTGTAATGATTACAGAGACTCTTCAGAGACCTTTCCCGATGCTATTACAGAGTCTTCGAACATTGCTTCTGTCTTCTTATTGTAGTAGAGTACATGATTACAGTGTTACCATAAGCGTGTAGTGTCTATTCAGAGATGCTGTTACAGATGGTATGTCTTCGAAAATAGATTCCATCTGTACACAGTCGTAGTAGATGTAGCGGTCTGCGTTCCACCACCATGCTTACTGACAAACCAACATCTGTTGGTGCTTGCTTGTTCACACTGCATGTTAGTGCTGGGCCGAACAACTTTCATGTCTGTGTTCATTACCCCTTTTACTAAAAAGTTTTTTTCCCACGCAACGATACCTTAATGCTTGCAGTGACTCTTCAACTTCATGGCACTAGTGCGGATAGCAAATGTCTTGCTGTACTTGCTTCCTGATGAATGACAAACCTTGTCTTTGTACGTCTTGTTATAGCTTATCACTGTGGGTAAACACGGCATCGCAGTCATCACAGTGAAGCTGCGGGATGGAAACTGCCTGCAAGTACATGCATTGAAGGTTCGAGTGCAGGCAGGGTTATGAAGGCGAGCGCCAATTGCAAACGGCTCAGTCGGTACACGAGTGTAGGTAGGCTCAGTACCTGAGGGCAGGTCGGAGACAGAGTATCACTATAATTACGGCATGTTAGTTTGTGATGTCCCGATTGCTGGCTGTGAAGTTGGCCTCTCAACTTCTTTACACTCGTACACAATCAATTTAGTTTGAAAATTTCCTGCTCTGTAAATGCAAGGTACGCACACTTATATTTTGCTAGCACTGTATTGGTAAGTCTTGTAGACGATGGCTCTTCGTAATGTTTCCCGACAAACGATTGTCTACTGATGGTGAACATGTAATATCAGCGTGCATTACCTCTCTCTATAGGAATTGAACCTGCGATACCTTATTTTTTTCAAGGATGGTACGCTTTCTCTACAGCCATCAGGGCACATGCATTAGTTCCTATAACCTTTCAATAGCATACGTAACAAGTACGTATATTTTGCCAATTGGGTGGTGGTGATGTAGTAGTACTTGCAGGCGTTGAGTTGCTTTCTCGTTCGGTAATGTATACCGTGCACGGAAAGGCAGAACTGTCATTGTGCTTCTTGCTTCCAGTGAGTTGTCGTCGACAAGATGCGCTCGCAGCCTACAGTTCTTCACTGCTACACCAGTTTAGGTAAATCTCTGCCCTGTATATTATAATAGCAGAACATAATTTGTGGATGTGTGTGTTGTGTGTGCATGTGTGTGCACATGCTCACATGCATGGCCGTGGGTATGCGCGTGTTGCAATACCTCCTTACTTCTCATGGGTAATTTGTTTTGTAATGAGCTTCTAGCATTATAAATGTCATCTCTCTCTCGCACGACTAATGCATGTTGTTTTTCGTATGTGCTTACGGTTCTGGCGCTAGATACCCTCTCGTAAAGGAACATGCACTCAACTGGCCTACCATCCTGGCATATATATAATATCCTTCACACGCACTCATTGTTTAACACCCTGCACTTGTGCTGATTGGTAAGTACGTATAACCATTTTTACTTTACGTTGTGTTTTGTTTGCATCGGTGTATAGTCACTATTGTTCCTGTTCCTGCCTGTCGAATAATACATCGTAGGCTTAGGCAAAGTGGGTGTGTGGGCCTGTGCGATTCTCCAATATTGTAGGCGAGTCATGCAACAATAAGTCTGGCAAGTGTGTAGGCCGATGCAGGTATTTTAGCTGTACACTGTCTGTTGGGTGCGTAGGCCAATGCAGATATTTTAACTGTACACTATCTGTTGGGTGTGTAGGCCGGTATGCTATTTCATCTCCTCACACAGCTCATGGAATGGTGGTCAAGGCATTGGACTGGTAACTTATAAGAAGGCGGAACAATCTGCTCACCTCCTACATTTTTTTTTTTTGTGTGTGTGTGTAGGCCCCGGCAATCTTCACCTAGCATGCAATATCTGTTGAGTGGCTTAAGCGAGTCCTGAGGTAGTCTCTTTTTGTTGCATGGGGCAATATCTATAATACGATTTTGGCAGTTTTATTTCAAATGGTTCAGAAATTACAGTCAACTAAGCTTATAAGTAGACATAGGGCATACTTGACCCTACGACCCTTCTCATCATTGATGCCTAGGTTATAAATTTAGTAGGTTCGGAACTTACACTCAATTATGCTTATGAGTAGACATACAGTCTACTTGACCGTACGACTCTTCTTGTTGTCATGGGTGATGCGTATGTTTTGAATTTGGTGGTTGTAACTTAAATGGTTCGGAAGTTACGGCCAACTATGCTTGTAAGTATACATAGGGTCTAGTTGACCCTACGACACTTCTTGTCGTCCTTGGTGATGCCTATGGTATGAATATGGTAGTTGTATTCAGAATGTTCGGAAATTTGCAGCTAACTATGCTAATAAGTAGAGATAATTATGTACTTGACCCAGTGACCTTTCTCATTGTCAGGGTTATGCATATGTTACGATTTTGGTAGGTTTATATCACACGATTCGAAAGGCTGGGTGACTTCAGGCTGGGGACACTGCCTCCATTGGTGGCTTTGGGCTGGAGACACTGCCTCCATTGGAGGCTTTGGGCTGGGGACACGGACTCCATTGGTGGCTTTGGGCTGGGGACACGGACTCCATTGGTGGCTTTGGGCTGAGGACACAGCTGCCATTTTGATGTTCAGTGTTGGGTGGCTTTGGGCTGGGGACACAGTGTACATTGGTCAGTTGTGGTGGGTGGCTTCAGGCTGGGGACATGGTCGTAACACTGCCCTCTCCGCCATTTTGCTAGGCAGTGCAATATCTGCCATTTTGCAGAGCAATGCATTGACCTAGAATGCCGAAGCGGGAAGTGCTGTCAGGATGGCCCCACATCCCTCGTGAGTCATTACAAGATGGTGGACTGGTTTGACAGAGCAGGAAGTTCTGATCCAAGATGGCTGCCTCATCCTCTCGTCCCCAGCCAGGAGCCAGGTGGCCTAGAGTCTGCCTTTTCAAACTACTGACATTGAAACAACACACACTATTAATGGTTGCAATATAAAACAAATGACTGAATGAACTCAGTTAAGAGAGATGAATATCAGCCACACTGATGTGCCAGATATTGATCTTTTATTATGTGTAGATGTCTATGTGTATGTTGTTGTAGACTACAGTTACCATGAAACTCTAAGATAGTGGTCTAATATTAGAGATATTGCTAGGCTCGATGATTGTGGCCTACAGAAAAAAACCTGCTGTTTCAACAAGTTGTTTGGCATATGAACGTGAATTTCAGCACCAAAAGGTATGTGGTGTTGCAAGGTTAGTGGACATCAGGCTACAGTAGAATGTAAGAAAAAGCAGCAGAGAATAGGAAATGAACTGATTGCGGCAACTGATGAAAGTTGCTAATAAGTCTTATTGTTATTGGAGGGGAGTCCTGAGCTGGTTGTCAACAATATTCTAATAAATAGGATGTCGTGTTGATAGTGAGAGTTCATGTTGTGTTGATGGTTGCAAAACAAGTTTAGAAACCAGAGATTAGTCTAGAAAAGTGTATTTTGATAGAACAGTTTGATAGTATATAGATCTGTGCACCAGGTCACATACAAAATGGCAGAAATTGACTTGAACGTCGCTAGAACTAAGATTGTATTTAAATGTTTTTATTGGGAAAAATAATTCAGTGGTGAATATGTTTAGAAAATAAGTTGGAATTTCAACACTCACTTTACCCAAGGATATGGAGGATGGTGAGTGAAGTGTGTTGAAATTGCACGTGAAGAGGTTTATTTGTTATCCCACAGAACAGTTTTAATATTTTAATAATCAAAGAAAGTGTAATTTTTTTTTCACATTTCATATATTTTCTTTAATGACTGCTTTCAATAAAATCCATACAGTTGGCTATCGTTAACAACTTTTCAGACATCTTTATTCACTCTACGCAATACATTCATCTTCACATTTCGCTACTGTCAGTCAGTAAGTTCACTGAATAAAATTATACATAATCAAAATTGTCGTCACATATTTTTTTTTTTTTCCCCCAGGGTTTTTTATCGAGCTGAAGGTGCTGAACTCAGGATGCACCCAAAGACAATATTGAAGAATCATTTGTGTGTAGCTGAGTATGTTGATCCTCACACCATGTCCAGAGATTGGTGTAGAGCTCGGATCAAAGAAGTATCTCCTGATGGAACTGTAAAGGTTAGTTATAAAAATAATAGCTGAAATTATTTGCCAGTGTGTTAGTGTTGATTTCATTGATAATATATGTTTTTACTTTCAAATGTTATTCTTTTAGTAGTTTTTGGTAGTAATATAAAGGTATACATGTCAGAGAAATGCATGGAATAGGCAGCAAATAACTTGTAAATATTTACTACAAAACATACCTATTGACTTTGCATCAGTTTTTGTTTTCCTACATTAAATTTACTAATTGCAACCATTTTTTCTTTCCCCCTCCCCTTACCATTTTGCTTTATATACATTATAAATTTGTATTATATGTCAACAGAACGTTTCTTATGAAAACAACTAAGTTATCTCCCTTCATTGTTACAGTGAGCTGTAGATGTATAGCATTCCCTTTACAGTGAGCTGTAGATGTATAGCATTCCCTTTTCAGGCAACAATGATCATGAGTGGAAATTCCCATACTAAATCAATTCTAGAGTTTCGTATTTTAAACTGATGAAATTTAAAATAATTTCTTACTGTATTTACTTCTATATGGGTCACACATTTTATGCCAGTTCGAAATGTCAAACAATGTAATGTGACTTTTATGCGAAGTGCCACTTTTATGTGAGGTGTAACTCTCAGAGCTCGGAAAGAACGCATTCCTATGAGCACATTCCTTTTATTTTGTACCTTTTTGTTTGGAATGACTGTGAAATGTGTTAATTTTTTTGTGGAATGACCGTAGTTCTGGACTTGGTTAATTTTTTCTATGAACTGGAACAATATTTTGCATTCATATTCGTTCACAAAGAAAAATTTGCTTATAAAATAAAAAACATTAAATCAAACTAACGTATTTACCGTACTGTAACAACTCAGCAAGAATATAGCCATGTTCGTAATGTGAGTGAAAAATTCAAACCTGTTAGTTTGGCAGCTGTGCCTGTTTACAGTTTGCGAGCTTCCCACTTTTTATTTTATGAAAGTTACGCTAGTGCCATGGACAGTTAAAAAAAAATTGATTCTTTTTGAAATCTGAAATAAAAATAATGTATCATGCAATTTTTGCAGACCCATGGCGAAGACCTTAAGTGCTGTGAGTAATTTATCGTAGAATGTGGGGCAGCACATACAGGATAGTGACTTAATTGAAAATTTGTTAATTTTTATAGGTTTGTGAATTGACGAAATCTAAAAGTAGTAACCGCACAAATAAAATATTTTTATCCATTGTAATGAATAAAGGGACTGCGGAGATAATTATCAGTTTAAAAATTTTACTTAAAATTTTGAGGTACATGAACTTAATTCCGGATAACTTCGGTTCAGCTGTGTGCTTAGAAGGGTGAATGATTAATCAAAATTTGGAACACAGTAGATTTCATGCAAATAAAGACATAAATTCTGCTTAAAACTTGGTTCCCAGCTCAACAAACTAACAAGCATTAGTCAAAACATAATTGTATACACCGGGTAACTAAATCTCAGTTTTCTGTTCTTTGTTGAAAGAAAATTTTTTAAAATTAAATTTTAAGTTTAGGCTGCGTTTGAGTTTTATACTACAAACTACACCATGATGCGTGCCCAGGTTAATGACTAGTTGGCATGGTCGTCGTGGCTTTGAGTGCGCTAGACCAAGCACGTGGCGTTAGGGATTTATTTCTCCAGTTGGTGGTGGTTTTACCTGGCTTACTTGACATTGCTTCGGCCGGCTGTAGAACTGTGGCTGGCTGCTAGCAGGAACTGGTGGTGCAGTCCGCTGGCTTCAGGTCAGGGATACTGTCTCGACCAACACAACACTGCAGATTACAGGCTGCTCCTTCTGTACTCCAGAACATGGGATTGGAGATCCTGTATCTCACCTTGGTCCCTTGTACCAAACCACTCAGGACGACGATGGTAGTCTTGGTGTGTATAGGTCTGCGGAGGAAAGACAATATATTCTAATACGGCAGAAGTCGGTTTCTCCAAGAGCCTGACTAAGGCAGTGTGGTTTCGTTCTGCCTGTCTGTCCAAAGTCGGTGGAGCCAATACCAGCCCGCTGCTTGGCAGCGAAGTGAGCTGTCCTTTGCTCTTCTCTTCGTGAGCCGTACCTCACCTTGAAAGGCATAGAGTGTGGTCCGCCACTGAATGGTATATGTCGTGCACCACAGATGCGAAACAATTCCCTAGAATAGTGTACGGCCAGTAGCAGCTGCCGGCACGAGCTCAGTGCTTTAGAAGGCCCTGCGCCACCGACGGGCAGACCAGAAGCATTGGGCCGTATGGGCCGCCTTCCTGCTACTACTGAGTGTGGGTCGCGATCAAGGTCAGGCCGTAACACTCTAGCAAATACCCCTGCCAGCACCTAGGTGCTCCGGTAAGGATACAATCCAAGCGTACTGTCTCTCTGCTTGGAAGAGTTTCTAGTGGTTGCGGCTTTGCCTTTCTATCCCCGGAGGTCTAGAATAGGTGGCCGTCAACTGCTGTATGTATTAGGCTGGTGGGTTCCAGAAGAGGATCCCCAGTCATAGTCTAGTTCGTATTTAAATACCCGGTCTTGGTCGGCAGTGCACAATGTGTTCCGTTCCTAGTAGGCACAATGAATAACTCTCTATAAAGAATACAGCACACTCTCGCTTATTTGTGTTTCGCGTAACCAACTTTCGGCTTATCCGTGCGGCTTTTTGACTTTTCTGAAAGTTTACTGTAACTTTTGCGGCAAGGCGATGCTGTAACATGTGTCATTTAACAAGCAGCCGTACCATTACGTCTCGCTGTGCCGCATGAGCTGATGTTTATCTCTTTAAACTGTCAACCTATCACAGAGGCCTGTGTGAGTCATCCATTTCCACTCGTGAAGCGTGTATCCCACCGCCTGGAGGCCATGTCCGAAATGACAGATTTTGTTGCAAAATGATCACGTGACCCGATTTTGTATACAAAAATGGTGGCATTCTCTGTAATTTGGTATTTTGTATCTTGCGGATGTTAGCAAAAATACAAAATGATATAGCGCCACGTTGTTTTTTTTTTTTTTTTTTTTTACCTTCAAAACACATGCGCAAATGTGTAAAAAAAAATTTTGTACAAATAATTGTTTATAAAATACACTAGGCATGCTTTAAAAAGCAAGAAAGTGTTGCTGTGAGTGCTAAACAAAAGACTGTCAACAATGTCTGAAGTGAAACTAACGAAATGAGTTTGTCATGGATAGGTTGAAGCTTTCTGTAAGCTGCTGGAGAGGTTGGAGCCATTTGCAGGCTGTAGGAGAGGATAGGGGTCTTGGTCAGACCCTGTAAGTGCTTGCTGACCTATGCAGCTGGTGAGCCCAGCATCTCTGGCGAGAGGTGTGCTCGTGCCTCCTTATACAGTAGAAAATCCCTGGATCAATTAGCTTTGAGGGGTGCAGGGATGTTTTAGCCTTTCATCGCAGGGGTAGGTTGATCAGGGTAGCGGCGATCGCCACACATTTCTTATCTCCCTGCTCTGCGCAGCAATGTGGCATGCATCGAGTTTAACCTGTAAAATCTACACGTAAATACACAATTAACTTAATTTGTAATAAAGAACTGTGCTTTGCCATTATAATTGCTTCTAATTAGGACAGTCGTAAATTTGGTCACAGTGATGGTAATGTATTGTGAAATATTATTTCTGAATTAATAGGTTGAAATAGACTAACATTTTGTACATTCAAGAATTATATATAATAAACACATTTATTTTCAGGAATTCCATTTTTTAACCATAATTTTGATGTGTTGTTACTGTTACTAAACATGTGACTGTTGACAGAATCTGAATTGAGACCTATCCAAATCGCAATTACCAAATAATGAAATATTTAATTTGAATACTGCCTTTAGAATGAACCGTATTATCTTGAGGAATTTTACGCTGTATCTCTAAATGACACAATTTTGCACGTGATTTTATATTTGTATAAAACAGTAGTCTAATTATGGCTTAAATATCATATTTGTCGTACAGTGCATCCTTTTTATGCTTAGTTTTTGCAACATAAGTTATCAAGGTTGCAATTTTTATGTTTTTGCTATGTAGAAATAAGAACTAACACACTTATTAAATTGAAATAATAGGGATGAAAAAGTGTTAGTTTGTCATATCTAAAGGCATAATTGGTAGGCTTAATATTAAAATTATTAAGCTGCTTATTATATGCAAATTATTTTTTATGTGATATTTTACGCACAAGAAAACTAAGAATTTTTCCCTGGTACATTTTAGACATGTTTGCAGTAGCCAATGACAAATAATTATTTTTAACCTACAGTGTTTTACTTCCATCAAATAATTTTATGTCCAAAAAAATCCAGACTTGAAATCTGGTAACTGATTATGCAAAAACCATGCACTGAAAGAAATATTTACAGAATGAAAATTATCTCCATTAACAGTGTCTGCAAAATGATCATTGTTTCACACTCCTATTTCAGTTTTAGTTTCATTTTGAATTTCATTAGTTTGCATGTATTTGTAGACCATATTTCTTATTAGGATGCATCATGTTTTATTGTTACATTCGATTCTTGTTGTACCATAAACACATGTACTGATAAACCATAAACCATATCCACAGTTATTTTCAGTGGTGTTGGGAAAACTCCTAGATAAATAATGGTTAAGCTTACCGCTTGTATCATTTATCTCAAAGTCTATTTCGGTCCCGTCAACTAAAATTACCTGCAATGATCTTTTTTTAAGCTGGTTGTTTATGCAAATGTGTACGAACTGGACATGAAATATGCCACATGCACTGCCATTTATAACTGCTCTGCAGCACATTGTCTTTCTTCCCAACATGTCTGCAGCATGGTGTGACGTGCGAGTCTGACTTGCTGCCTTCCCTTACACACTTCACGAGAGGGGAAGTTTACATAGCAACCAGTGTGGTGACCTTGCTTCCTCTCCCCCCTCCACTTGCTGTCTCTCAGCCGTGCATCTTCCTTCCTCCCCTTACATGCCTTTGAGAGAGGAAGTTGTTGCCAAGCAAAAGAAAAAGTGCATCCTCTCTCTCAGCCATTACCCCTTACATGTCTGGCTGTAGTGCAAGTAAAATATGTTGAGAAATTTTATCAACATTTTCCGTTGCTCGAAATAGTATTTCTAAGCAAATGGTTTTGCCTGAAAATGTTGCGCAATATATTTTAACAAGGAATTGTTATTTGCAAAGATGTTTTCTTTTGTGATTAAAAGTCTTTTTTCCCATAAAGTTTGGTGTTTAACTTTATCTGGCATAAAATCAACATAATTTTTGGTGTTTTATTGTATATGGCGTAAAATTAATATATTTTAAAACAAATATTTATTTAACTCAATGGACGGCATCTTTGCAAATAAAATTATATGCCCAGAGGCATAGACTTGACCTCCCCTTGTCGCCAAAAATTGTTTGAACATCGAGTGACTTGTATTACCAAGTGTAAAGTTCATTTTCATTAGCTTCCTGGGAAAAAAATCAGAGGAATTATATTGATTATTCATTAGATACGCATCTTATGAATAAACTGATTTCCTGTAAGGGCATAATCAATGCCTTTTGCTGTCTAATAATGGGTAAGCACCAAGGCCGAGTGCACTGTAACTCAAGACAGGGAAAATCAGAGAATGTGGTTGTTTTCAATGATTAATAATTAAAGACTCAGGACAAATAAATTTTAATCATGGTATTTACTCATTTCTATCTCAAAATTACAAGTTTTTTTGCAGTGAAATATAATTAATTACCTTAATAGACAAGATATTTGCCATTAATGCAAAGTGTCTCAACATGAAATGAAGGGGAGTGGTACATTCTTTCACCCCTCCCGCAGCTTACCCTTTGCCGTCCCCCCCCCCTGCCCCCATGAACACACTGCCCGATCAATCATCTTTCCACGTGCTCTCAGCTGATCGGGTGGTGAGACATTCAAATTTGCCTTGCGTTGGGTGTCATATTATTTGCATTTGGTGTGAATTACAACTATATATACATATATAGTATTTTGAGATTATATATTCTTTATTTAAATGAGTTGAGATGAAATGTTTTTTAATGTATTATTTACAGTAATACTAATAGAGTAATACTTTTTTTTTAATCCCATTTTTATTGTGTTGATGCATGCCTGGCTGGGATGTTGTTCTACATGTTGGGCTAGTTTGCGCTGGGTTTGAACCAACGACTTTAGAAGTTGAATATAATTTCTAACTTGGTAAAATAGGTTTCAATCAAAGTGTTTTTAGTAGTAGCTATAGTACAGATTTTATATTGTGATTCCAGTATCCCGAGAAACATGGGTGAGGCAGGGACCTTAATGTCTCGTGAGTGCCCTGCCCGTGTAAAAGACTGGTCTGGTGGGCTATCTTGTTGGAATGAAGACCACAGCTACTGTTACAACCCTTCTCACAATCCTTCCTTTCACCTTTGGATGCCTGGGAGGAGGTGGATTCCTCCTCGGTGGCTGGCTTAGTGGCTCGGAAGGTGGTTGGACTGCAATGGGTTCTGACAAACTTGTCGGCTGTGGAGAACTCTGTACCTGTTGGGGGCTATGGGGGATTGTAAGGGAGAGATTGGGATTGCACAGCCAGAGATCAGCTATGCCTATAGGTGGCTCCTCCTCACCGGAAGGGCTCATAAAATAGGATGAGGGCCATCTTCAACTTTTACTAATAGAGGAAACAATGAAGTAGGTATCTTGCAGGTGGTATGAACTCTGTCCTGCAGATTAGTACTAGACGGGCAAATGGTATTACCTTCAGAGGAATAAATAGCCTTTTTCAATCTCAAATATTCACCTCCTTTCTGGGAGTATGGCAAAGCCTCGCAGAAGATAAGCCGGTGACTTCTTCCCTACTGTGTTCAGCCGAATATTCAGTCTTGCAGTAAATGGCACCCAAGGTGTTCCTTTCGTTCAGCCCTAAAAGAAGCAGTGGACAGAACGCGGATATGCTCAAGCTGCTCTCTGACTGAATACCTGGGTAAGGTTTCCATAGGGTGCTGATCAGTCTTGGTAATTCCAGCTCCGTTCCAGCCCCAAAAGAAGCAGTGCTCGAGTATGGAACGAATTAGCCTGCTCAATTCACCTGGTGGATGTGTACCTAGTGTTTAAGGCTCTGTCGATGGACTACCAGTTTGGTATAACTCGAGTGGCCTCTTAGAGTGTGTGTCTAGCTTTGTGCTGTAGTCGTCTGGCTTGACCCCTGTTTGGTTAGGTTACGTCTAGTAGTACTTCTAAGAAAATTAGATTAAAGACAATAGATTGAATTAGCGTATTTGAGTAACATTAACACGGTGGCTCCATACTACCTCCTAAGTTAATACGACTTGCAATGGAAGTTTTATACCTGACTTAATAGTCAGGTGAAGGTGACCTGGACAAAAGTTAGTGAATGTAATTGTGATTACCTATGATTAAAAGAAAAGTAATGGGTTAGTTATCGTATTTGATGACATTTAACTACCTGGTGGGTGTTCTGAAGGAATGTAGGGGTGGACATCTACCAATAGGGTATTGACTTAAATTGCAAACACTGTCTGGTGTGGTGGGGGAGCTGCAGAAGGGACTTCGGCGTAACCTTACCGGGAACTGGAGTGGGCACCAGGGGTGATGGTAAAGGATGGAGCGAAGACTTTGGGAGCCTCTAGTGCACTCTTGGAAGGATAGGAGGGCAAGCCTGGGGGGAATTATGTCGCCGAGCATGAAACTAAATTTTGTTTTGACTTCGGTCTGTAAATACTGTGATGCCTTCATTTATTTTAGTGTGCCAGCTCACAAAACATAGCTGAGAGCTTGGTTACTTAAATACAATAAATTTAACGTGGTTTACCTGTAAAGTTTAACTACAAGCAGGCGTTAAAAATTTACGACCCTTGTGTGTACAAATGTCCCATTCCTAAAGGACTTAGGGAAAGCTACTAACTATTATTTACCATGGCTCTGAAGGATAATTTGCAAGTTTGGCTTCACCTGAGCCGGTAATTGTCACACAGTAAATAAAAAGTTACATGTGGTGGATAATCATAAACGTTCCGTGCACTAGAGTTCTATATAATAGACTACCTAACATTTATACAAGTATGAGTTGTAAGTTGATATGAAGTTATTTAACGAAGCTAAAATTTTCCCACGAAGTTCATCTACCGAAATAAAAAAAAATAAAAAACATTCAAAACACTTAATACTAGTACACTATACATGGAACACTTTTACTATTTACAATAGCTTAAATTTACATTATTTACATCCCCTTTTGTTTCATAAATTCATTGTTTTACATGATGATTTACAGCTTACTTGAATTTTGGAAACATCAATACTTTTAGTACCAGATGTACCTTTTAAATTTTAAATCTAGTTACAACTTTCACTAGAATTATTCACATATCTACTAAATCCTAAACTAACATTATTTACACAAGTTTGTATTTTTAAACAACTCTCTGGTTTACTTCTGCATTTAACAGCACTATTTCAACCTTGGAAAGTTAACAAAATAGAAAGCCTTAAAATACTAACCAAGTATTACATATTATTTGTATTGTTTAGATGTCTCCTGCATTTACTATTCTCAGCAACAATGGCATTCTATGGTTCACTCAGTATTAACTAGCCAATTTGACGATGGCTTAGTAATTAGAAATTTACTTTAAAAAACAGGACAGAATCTCTAAACAACACACACTTATTCCGTGTATATTTATTTACATCAAGACAAAGCAAATTAGATAGGTTTGGCTAGTAACTATCAAGTTAAAACATGCATTCAGCAGCAGTGTTTGGGGTTTGCTTTTGCATTCTACAGCAAGTTAGCAGTGAGACTTCTTACTTTACCAAACTTACCTAGCATAAAAATGTATACCTTAATTTAAACTAATGCGTGGGTTATTCACATAACATCTTTCTTGATGAAAGTCTGAACTTTTAGCCACAGGCCTGAACTTAATATCTTTCTTGTGAAAGTCTTACTGTACACTCCATCGAGTTTGCACTTCACTCACTGGGTGTCATAATATTATTGAGTTCCGGCACTCACAGATACGAAGCATCCGAAACTAAGAATGGGTAGTGCTATTAACTGGAGTGCTAGTCTTTCATTGATTCTCTTTTCTTGGTGACAACTAGATGGGCTTTCAGTATGGGCATGCTGAGGTAAGTCTGTTCCTAATAGCTGTGTACTCAAGCTCTGGTTTTATTTCTATGCGTATTTGATAGCTGTGAAATTGTCACTGTTTTTTTCTATGCTCATTTAACAGCGGTAAAATTGTGTCACTAAACTTATTTGTAGTTTACTGAATACGAGATCTTTGCTTCTTCGGTTTTTTTCGGTCGGCCTATTTTCCAGAGAATTATGCGGTCCGGGTTGGGCCATATAAACCTTGCTTAGGGCCGCCAAGGGGGTTCCCAGTAACGTCCCGGGTGAAATGGGAAGCGGCAGGCACAGGCTGGCAACTTTCTTCTTCGGTCGCTGCATCCTCTGTTCTCATCCAATGTGGGGGCCTGTGTCACGCAGCCATGCACCTGAGGTCCTCTGGATATCCCTTCTGGGTGGAAAGGCTCTGCTGAGGGGGTCACCTGGGATCAGAGTTCTTCGGATTCTCCTACCTCAGTGACCTGGTGGTGATCCATCTCTCTTTCAAGAGGGGCCGCATCTGCAGCACCGACACCTTCAGGCGTCAGGATTTTGGAGTCTATCTCGGATTTCTGGGTTGGAAGCTAGGATCTTGTTCTTGACCAGAAACCTCTGGGTACCTATGCTGGTTAGGCCGTCAGGGGGAGTGGCCAGAGAATTTCTTCTTCTCCCTCTTTGGTGCTGCAAAAGTGGCCTTCTGAGGAATGGGAGTATCATCTTGTCCCTCTCCAGCTTGTTGTGGTTACACCCTCGTCCAAGGGCATGATGATCGGGCCAGATGTTCCAGGCGTATCTCAGCCTGCTCGATCTTGGTTGGGTTTGACCTCTCCTCTCGGGTTGTATGGAGGGTTGGTAGCTCGGAGGCTAGGAGTTCTGCGAACGAACACAGAAGCACCCTATGTTGATGCAGTTGCCCCAACGTTATCTAACTGTGGTTTCTCTGCCTGGGAGGGATGGGGTGGCACATCTGGTGCCCTGCGCTTCAGTCCCTCAGTAGGTTGGGCAGTTGCCCCAACCTCTTTCGATGGCAGTTTTTATGCCTGGGAAGGGAGGGGTGGCACTCCTGGTGCCCTGCTCTCCTCGCCTTTTGTCAGTTTCTGTGACCTCTGGGGGTGGTGTTTATGTGGCAGTGGGTACTGTGACACATCTAGCTTGGGTTCCTCGAGATGTTCCTCCTTCTGTGTTGGAGAAGAAACAAACAGAATGATGGCGCCATTCTTTGTCGCCATCCATTTAGTAGCCTGCTCCATCCGGACTAAGGCTGTCTGCATTTTTCGGTACTGACGAGACCTCTACCTCAGCAGTGGGGTGAGGTTCGTCTGCCTCACTAATTGTACTGTGTGGATGGAGTCTCTGGCAAGGAGCTCTGTCCAGAGGGCTCTACCAGGAGGCCTCCGATCCTAAGGTGGTTCCTTTACCTCGACGAGACAACGAATGGGGCAAATAGGAAGTGGGTGTCAAATAGAGAGTACATATTGACGTTCTCCCTCTATAGGGTGGGAGGATCACAGTCCTGGTGTCAATAGAGGGAGGAGATTCCCCTCTGTTGGCTGTTCGAGGCTCTACTTCCCGGTGGATCCGGGTTTGATTCCTTGTGTAAGCCACAGGGTTGGGTCCTCCTCTTCCTCTATTTCCTGGACCTAGGTCGGAGGATCCGGGTCGTCTCTGACTCCATTGGGGCAAGGCTTCAATTGCCTCTGAGTCACCTTTCGAGTCCAACCGTTGTTATCCTTGACCCAATCGGATCACGCTTGACTTTCTGGTGTTAGAACATGTGTGTGTTCGGCTAGGGCTTTCAGAAGTTCGGAAATCCTAGTAGTGTCTACATCGGATGGTATATTCTTGGTGTCAATAGGAGGAGCAACGATAGCTTCTTGGCCATGCTCCTGGTGGATCGTTACCCTATTGTTCACTCCAAGGTTGATAAGTTTCTTGCCATGGTCCATCATATATTGCTGTTGAGAAAGCTAAGGCTGGCCTAATATAACCTCCTGCGCAATATCTGATGATACAGTGAATTCAGCTATATGGGTTAGGTGATGGATACCAATGGTAATATTGGTCTTGCCATAGACCTTTTAAGGTCTGGCTGGGTTGGGCCATGCGGATGATTTGGGCCATGCGGATGATTTGAGTCTGGGGCTGTAGGTTAGCTTTCTGCTCAACTGTCAACAGGTCACTTTGGATGAAGGTTCCTGTTGCAGCCGAATCAAGCAAGGCTAAGCGAGGGCACCCATTTATATCTACTTGGATATGTGGCACCTCTGATGGTAAGCTCTCCTCATCAGCATGACTTATTTTGGTGACATTAAGGGGTCTTCATTCGCCTGCAGTGGCTGCCCTGTGTGCACCCCAACCAAGGCATTTCCCGCCTGGGTCAGTCCCTTAATGCACTGCGGTGCATCTGGCACCGCGCGTGTGTTGCTTCTCCTGCCTTCCACTTCTTCGGCTGGTCGCTCAGGCCAATCTGTGTTTAAATGTCTCCCAGGACAAAACCAACACCGGGAAAGCGTAGGAGTAAGAGGCGGAGGTAAACTGCGGACTACCTTCCACTCGGGAGGAGGAGTAGGGGGTGGGCCGACGACCTTGCGGCATGTGGCCTACTTATCACAGCTGTGCTTTGTTCCTTTTCAATTTCTCTTGCTTGCTCTATGAGCTCGTCAACAGTTTGGGGTTTAGGAATTAATAGTAAATTCCTGAACGAAAGAAGTAGCATCTGCGTTGTGTTGCACGCACAACTTTCTTCAGTCTCATTGGGATATATACGCTGGAAAAACTGGATTTTCCAGCATATATATATTTTGGCTTCTTCATTGGGGTTTTAGGTGTGTGTTTAAAATTCCGTAATTAGCCATGCAATCACTTCCTCACCGGTAAATTACGCAGTGAGGCAAGTACGCAGCTGTTCCCATTCTGCTATAAATTCACAGTATGTTGCTCACCATGACTTTTCCTTGTAATTGGTGGTGGGTGCGACTGACCCGTTGTTTGGTTTGTACTTTATGGTCACACAGTTCGCTTTCACATTCGAGTATGAAAGTAATTGGATCTCGTGTGGGCATCCACCAAATTTAGGTAACTGTGCTGGCGAAGGTTGTGACAGGGTTATGGCTGGTTCCGGGTTTCGATGCTCAGTAGTCCCGATTACGTCTGCATACCTCACAGTGATAGACTAGGTCTGGGCAAGTGATTCGCTCGTCTGGCCAGTCTGTACACATGATGAAATTTTCACACACACACACAATGCATCTGGCAGTGTATGTGCACCTTCCGGCACACTCAAGCCAGCTACAGTGAGCGGCTTAACATTTGTGGCAGGATACACAGTGGTATTCTAGACTGTGTATTGTGGTTCATCAACCCACCCCAAACACTGGTAGGGCTGGGTGCAGCATGTATAATGAATCACATGTATCCATGTACTTCTAGGGGGTTGTTTTCAACCATGATGGTCTCTAGGGCGCCGTGTTGGGACTCCCTGAAGTCTGTTAGGAGGTTCGACTCACAATTAGTAGAATACTAATTTGCTGGGGATCTATGGGTTAACTAAGTCACTTAGGCCACAACAAGTTCCAAGATGACTAGTGTTATCATGTGCTAGGCATGATCTAGGGGGGTATCTAGTGGATTAGCTGTCTGGCTAGGGCACTAGTTAAGGATGTGGCTGACCTATCGTAACTGCCTAGTCATTACTCTGACAGTTAAAGCCCCACGTTGGGCACCATGAAAACCCCTCCATACTCTGCTACTTGATGCATACCTGGCTGGGACGTCGTTCTACACGCTGAGCTTGTTTGCACTCGGTTTGAACCAACGCCTAGGGAAGTTGAATATAATTTCTAACTTGGTAAAATAGGTACTTTCAATCTAAGTGGTTTTAATGGTAGCTATAATAGAGGTTTTATATTGCGATGCCAGTATCACGAGAAACATGGGTGAGGCAGGGACCTTAATGTCCCGTGAGTGCCCTGCCCGTGTAAAAGACTGGTCTGGTGGGCTGTCTTGTTGGAACGAAGACCACAGCTACTGGTACAACCCTTCTCACAATCCTTCCTTTCACCTTTGGATGCCTGGGAGGAGGTGGATTCGTCCTTGGTGGCTGGCTTAGTGGCTCGGCAGGTGGTTGGACTGCAATGGGTTCTGACAAACTTGTCGGCTGTGGAGAACTCTGTACCTGTTGGGGGATATGGGGGATTGTAAGGGAGAGATTGGGATTGCACAGCCAGAGATCAGCTATGCCTATAGGTGACTCCTCCTCACCGGAAGGGCTCATAAAATAGGATGAGGGCCATCTTCAACTTTTACTAATAGAGGAAACAATGAAGTAGGTATCTTGCAGGTGGTATGAACTCTGTCCTGCAGATTAGTACTAGACGGGCAAATGGTATTACCTTCAGAGGAATAAATAGCCTTTTTCAATCTCAAATATACACCTCCTTTCTGGGAGTATGGCAAAGCCTCGCAGAAGATAAGCCGGTGACTTCTTCCCTACTGTGTTCAGCCGAATATTCAGTCTTGCAGTGAATGGCACCCAGGGTGTTCCTTTCGTTCAGCCCTAAAAGAAGCAGTGGACAGAACGCGGATATGCTCAAGCTGCTCTCTGACTGAATACCCGGGTAAGGTTTCCATAGGGTGCTGATCAGTCTTGGTAATTCCAGCTCCGTTCCAGCCCCAAAAGAAGCAGTGCTCGAGTATGGAACGAATTAGCCTGCTCAATTCACCTGGTGGATGTGTACCTAGTGTTTAAGGCTCTGTCGATGTACTACCAGTTTGGTATAACTTGAGTAGCCTCTTAGAGTGTGTGTCTAGCTTTGTGCTGTAGTCTTCTTGCTTGACTCCTGTTTGGTTAGGTTATGTATGACTTCTAGTAGTATTTCCAAGAAAATTAGATTAAAATGATTATATTGAATTCACGTGTTTGAGTAATATTAACACGGATGCTCCATACTACCTCCTAAGTTAATTCGACTTGCAATGGATGGTTTTAAACCTGACGTAATAACCAGGTGAAGGCAACCTAGGCAAAAGCTAGTGAATGTAATTGTGATTACGTTATTAAAAGTAAAGTTACGGTTTAATAAATATATTTGATGATATTTAACTATCGGAGGGGGTTGGGGGGGTAGGTGTTCTAAAGGAACCCATGGTTGGACGTCTACCAGAAGGGTATTGACATCAATGGCTAACACTGCCGGGGGGGGGGGAAGAGGGGGAGGTCCAGAAGGGACTTCGTTGTGACCTTACCGGGAACTGGAACGGGCACCAGGGAGGGTGGTTAAGGACGAATTGAAGTCTTTGGGAGCCTCTGGTGGTGGGTTGAGTCTCCCAGAAGCTGCTGGAGGGATCTGTGGTGGCGGCAGATGGTGCTGTTTTCAGCTGCTGCTGAAGAAGTGGCAAGCTTTTGGTTGGAGAGTCTTCCTACTCGTTAAGATTCCGGCCCCAAGAGAGGCAGTGGAATCTCCCGTGGTTCCAGTAGTTGCGCATCCGGATGGCTACCTCTGCCCCTAAAGAAGGCGGTGGAGGAGCAGAGACTGAAGAGCATTAGCCATGCCAGCCCATTTATACTTATCTCTCGAGGGCATTTGAGGGTGAGGGGTGCGGGGTGTGATAGCCTTGGCCCCAGGGGTTGAGAATTCCAAGATGCTGAAGAGGTGCTATCTTCCCTTATTTCAACCACAGGCGCTGGTAAAACATGTGCTGCCCTCTAGTGGAGCTCTACGACACTAGCGTGACCTTTGCTGTAGGAAGTCGGCAGCTTGGTCAAAAGTATAATCTTGCGGAAGGGTGGTGTTGGTGTGACTGCTTTTTGGCAAGTCTGGGTGAACAGTACAAGCTAGGATTACGTGTTCCACTACTTCAGTTCTGTTTAGGGTTCATTACTTGGTGTCACCTGACAACGTTCCTGCTCAGAATTACAATTTCGTGGTTTCATTCTGTTCTTTGTTCTTTGATTTGATTCCTTCTTGGAATTATTTATGTGTTACGTGTTCGTCGACAACTAACTTAAGCTCGTTCATTCCTATTTAATTTATTTCTGTTTCAAATCTATGTTGTTGTATTTTTCCAAGTTGGTTTTCTGAGATTACAATGAAGTGTTTGCAATGGCATATCTCCATAAT